>OX596209.1:14514165-14871888 GCA_951394215.1 Glyphodes perspectalis | reverse complement strand
AACTCTTTGGCGCATGGGGCAGGGTCACTACCGAATGAGCCATCAAGCTAGTCAATTTCAAAAATAGAACAAAAATCTTTCTTACTTCTGCACAAACTCCGAAGAGAGAATCCTCATGTAGCCGGCTAGACAGACGATGTCAATCTTATGCGCTTCTAACGCGGCCGACACGGTGCGGTCAAACTCTTCCCGGGACTTGTAGTCTTTGTGGTCGAACACCTGCAAGTGGGAATAGTGCCAGGTGATGAAAAATATTGGATACATACAGGTTTTCATTTAGTATGAAACCGTATAAGCGATGAGCTAGCCACTTGTCACTACATTTTCACAATTTTCCATCTAACCCAGTTTTATTTTTGGCTGAATGTGGTTAAAGCTCTGAGTACTGAAACATATGGAGACGACCTAATGTTCTATACGAACAATCTGCTATACAGATATGATTAATATCGATATTGTATTCATAAACTTCTATCTATCTCTTTTAAACAAGTCTACAATACTGCACGTAAAAAGAGACAACAACATATTTGACTTAACTATTTTCGGTAATATCATGAAGTGACGTCATAGAAATACCTAAGTGAAGCCGGCTTACCATTTTGGTTCCTCGCTTTAAGTTGTCAATGTCAGTGGAATTTGCAGTGTATTGTGCCAATACTGATAAAATTTGTGATTAAAACATAATCTAACTAGCAATATTCAAAAACATCGTCATAAATAAATTGTTCAGAGACTTATAGTATGTAAATAAGTAAAGTGGAATGACACTACACAAAGGCGCCATATTTGTTCCTCACTCAAAATTGGGCTTCACTGTTTCGTAGTTAAGTCACCTCCATTAGTTTCAGTACTCGGAGGGTTAAAGGGGCCTGCTGCCCCTCTGACTCTGCCTACCCCTTCAAGGATTATGGGCCTGAAGTTATATATGTCGTAACCGGTCATTAGTACGGACACTAAACGGAACGCAAGCGCGCCACCTAGCGGTGTAGTCTGCACAACTACAGTTTCCGCGCGCTTCGACAGAGTCGTGGCGTTATCGGCGGACTCGACTGGCCTCACTTTCGATCGAGTCGCCACGCGGTGAAGTCGTCGTCACGGAACTGTCCCACGTTTCAACTAGTGCCTACTTTGAATACTAGAAGTGTGTGTGAATAGTAAACTATTGTGTTAAAATCTATTGCATTATCATTGCACGATACCCAAGTCCGCCCACACGATGTCTAAAGGTTTGGATCTAAATCCTCACGATCCTACATATATGTATGAAACCGTATAGATAGTCGATACTGGAGTCAGATACCATTTAGAACAGGAACTTAAACTTTTAGGGTTACCACCACAAGCAACCTGGAGTCGCAAGCTGTAATACGCACCAGCGAGGGTATCCCGGCCGCTTCGGCCCGCTTTAGCGCGTAGGCGTCGGGCTTGTTGCTGACGACCAGCACGACGTCGGCGCACATGCACTGGCTGGGGTCGCGCGTGTGCTCCACCAGCGCCTGCAGGTTGCTGCCGCTGCCGGACACCAGCACCGCCACCTGACACAACATCGTACCAGTTAAGCAACTCCAATTGAATGTGTAAAGACAACTCAGAGGGCCTTGAATGATGTATCACTTATGCGTATACTGTACACGCGTACGTAAAGGTGACTGCTGATATTTGTTGCCAAAATTTGACTGGCTCGATGGCGCATTCGGTAGTGACCCTGCCCCATGCGCCAAGAGTTGTGGGTTCAATTCCCACCCAGGACAAACATTCGTGTGATGAATACTTGTGTTTGTTCTGTGTCTGCGTGTTAATATACAATATTTAAGTACATATTTGTAATACCACTGTTGTTTCTGATATCCGTAACACAAGTGCTTAAGCTACTTAACTCGGAGTCAGATCAATGTACGTGATGTCGTCGGATATTTAAAAAAAAAATTAAGACGATACGTAATAACAAAAGCGGTGGTAGCTCAATGGTAAGGACACGCGCCTCTTAACCGAGGAGTGCGGGTTCAAAGCCAAGCACGTACCTCTGGATTTTTCAAGTCTATGTACGTATTTATACCACTAGCTCAACTGTGAAGGAAAACATCGTGATGAAACCTGCAAATTCAAACAACTTTGGATTTGTAAATGATCCAAAAATTGTCTGGTTCCCCTATTTTAGGGTTACGAAGGTCAGACCGGCAGTCGCTTCAATGTAATTACCAGACTCGCTAAATCCTGGACCATGGTCTAAGCGGACCCCGTCTAAACACGAGACATAACGCTAGGAAGATGATGACGTAATAACAAAAGGAATAAGTTAGGTTCAAAACGAAAGTAATTAAAGAGCTATAATCTACGATACCTATAATGTAACGATATCTATAACGATAAAAGTGTAGATATCGACGTAAATCCTTGTTCGACATTGGCCACTGTCGACCAGCGCCCTCTATCGTCCATTCTTAGAACTGCTACGCTAAATAAATACCTTCTTGTTGGGCAGCAGCGGCATGCGGCGCGTGAAGTCGACGGAGGAGGCGAAGTTGTCGACGACGACGCGCGCGCCGCCCGGCGGCCGCGCCTGGATGCTGCCGATCACCATCGCGCCGTACGAACGCGTCGTGTTCATCACCTGAAACAACGCGTGTATATTTGTGAATATCGTAATGAAATCTATTAAAAATCGTGAACATTAAGCCGCCATCGGTATTCGACATAACAGTCATAATTAAAACAACCTTTCAAGTTACAAGTTACAAAAGAATACTTAACGTACCTCGGCCTGGTCCTCTGGAGACACAATCAGCACCATGCCGAGACCACAGTTGAATGTACGCAGCATCTCATCATCCGTAACAGACCCCGCATCCGCGATCCACGCGAATACCTATAATCAATGATATCATATATAAGTAGGAGGCAAATATTGACCCTTTGACTCTGCCTACCCCTTCGGGGATTACGGGGATGATAAATTTTGTAAACATCGTTATTTTATATTTTGGTGTCTGACAAGCCGTCTTCACGACATGGTTCAAATGCAAATATTATCTATAGACCCCTGTAAAATATGTTGTTGAAAAGAGTAACTACCGAGTTTCTTGCCGGTTTCTTCTCGGTAGAAGCAACATTCCAAACCGGTGGTAGATTCATATTATTAGTTGATTTTCCTGTTGAATTGACGATTTATGAGTGTTTGTTTCAAACCTATATAAATAAAGAGTATTTCGAGTTTGAGTTTGAGTTTGAGTTTGTGACAAGCAGGCGGCTTCGCCCAGCCACTGACCGGGTGCACGTTCCAGCAGTGCGCGTCGAGGCGCGCGCGCACGGAGCTGGGGATGACGCGCGGGATGTTGTCCACGAGCCCGCCGCCCGTCACGTGCGCCACCGCCTTCACGCGCCCGCTCTGCAGCGCCGGCAGCACCGTCTTCACGTAGATGCGGGTCGGCTTGATCAGTTCCTCGCCTACAACAATCAAACATGTATATTTCGGATATTAATATTTATATAGATTATATTAATATAGATTATTTTCGCTTAAATTTATAAACAATCTGTCAGACTACACAATCAAACATCTGTAACTGTGCAAAATATCAGAAAATTCGCGTTTTAACAGTGATTTTGTAAGCTAATCTAAATACTCGACGTTGGCAGAAAAAAAAAACGTGACAAGACCCATGATCCCAATAGGCTATTTGAATGTATGAAAAATACTTACTTATTTAAAGTCATCCGCGTTAATTACGAATTTTAAAACCAATTTGCATTAATAAATATAAAAAATATTGAATGTTTTCACCAAAAAACACAAAATAAAATTTATTTATTTTGAGAAGAAGCCACGTGACCGTAAACGGTTGTGATTGGCTGAATGTATTGTGACGTCCCACGTCTGTAAACAACCACTTCTGCCATTGCTTTACGCTCGAGTTCCTTGTTTTCTTACGATTTTTAAGTCTATCTTTGTATATTATTAGTATGATCAGGAATATTCATTTGTCTATGTGTAATCATGGACCATGATATTGTGAAAGCAGACAGCGGAAACTTGCTGAAAGTTGATGCCAATAAGGTAGGAATTTTCGTTAAAAACAATCATGACTTTTACTTACCTGAACTTATGAATGTAAAAACAACTAAGTAAGTATCGTATTAAGTTAGTTTCATGTCAATACAACTGCAATGGCACAATTTTTTCTAATAGGCACTTAGATCTTTTCCTTTGCACTGCAGGATGACAATCTTACGGAGATTGTCGTATTTGTACACTCTGGCACTACGTATCATTTATAGCAATTTTTTTATAGTAAATTACAGGTACTTACTCAAAAAACACATAAAAGCGAACGATTCGACCGTCTTCCAATGTTTTTGTACAAACGTTTTACAGGCGTTTTGACAGCTTAAATAATCAGTGTATTTTTAAATATTTTTTTTATATAAAAAACTTAAAAAAAAATAAAAAAATGTTGTTTCTAGAGTCCTTATATATCAGTAAATAATGTGCGATGGTTTTCAGAAATTAGTCAAATAGCCTATTACGCCATCGCAGTTATTTTGTCCAGACAACTGAAGCCAATTTTCGGCTAAATGTGCTTGGTGCTCTTTGGACTTCACCCCTACAAGGATGACGATACGCATGTATATACGTAAGTCCTTACCTAATGTGAGTCCCTCCTTGCTGAAGGGCGCCTTGTCCTCAAGCCGGAGGCCTGACTTCTTCATCAGCTTGTGGATCAAGCTGAACCCGTTGCTGTGCACTCCGTTAGACGGCAGGCCGATGATGATGTCTCCTACCTATGAAAAACAAGTTCCATAGTAAAGAATAGGAAATCTTCTATGTAACCCTATAATCTTACAATTGTTCATAATTGTTGTAATAGAAAATTTATGTTGCTGGCAACATTGTCAGATTTTGTTTAAGCCACCAGATGACGCTAGTATTTTTTTCCCTCTTTTTGGCTCTTGTCTTCTTGCCTGTATGTGCAACGTTAATAAACGAATATTAACAAGAATACATCGTTTTCTCTGTAGAAAAACCCATTAATTCCAACAATAGTGTAGTGTCTTATAAAGATTGCTATTACATATGGTTAGTTAATCTCGTCCAGAAAATCTTATTAAAAACCCATGCAGAACTAAAACTAAAAAAAATACATACATAAAAGGCAACTAATGGTATAATAGGTATTTGAATTAGCGACAGTGTAAGCGCCGGGCTAGCATTTTCCTTACCGTGATGTCATTGATCTTGGGCAGCACGTGAGTCCTCTCAACGACTCCCAACGCGAACCCAGCGATGTCGTATGAACCAGGCTCGTACATGCCCGGCATCTCGGCCGTCTCACCGCCTACGAAAAGCATTGATTTGAAACCTTACTGCTACAAAAATAGAATATATTTTTCAGAGGCATCGTTTTTGTTTTGATGACAGAAACCATGATGGTAGTAGCCATCATGGTTCCTATGGTATTAGATGCAAACGAAATTAAGCGTAATCTGTATAAATAGAGTTGATTTTGGATGATTTGCTAGACAAAAAGATTGTTTGCATTTAGCAAGCCATTCAAAAGTATCTAGATGCAATATACACGCAACATAGTCCAGGAAGGTGAGGGGAAAGGCTGAAAAGCACACTGGTAGTGCTGTGCTAGCTGGTTCACTCAATAACAAGACTCCGGACACCACGTTCCCGGCTATATTGACATCTAGGGACCCTCAGGCGCAGGAAAAAGAGGGAAAAGACCAGGTCCAGGCCGATGGTGCTGTGCTGGCTGGTCTCCTATGTTACTCACCAATAAGAGCAGCCATCGCATGTCTACAGCCCTCGACGACTCCAGAGTCTAGATACTAGTTCCTGGCCACATTTACATCTAGGGACTTGCAAGTTCAAGAAGATGAGGGGGAAGCCCAGGTCAACGCCGATGGTGCTGTGCTAGGTGCTCACTTATCTCACCAATAAGAACAGCCGTCGTCTGTCTATAGCTCGTTATAGGCTACGTTGACGTCCAGACGTCCAGAGAGCTACACGCGAAGTAGCCCCGAAATGTGTGGAGGAAGGACGCTTGCACGACCCTGTGCTGACTGATCCTGTGCATCACTCACCGATAAGAGCAGCCGTCGCCTGTCTGCACCCCTCGGCGACGCCGGACACCACGTTCCTGGCCACGTTGACGTCCAGCGAGCCGCACGCGAAGTAGTCCAGGAAGGTGAGCGGCGCGGCGCCGTTGCACAGGATGTCGTTGACGCACATGGCCACCAGGTCTACACCGATGGTGCTGTGCTGGTTGATGTTCTGGGCGATCTTTAGTTTTGTGCCGACTCCGTCTGCGGCCAGAACTAGCACTGGGTCCTGGAAGAACAGTAGAATATTAAACTCGGTAAAAGATAAGACAATTAACTTAGTGACTACATTTTTGACTGGCTCGATGGCGCATTCGGTAGTGACCCTGCCCCATCCGCCAAGAGTAGTTGTTTCACTCCCCACCCAGGACAAACATTCGTATGTTGAATACTTGTGTTTGTCTGTGTCTGGGTGTTAATTTCAAATATCCAATATTTAAGTATAAATATGTAATACCAGTGTTGATTCTGATAAGTTTCATCACATTAGGTCTCAAACGATTGTGAAAACTTTTAGTGAAATAAGTATGAAAAAAACTGAGGACTTATGGGTATCAATAGATATTTTAAAAAATATTATACACTCTATTGCCCCTCTTCTATCGATTATTTTTAATAAATGCGTTGATGAGGGCAGCTTTCCTTCTTTGATGAAGATCAGTAAAATTATCCCTCTATTTAAATCAGGAATTTTCAATATTGCCAGCGCTAAGTAAGATTTTTGAAAAAGTCATTCTTAATCAAATAGTTAGTCACTTCAAAATTAATAATTTATTGCACAGTAATCAGTTCGGTTTTACTAAAGGCAGATCCACTACTGATGCGGATGTCGCTCTTATGAAACATGTCTTTGATGCATGGGAGAAAAAGCAGGATGCAATAGGTGTCTTTTGCGATTTGTCAAAAGCGTTTGATTGTGTTGATCATCAAACCTTATTGATGAAACTACGACATTATGGTCTTTCGGACAATTCACTCAGTTTAATAATGTCATTTTTATCTGACAGAACTCAAAAAGTACATGTCAATGGTACAACCTCCTTAGGCGTACCTTTACTAATGGGAGTACCCCAAGGTTCGATATTGGGACCCTTGCTCTTTTTAATTTATATTAATGACCTCCCCTTTTTACTAGGGACTTGTGCGAGATCGTGTTATTTGCTGATGACACATCCCTGATTTTTAAAATCGACAGACATCAAAATAATGATTAGACGATAATTAAGACGTAAATAATGCTCTCGATCAAGTCCTACATTGGTTCTCAACCAACAATTTATTACTAAATTCAAAGAAAACTAAATGTGTAAAGTTCTCCATGCCAAATGTTAGGCAAGTTGATAGTACAGTTACAATGAACAATGAGTCTATTGATGTCACTAATCAAACAACATTTCTTGGCATCACTTTAGACTCAAAATTACAATGGTCTCCCCAGATTTCCACTCTGGCAAGAAGACTAAGCTCAGCTGCCTATGCAGTTAGGAACTTAAGGAATCTCACTGACATCGAAACGGCTAGATTAGTTTATTTCAGCTACTTTCATAGTATCATGTCCTATGGCTTGCTTTTATGGGGATCCGCAGCGGATATCCAAACTATTTTTGTATTACAAAAGAGGGCAATTAGGGCTATATACCGACTTGGACCCCGCGACTCCTTAAAAGAGTTATTTCAGAAAATCAACATTTTCACTGTGGCGTCCCAATACATTCTCGATTGTTTAATGTATGTGTATAAAAACTTGCATTCTCTTCCCAAAAAATCAGATAGTCATAGCATTAATACTAGAAACAAGCATAAGCTAGCTATCCCAAATCTCAGACTAAGTAGGGTTAGTAATTCTTTTGTTGGTTAAAGTATAAAAATGTTCAATCTGCTGCCACAAGAGGTTATAAACCGACCCATGCACAAGTTTAAGATATACATAAAAAAAAATCTTATGCATAAAGGTTATTATAAAGTTAAAGATTTCTTAAATGACAAAAACCGATGATCTACGAGTGATTAATTAGTCACTAATAATAGTTTTAACTATCTATGTATAAATTAAATTCGCCTATTTTATGAAATTAATCATCACATCACAATTTTATGTAATAATTCAATGAATTTTTATTATATGACATTGACTAAGAAGCTTTGAGTTGTGTTCTTTAGTTGGCTTGTTATTATTATTTTAAATTTTCCATTTTTCTCTGACCAACCCGAGTAGTCATGCTCACTAAATTATCGCTGGGGTGGTGGCGCTATGTGGCGGGTCGTTACATTCCCTAAAATATGGTTGAGTGAAGCGATGGCTGACACATACGTCATGCTTGGGAACAGGTGCCGCCTTTGGGGACTGGTCTGCTCTGGGCGGGTCATATTTTTATTTTTTCTTAGTAATTATAAATTTTTATTATCTTATTTCCCACCAGGCCCACTTTGAAACATGGTTCAAAGTTAAATATGATTCTTATAACTTTGTTAATACTGTTGTTGAAAAAAGTAACTACCGAGTTTCTTGCCGGATTCTTCTCGGTAGATGCAACATTCCGAACCGGTGGTAGAATCATATCTCTTTCAACTGTTTTTGACGATTTATAAGTGTTTCTTTGAAACCTATATAAATAAAGAATATTTTGACTTTGACTTTGATATCCGTAACACAAGATCTTTAACTGTCGTCGGATATTTATTTACTATTATTATTTTTGTACTGGAACCTAAACCTCATGGCTAGGTACCCAAATTTCACAGTTTGTCATCATGGATAAATCTATATAAATAAAACAAAGTCGTGTTTGTTACACCACTTATAAGTCGAGAACGGCTGAACCGATTTACGTTGTTTTTGATTTGTTGGATTTGTCTTCGTCCAGAATAACAGAATAACTATTAAAAACATTGAAAAATTGACGATAAAACAAAATAAAAGCAAAAGTATTTTCTCATATAAAACGGTGGGATTCGTATCTGTCAATGTTAAATGTCAATCGACAAATCAATGTCAATTTTCATTTACTGGGCGATACGAAGTTCGCCGGGACAGCTAGTGATAAATAAATGGATGGTGTGCCATTTGACATATGAAATTAAATTAATAATTTCCAATGTGCACTATACCATATCTCAAAGAATCTCAGAGGTATCATCGAGGCTTCATAGAAAATAGTATTAAGAAGATATACAAATTAACAAAAAAAATTAAATTTGGGATGACTGCCCTTAAGTACCAGAAACGTTTGGAAAATCACCCCAATGTGCTTGCTGCCAGGCTAACATATCAGAGCTACACAAAAAGGCTCAAACGAAAGGATATACTCAAGTTGCATATTCCATCTAGCTGACTAGCACAACCAAATGAGTAGATGTCTCCTCCACTGGGAGATATACTCAGTATAAAGTAATTAGCTATTAACACATTTGTTTTAGGCAAGAGACTGATCGCAGATAACCACATAGAAAAAAAATTAAATCGGGTAACATTTTAGGATTACCTTGTATTCTTGTTCGATGGCCTTCAGTTGGAAGCAGCCGCCAAAACCGCCTAGTCCCCCCAAAACTCCGGATCTTGATGTCGACCTGTCATAATAGGGTTTCGTTACTAATATTCAGAGATAAATATGCATACAATAGGACCAGTAGTAGCTGATCAGTATTGACACGCGCTTTTCATTTACCTAAGGTATTGATTTAAATTAATAGTTCAAAGGGATCTGGCACTGAAAATGTACTTAAATAAACTCACCAGATATACTAATAGGGATGATGACTGCATTAAAAAACTATATTTCTATTTAGTCCGTCAGTTAGATTATACAAAAATACTAGACACATATCTTTTGCTTTATTAAATTAACAAAAAATCACAAAGATAAAGAGCATCAAAGTTTTGGAGTGGGGGCTTGCAGTCACTATTTAGTAAAAAAAATATGAAAGCGTGACGTCACGCGCAAATTGACTTCATTGTATCTTCGTCAATGTTTGTTTGACAAATAAATAAACAAATACGTGTTCAATATTTTTTATAATCTAACTGACGGACTTAACAGATTTGTTTAGTCATCTAGCCTATTTCTGGCAGATCACGGATAAGAAAAAACACCAGGGACAAGAAGATGAATGCCCTCACCTAGCCAAAGGCTTGATGAGAGATACAAGAGAGTCTCCCGCCTCGATGTCCACCCCACTGTCCTTGTAGGAGAGGGACTTCTGCGCTACCGCCTGGCTGGACATGTATGGCGCGGTGAGGGGCGCCATCGCCTCTTTGAACTTCTCCACAATCACTTTCTCGCCTCCTAACGAGAAAAAGTTTAAGTTATATATATAAGCTTTATATATAAATAACAATAAATAATTTTTCCAGACTGACACACCAATTCCCTAGTTCCAAACTAAGCTTATGCTTGTGCTATGGATACTAGGTGAACGGATATACATACTTAAATACGTTTATAAACATCCATGACTCGAGTACAAATGTCCATGTTCATCACACGAAACATTTGCCCCTAGCGGGATTCGAACCCGCGACCCTTAGTTTCGTGGCCAGGGTCTCTAACCACTCGATCAATGGGCCAGACGAAAAAATATATAATAGATATTATCACGCCCGTAATCCCCAAGGTAGGCGAGTTAAAAGAGCAGCTAGCCTTCTTAATCACATTCAGCCAAAAAATAAAACTGAGCTGGGCTAGATTGACCTGTGAAAAAGTATGTGAGCGTGCGCAGCACGAGCACGACCGACCTTTCTCGGTGAGCGGCTCGACGGCGCCGACGACGCGCAGCTCGGCGCCCACCAGCTGCAGCAGCTCGCGCGCGCACACCGGGTCCACTATCAGCACCATGCCCACTCCGCAGTTGAACGTGCGCAGCATCTCGAAGTCCGACACCATGCCTGCCGATCAGCGACGCATTAGATACCGCGGCAGCTCCAACTTAAATTGGAAGTGTCGTCCGCTCCGCTCGGTTTTCATCATAAACATACATACATACATAATGTCACGCCTTTTTCCCACGGGGGTAGGCAGATATCACGTACGTCCATTTGCTACGATCCTGACATACACCTTTCGCTTCTTCTACATTCATAAGTCTTTTCATACACGCTCGTCGGTTAAGGGTGCTGTTTACCTGACCTTTTGTTAACACATTACCAATCTGTTCATGGAAAGTCCGTCTGAGTCTTCCCCTCCCGACGGCTCCATTTACACTTGCCTTATATATCTCTTTCGTCAATCTTCTTTCATCCATTCTCTCAACATGCCCAAATCATCTATATTAATAATTTCGTGCAGGGGTACGGTAGACTCGATCGAAACCTTACTTGAATAATAAAACATAAAAAAATAAAAATTTCGAGTCGGCAACATATATCCGCAAAATTCGGTTTGTCGAGTATTTTGTTAAATTCTAATGGTGCTGACAGACAAATCGCAGTCGCCATATTCATAAACGTCACTCACACCGGATGACATTTTGCGTACATACGTTCCGTTTTAGCTATTAACGTACTCTGGTTAAGTGTTTTTTCTTAAAACCTGAGATTGGCCAATTGCCATAACATTAAATAAATAATACTGTCCTTAACCCTAAAATTTTTTAAGTTGAAGTTCTTTTCGAATGTTATTCTACATGTTTCAGTATCCATTTAGTTTTGCATAGTGATTTACTTTGTATGGATATACAAGTAAGGAGCGGTGGTAGCTCAATGGTAAGGACACGCGCCTCTTAACCGAGGAGTGCGGGTTCAAACCCGGGCATGTACCTCTAGATTTTTCAAATCTATGTACATATTTATACCATTAGCTCGACGGTGAGGGAAAACATCGTGATGAAACCTGCAAATTCAAACAACTTTGAATTTGTAACCATGATCCAAAAATTGTCTGGTTCCCCTATCTTAGGGTTACGAAGGTCAGATCGGCAGTCGCTTCAATGTAATTACCAGACTCGCTAAATCCTGGATCATGGTCTAAGCGGACCCCGTCTAAGAACGGGACATAACGCTAGGAAGATGATGGATATACAAAGTAAATCACTAAATATATATCATAATAGCTAAATGGATATAATAACTAAATGGATATTATGCCGAAAATCGTAAGTATTTCATAAAATGAATGTGAAAAAATGTTGTATATACTAGAAACATTTTATGAAGATTAACCTGTGAAAATAGAGAATATTTATGATTTTCATAATAAGTACCTTTGCCAACTTCTCGGATGAGTACTTATTGAAAAATTGCAATGGTTTTACTTGGTTTCTCAACATCATTATTGATTTAGCCATTTTGTATAACATAGAGAAAAGATCTTTTTTATTAAATAATAGTAAGCCAAGTAATAAACCAAACCTACCTAGCAAAGTTAAGAAAAAGCCTGAGTGCTTAAAACAGAGAGGTTTACAGAAAATAAACCATAAAAGCTATTTGTTTTGTTAATTTAGTTAGTTTATTTTGAAAGTTGATTTAAAATTAAAATTATTTTCGTAAGAACTTTTGCAGTTTTAATCTACTATATTTATTAAACACAATGAACGATGCCCTTAATAATAAATGAATAATGATGAATCGATGCACGAAAGGATGATAAGTAGTGTTGCCGCTCGATAGTCCTATCGATAGACTATCGATAGTTGGGCATAAGCAATAGTATCGATAACAATGCCTTGCTTTGCCTATAATATTCCTTGAGAACCGATAACTACAGAAATATCTACCTACATGTGTATTATCACATTTTACCCGAGCGAAGCCGGGTTTTCATCTAGTATATTAAATAAATAATAATAAATAAATATCCGACGACATCACATACATCGATCTGTCCGTCCGTCTAGGTCGTTCATCATAATCAATCTGGTATTTCTAAGAATCACTCACTCGCGATAATCTGGCGTCAGCGTCGGCTCAGTCTATAGCCCACCAGAACCCATGTGGGAGGCCTCGCGAGCGGATAATTGCGGAGCACTAACAGTGACAACAAGCCAAGTCGAACACCTTTTTCACGCATTTATTCATAATCCTCACCTTTAGCCTGCAGCCATCCAAACAGCGGTTTAATCTGGAACTTGGACGCGTCTAGTCTAACCCGCACCCCTTGAGGCAGCACTCTGGGCACATTGTCCAGAAGACCACCCCCAGTTATGTGAGCCAGTGCCTTTATCAGCCCTCTCCGGAGAGCGGGTAGGATCTCCCGCACGTAGATACCAGTTGGCTCTAGGAACTCCTCGCCGAAGTTACGGCCTGACTTGCTGAACGGTGCCTTCTCAGTGTAGCTGTAAGTGTGCATATGGTAAAACAAATATGGTTAAAGATTTAGAACATCAACCTCGAAACACTTGAAATAAGGTGTTGGTCATACCTTAAGTTAATACAGGATAATATTCAACTGTTTATGGTGAATGCAACAGACAGGTATCCCGCACATCCCGTTACATAAGGGCATAGAAGCTACTCCCCAACAGTTTTATCAATCTTCTATGTAGTGATTCGTCTCTCGTCCTAGCGCAGAAGGCTTAACAAAGAAGGTTTTACCCCAATTTTCGATGGAGAAGGTCTGAAGGCTTTCGGAGTCCTCACCACACCAATTCCCTCTGATTCAACAGAACCATGGTCCCATTAGGAAACATACCTGTGTCCAGTCTCAGCCATGATCTTCTGCACCAGACTGTAGCCGTTGCTGTGCACGCCGGTGGACGGCAGGGCCAGGACCACGTCGCCCGCCCTGATCTCCTTAGTCCTGGGCAGCTGTTTCAGATTATCGACCACGCCCACAGCAAACCCGGCCAGGTCGTATTTGCCTACGTCGTACATTGAAGGCATTTCTGCTGTCTCACCGCCTGAGGGAAACATTGGCGTTGTTAAAAGGAACTAACCTTTATTAAAAAAAATCACAAGCAATTAAATCATTGAATGACCTCTGTCGGAATTCCCGATAAAATTGTTTTGCACATCTTTTTATTTAGAACTATTAAAAAGTGTCCGTCAAATCAACCTTATCACTTGTTTACATAATTACAACAGCAAAAAATTATAATATGCACCTACTTAATATTTTTATCATCTCTAAAAACAAACAAACAAACATAGCATCACGCCCATAATCCCCGAAGGGGTAGGCAGAGTCAAAGGGGTAGCAGGCCCCTTTCCATTCAGCCAAAAACAAAACTAACAAACTTATAATCTCTACATAGTATGAAACAAGGTGGCAGTTTCCGTCTGTTCGCTTAGTCTTTTAAATTCCGTAAGGGATGGTACGGTTTAACCAATTCATCTTCATAGCATTATGTCCCGTGTTTAGACGGGGTCCGCTTAGACCATGATCCAGGATTTAGCGAGTCCGGTAATTACATTGAAGCGACTGCCGGTCTGACCTTCGTAACCCTAAGATAGGGGAACCAGACAATTTTTGGATCATGGTTACAAATCCAAAGTTTTTTGAATTTGCAGGTTTCATCACGATGTTTTCCTTCACCGTCGAGCTAGTGGTATAATTACGTACATAGACTTGAAAAATCCAGAGGTACGTGCCCGGGTTTGAACCCGCACTCCTCGGTTAAGAGGCGCGTGTCCTTACCATTGAGCTACCACCGCTTTAATTCAAGAAGGTTTATATGTATAGTTTTATATTGTTTTGTGCTCACCGTGCAAAGTCGCTAATCTATACTTATAATAAATCTGTAGAGAGGTCAATTCTGTACATGAAATATATTTTCAAAATAACTATCAGGGGTGATTAGTATTCGATAATGATGCCAAAAATGTAATCAGTAAAATTTTTGTCTGTCTGTCTGTATGTTTCTTATAGAAACAAAAACTACTCGACGGATATTAACGAAACTTGGTACAATTATTCTTCATACTCCTGGGCAGGTTATAGTATACTTTTCATCACGCTACAATCAATAGGAGCAGAGTAGTGAAGGGAAATGTTGGGAAAACGGGAGAAGTTACCCCATTTTTTAAGCTTCCGTCGCGTGTGCAGCCTTAATGGTTAAAGTTACATAGAAATCATGTATGACGGAAATATTAACCATAAACGCGGGTGACACCGCTGGCACAGCTAGTTGTTCATATAAATAATTCCGTATTTTTTCAGTCAGGTCCACATGTTTCTTTCCCATGACTCACCCAGCAGAGCGCAGCCGGACAGGATGCAGGCGTCCGCGATGCCCTTCACGATGGTGGAGGCCAGCTCCACCTGCAGCCGCCCGCACGCCATGTAGTCCAGGAACGCGAACGGCTCGGCGCCCGCGCACAAGATGTCGTTGACGCACATCGCGACCAGGTCTTGTCCAATGGTGTCATATTTGTTCATTATTTCTGCGATCTGAGAAAATATTGGACAAATATTAGACACATCAATATAAGCCTTTACTAATTTTATAAATGCGAAAGTTACCTACTCCGTATATCATTTTAACGTGACTGACTGCTACGTGGTAATTAATTGTTTAATACAAAGCATAGATATAAGTGAAAAAAAATTATAGATACTGCGTAGCGCATGGATAAAACGTTAATAACAGATCGACTTCCACAGATTACAGACACAGTTCAATATAAGGAACAAGGATATAAAACTATCAGAACCGGCCATGGAATGACCCAAAATTACCTTGACTTTAGTGCCCACGCCATCAGTCCCCTGCACCAGCACGGGGTCCTTCAACGTAGGGTCCATAGCCGACAGCTGGAACAGACCGCTGAAGCAGCCCAGTCTGCCCAACACGCCGCGTCTGTGGGTGGCCGTAGCCAACGGCTCTATTTGTCTGACGAGGGTCGCCGCAGCGTCGATGTCCACACCACTTTGGAGGTACGAGAGACCGTTGAGCCTGGCGGAGAAATATCACTCTTACTACTGTGTTAATGAAGAAGAAGAACTTGTAAAAGTAGTACCGATTGTATTCTTTGCCTAGTATGTTTAAAAGCGACTAATGGTGTTCTAGATATTGGATCTATGATTCTATAGGCTTACTAATCTACAATACCTATTATCATTAAGAGTAAAGATTTGCATGTATGTATGTAACAAATAAACTCAAAAACTACTAAACCGATTTAAAAAATTCATTCATCATTAGAATGCTATATTATCCCTGATTAATATAGGCTATAGAATATTTTTAATAAAGTTAGGTTAGGTAAGAAAATCGAAGTCGGGGCGGACCGCTAGTGTTTTCAACATACCGTGTTAGTCTAAGACTTACAAAGAATGTATACCCACTGTATTCCTTGCACGGCTTGTCGTAAAATGTCACTAATGCTGGTATTGCGCTTGTGATTTTGTAGACGAAGAATTAGACACTTGCCACTACTTTTTCACAATTTTTGCAAAAGTAATGGCAGGTAAATTGTACCAAGAGTTTATAAATCGTCAGGGGGAGGGTTGAAATTCCTTGTTCTCTTAGCAGGCCTATACCTAGTGAACGGGGAATTTTTAATACTACAACACAGAGTGATAGAAAAGTCACAAAACATGATGACCTAGCGATTTGTAACATACCTAGCGTTATATAAAGTCAACTCTTAGTTAATAAAATAAATCTTTACTTACCTATCGAAACAGTGACCCTGTGCCCTGCCTTTGAACAGATAATTATTATCTATGCCTATTTTACTCATACTACTCCTGTTGCCAATATCTAGGTATAATATAATATAATAATAATAATGGATTGGCAAAAATTATAATAAACAATTTTTTTATTGTTGATTTAAGAACTATTTTATATTATTAAAAAATGTTATTTAGTAAGTATGATATTTCATTTATTATACGTTTCTAAATAACGTTTTTACTTAATTTCTTTTAAATATCTTTTGTTTTCAAGCAATATGCATGCAGTGGTACGAGAGTTAATAATAATTGAATCTTATTAATAATTTGTGCCTTTAATTTAAATAAGAATAAATAACAATGAGTATTTACGTACAATAGGGAAGACTACTGCATTAAAAATCTATAATTCTATTTAGTCCGTCAATTAGATTATTAGTTATACAAAAATACTAGACACATATTTTGCGCTTTATCAAATTAACAAAAAATCACAAAGATAAAGAGCATTTAAGTTTTGGAATGGGGGCTTGCGACGTCACTATTTAGTAAAAATTGTACGAAATCGTGACGTCACGATGCGCAACTTGAATGCATTGTATCTCCGTAAATGTTTGTATGACAAATAAAAAAAAATACGTGTTTAATATTTTTTTATAATCTAACTGACGTAAGGAAGATGGAAGATGGAAGGTACTCCGCAGATATAGAAAGAAGAGGAGTGAATGCAGGGAATAGGGTTAATGGAGCGTTAGGAAAACTTCTAGGCAGTAAAGTCTTAAGCCAGAAGGCCCAGCTCGCTATACACAATGCGGTGCTGATTCCTACGCTAACACTTAGCAGAAAGAGCATGAAAGTAGAATAAACGCGGTCGAGATGCATGCGCTGCGGAAAATCTGCGGTGTATCGCTCACAGACTGCTTCCGGAATGATGATGTAAGAAAGAGAGTCGGTCTGAAGGACAGCGTCGGAGTCAAGGTAAGAAGAGGCATGCTCCGGTGGTTCGGACATGTGAAAAGAATGGATGACGAAAGATTGACTAAACAGATATACAATGCGAAAGTGAAAGGATGTAGGAGCCGCGGAAGGCCCAGGCTCATCTACCTGTTAGGAGTCATAAAATCCGTAGAGCTTGTATGAAAAGGATTATGAATGTTGAAGAGGCGGGTGAAGTGTGTAAGGATCGTGCCATATGGCGTTCGGTTCTCTCTGCCTACCCCGCTAGGGAAGTGGCGTGAAGTTTAGTTAGTTAGTTAGATTAACTGACGGACTAAAATTTTTTAGTCTTGCCTATTATTTTTCGCACAAAATATTTACAACAAACACACAAATACAGTGACAACACTATAAGCTTCATGCAATGCCGTGCAGGGTTGAAAATGAAATACAAAACAAACAAAATTTGAAAAAACAAATGAAGAATTTATTGTCAAACAAATGAACAAACATGACAAACTACACGAGTGAGAAACAAACATTGTTCTTACCATTATCATCGTTATTAACAAGCAAAACGGTAAGCTATGACAACCGAGAGACATAGGTAAGTGAACCATACATATAGAGTTAATATATGGAATGTACGTATATTTGTATATGAGAGTATGTAATTCGAATAAGACGCGGGATCATGACACTTGCTTCATGCTGAAACAAATTTTTCTTAGCTTATTTGGGTGTAATAAAGAAATTTCAATAACATTACTTGACAACACTTTTTCCATACTAACGAATATGAAAGTGTTAATGTCAAAATCTTTAAAACATAATACTCACAAATTTTATGAAGGTTTATCTCATCCAAAAAGAATTTAGATGGCAAACAAGACAAGACACCACCAAATGAATTTATAGAGAACTTGTGCTCCTCAAACTTTTAAAAAGGGACATTGGGACATCAGACATTTGAATGACAAGCGAAACGATCTGGGTAGTAAACACTACAGATCATAAATTTTTACAAAAAATAACTAAATTTTCACTGACAGACAGTTGGTGTTATAAGTGATAACTTAGGTTACATTAAAACAGAGGAATTAGAGACGTAGCAAAAATGTTACGTCAAAGAATTCTGACTAGTTTGAATAAATGGAATTGTTTATGTATGGTGTCTACAATCCAATCGGTACTTACTTGGAGAAGGCACGATGCGCGATGTCCTTCCGGTACTGCGCGCCGGGGAAGTCGACGATGGAGGCGGCGGCGGTGGCGGCGGCGGCGGCGGCGCGCAGCGAGGCGGCGCGCGCGCACACGAGCAGCACGCGCCCGCCCCACGTCACCAGCGAGCCGTTGGCGCCGCGCGCCACGCCGCTGTGGAACACCACCAGCCCTGGCGTCGCCTGCACTTGCGACAGCCCTGCGCGACGAACAATATACTTTAGTAATACTGGATGACCTGCATATAATACTGAGCATTATATTCATTAACAGTACTCAAAAGTTCAAGATCAAGATAAAACACCGGTCGCTATAAATAGATCATATATGATTGGTATTCCCGAAGGACTAGGCAGAATCAAAGAGGCGATAAACTCTTGGATCACATTCAACAAACTAAAACCTTGTTGGAAAACTATGAAAAGGCAGTGTTACCTACTTGAGTCACAATCCCAACATCAGATCAGTTCAATTAGATACAATTGATATTTTTTCCTACTTATATCATAGATAGATCTAACCAATGGGTTTCATCAAATCCACACGAGAAACAAATTCTTGCTGATCATTGTTGTACCAACACGCTTTCTAAAAATATCTGTTACATTGTATGGATTACGGACATAACAATTAATTACACTAATAATTCAGTAAAATTACAAGTACATCTTACTCTTTCGCACATATAGTGTTTACATAGACGATATAGCGTTTTGTCATCAACTCCACGGTATACATACCACTAATCACACAGCCTTTTGTAGAGCTTTCTGGGTAGCCCTTGGAGGCAAGAACAACGCCGACGGCAGACAGTTTCGTGTTCCACATTACTTGCATTTTGCTTAATGTACCATTGACACATGCCTGAAAACAAAAAATAACTTTAAAAACATTTTTGAAACATATTTTATCTATAGTAATAAAGTGGAAAGTTTTGATTGTTTATTCTTTAGAATTGAATAGGTTTCAAAACTACTGGAGCGATTTGAAAAATGTTTTCACCAATGGAGGTAAGCTATATCAGCGAATAATAGGCTTTAATATTTAATCGCCGTATTTCCACAGGAACGGGCACTACTAGTTATATAAACCTTGCTTTAACTAGATTTACTACATTGATACAAGATAAATAAAGAAACCATAGTTTCTTGATAATTCTCACCTTCATGACACTGTAAAGGTCTGTTTCTAGAAGAGTCATGAGCACTTGTGTCTCGGGGTCGCCGAAGCGGCAATTGAACTCTAGCGTCATGGGGCCCGATTTGGTCACCATCAGTCCGGCATATAAAACACCTATGGGACAAAGTAGATAACCATAATTATCATCATCATTAAAAGAAGATTTAAGATCACGGCTTCGGTGTTTAGACTTATACAAGCTATTTTTCCATAGAATCTTAATCAATATATTTTATACTAGGTTTTGCCTGAGGCTCCACTCGCGTGCGATTGTATCTATTACATACATACATAGACGTATATGGCACGTCTCTTATGATCTATAATTTATCCCGATTATACAATTTTTGGGTAGAATTATTATTTTTATTCTCATATAATACCGGATATTTTATAAAGGAATGGCTTGTTAAGATAGAAATTATAAAACGTCAACTAAACTAGATTTACTTCCATAAATAGTTCCGTTCGAGAATAGCATTTTCATCTTTACAAGTTTTGTCTTAGTAACAAAAGTTAGGTATAACTAAATCAGACACATTAACCCAATTACGTTTTTTATCATCACCCACATATTTACAGCAAAATAACTCATCAATCCACACCGGAATGTCATCAGCTGACGACAATACCGCCGCGATTTTCGAAAAACGTTGTTTATTAAAGAATTTAACCACAAAAACAATCTAATATAACCCTTACGCTCCCAGATATACGGTTCCATTTCCCGTCACATGGTTAATTAAGTGTACTTATATGTTTGTGTCTCTGTTATCAGTGTTTATCGAGTTTAATTGTGCCCCGCTAGTAAATAACTGGCAAACAATGATGGGTCACAGGGCACTGAAGACGTAACGCTCAGGCCTGTTAGTGACGTAACTGGAGTATGGAATTGATGAAGCCTATGTTGTCCACGATCGGTGATTAGATAGCCGCGCTTAATTTAGACAATAGTGGCCTTGTACCTTGCTTGACCGATGTATTTGACCGGTGCTTGTGAAATACTAGAGTTTTTTAGACTATTGCTAATTGCAATTTTTTTCCTGTTATTTGTAATCTGATTTTAATGTACTTTCTTATAGTAAACTAGCGACCCACCCCGACTTCGCACGGTGAGCATAGCAATTTGAAATTATACATATAAACCTTCCTCTTGAATCACTATCTATTGGTGAAAACCGCATCAACATCCCTCACGTAGTTCAACAGATTTAAGCGAACAGACGGAATCGGCGACTTTGTTTTAAATTATGTTAAGAAAAGATATTGACAAATATATCATTGACGTACTTGTAAAATAAATAAAAAACGCGATAGGTATCTGTGCAGATACAAGAGTATTTTACATTTATAGATTCTAAAATATGTTTGTGAAAGTACTCTGTCGATAGCTAGTGTATATTAAATAGAATAAGTAGTTTCTTTGCCACGAAGCTATTATGAAAGATCTAGAATCTTCACGGGTGTATAACAATGAATGGTAACAGGGCAAGTCGATTGATTAATTGATTCGGACAATAGGCGTCGTCTTAATGTTATATAAGTATTTATTGTTTTATATATAGACATCTCTCAACTTTTCGTAGATCGAGAAAGAAGGCCTATTTCGAATCTTAGTATGGATTTCATAATATGGAACAGTAAAACTAACTCGATTTACTAATAAAAGTGGAACATTATTGACTGGATCGATGGCGCATTCGGTAGTGACCATGCGCTAAGAGTTGTGGGTTCAATCCCCAGCCAGGACAAACATTCGTATGATGAATACTTGTCTTTGTTCTGAGTCTGGGTGTTAATATTCAATATTAAAGTATATATTCGTAATACCACTGTTGATTCTGATATCCGTAACACTAGTGCTTAAGCTTCTGACGTCGGAGATAGATCGATGTATGTGATGTCGTCGGATATTTATTTATTATTATTTATTTAATATATGGTTTGGGGATGTTAAGAGAATGAATGAAAGAAGATTGACGAAAGAGATATATAAGGCAAGTGTAAATGGAGTCGTCGGGAGGGGAAGACCTAGACGGACTTTCCATGACCAGATTGGTAATGTGTTGACAAAAGGTAAACAGCACCCTTAACCGACGAGAGTGTATGATAAGACTTACGAATGTAGAAGAAGCGAAAGGTGTATGCCGGGATCGTAGCAAATAGAAGTATGTGATCTCTGCCTACCCCCATGGGAAAAAGGCGTGACGTTATGTGTGTATGTGTTAGATATAACAAATAGTAATAATCGTCCCAGGTTGGTCTGGAACTCAAAAACAATGTACCAATTGTGTTCCTTCCCTAGCATGTCGTAACAGGCGACTAATGATGTATTTGGTATTAGTATTGGTAGGCGACGAGCTAGCTACTTGTCACTACTTCTTTACAATTCTATTAGTCCATAGTATATCATAGTGCCCCTTGGACTCTGCCTACCCCTTAGGGGATTGCAAGCGTGATGATACGTGTGTATATAGTAGATAATTCTGGAATACATCTGCAACTGTACATCCACGTGTACGTAATTATGCCACGGGCGCAAAGATTAAATACATTATTGCATTCGCCACCTCTATATTTACTTACAACAGTTACACGACTATCCTCTTTATTACTAACGAGTATAAGACTATAGTCGGATGAAATGGTACAGAATGGGCGGGGTTATAAGAATCGCTTTCATGATGACGCCATTATCATGAGCTGTCATTGCATAAGGACGATAAACTGGACTTGAACTAGTTTGTGATGGACTTAATGAGATCAAGCTAATTACAAACCTTACATTAAACTATATATATTTATATATAAACAGAAAAACGCTTCTGTTGTTCTAGCATCATCCCAGTACTGATCAGATGAACTTATTCAGCTGTGGCTGTAAAGTTCCATAGCTCCTCAGAATCAGTGAGGGGTACCACGGGGTTTTAGTGGGTATACCCCGGCCACTACCACCATGACCGCAGGGCCCCCTACTTAACGGTCCCCGGGAGTCCCACACATCACCTAGCCCCCCAGGTAGGGTGACGGCGCGTAAAGCATTTCCATGTGTAAAATAAATTATGAACTTATTCAGACCTCTTTATGTCATTGTCATTCAGTCTGCTATAAGTCAGTTTACTAATGACAATAGATGTTATATGTGATAATAAAAAATAGTTTATTTTGATCCATAGATGTCTCTCTCAGTTATTTGGATCACAGTGTCATTTTTATTTTATCTTAATATATATAAATTACGCGTCACGTTGTTTGTCCGCGATGGACTCCGAAACTACTTAGCCGATTTTAATCAAATTTGCACACCGTGTGCAGCTTTACATCTCAATTTATTTAACTCGATTATATGTCATTGACTGTTAGGCGGAACGAAGTTCGCCGGGTCAGCTAATTAATACTGTATAAAAGAAAAAAAAGTGTTTCATTCAGGACCTTTAAATAAAGGAAGTTTTGGCACGGCCTTTACCTTAACACTACAAATAAGTAAATCTAGCTCAAAGCTAAAACTAAATACTCTAAATAATCACTATAATTATTATAAAGAGGATAGATTTGATAGTTTGTTTTGCATTGAGTAGGCTCCGAAGCTTCTGGACTAATTTGAGAAATCCTTTCATCAATGGAAAGCTACTACATTACAAAAAGTAACATAGGCTATATTTTATCCCATATTCCTACTAGAATAAGAACTACGCGGGAACATGTTCAACTTCTTCTGTTGCCGACTGTACTATCACATCAATTTCGAGCGTCCAAATGAGTTCGATACCTCCATTCGTTATAATTTACGCAACAATAAATATCTGCCCGTCGCTAAGGCAATAACTCTGATAAACATACATTGTATAACAACTGTTCTCCAGTGCGGTCGCACTTTCTATATTAGCGATTTATTAGGTTTAAAGTTCTGTTCAGTTCTTCCGCAGATGTGATGGATTTATTGCAACCGATAGGTTGAGGTCAGGCGCAGCACGCGCGCCCGCGCGTGCGCTGAGAGTACAAGTAAATGTTATGCTATGATTGTCCTATCTGTTGCAAGATGTATTTTTTAAGACATGAACTTATAGCCTCGTAGATAGTAGCCATGTGTAACTCAACAACGCACAGTAACTTAACTCAATATTTCTCTTTGACGCGGCAAATTGAAGAGCCCGAACTAAGGCGCCGATTGCGGCGCGATTACAATTCTCCTGATCATGCGCAGTAGGCTGTAAGCCTTAGTCGCGAGCAATAGCTAATGAACATAATACCAAGATGCTTGTATTATTTCCTATTATGATATTTACGAGGCCCATAGATACATAAACTATGCTTAAATCACTCCGCACTCATTGTCTTTGCTTTAAATAGAACAGCAGTTTCATCTGTGTCAATAACATTGTCCAAATGTAATCGTATCTTACTTATTCGTAAAGTTTTTACGTTTGTGGTGTATACAGGGTGTTTGGCGCATGTACCGAAATATTTTTTTGGGATACTGTTATGGGGTGGGGTTATTTGTTACCTTTCCATACTTGGACCCGGTAAAAAGTCACGGTTAAGGAAATATGATTTTTTAACACTTTAAATTTTTTTAATTCAACTGTGGTCCTTGCCTAGCAGATCGCAAAAGGCGACTAAAGGTATACCGGGTTTTGGGTATGTCGTGTCGTGATGTTATGTATGTTTGTACGGAAATTATAATTCCGTGACTCTATTACTAGGGTCCAAGGATGGAAAAGTAAGAAATAACTCCACTAGTATCCCAAAAAATGTTGTCGGTCCTTGCGCCGAACACTGTATCTATCTATATTATCTATACTAATATAATAAAGCTGAAAAGTTTGTTTGTTCGCTTGAACGCGCTAATCTCAGGAACTACTGGTCCGATATAAAAAATTCTATCTATATATCAGTGTTAAATATCCCATTTATCGAGAATGGCTAAAGGCTACATAAAACATTAACCATAAACAAGGGGTTAAACTTCGGGCACAGCTAGTTAAATTATATAAATACGATATCGTACGTAAGTGCCTTACGAGAATACTATTTTCAGCGGTCGACTTTTATGGTCCTTCGAGCCCGATTAGCTGACATCTCTAATAATAACCTTAAACTACATTTATAATTCTCAAACACTAATCATATTTGCATTCACTAATAAAAAAAACCTTTTTATCTAAAAATTATATAATTTATAAAAATTATATATTTTTATAAAAAAATCGTAAAGTGCAAACATCCTACAGGCTTCCAAAACTTACCAACATATTTGATTCCTTCCGCCTTGAGCCCGTCCACCGCTCTCTGCAACACCTGGTCTTTGACGTCAGCCAGCTGGTCCGGCGTGATGAGGGGGCAGGGGCAGTACGCGCCCATACCGCCAGTATTGGGGCCTATATCGCCGTCCCCGATACGCTTGTGGTCTTGGGCTGGAGGCATGATGGATACGCGTTCGCCATCGGTGAAGGCTAGCACCTGGGGATTTGGAGAACAGCTTGTCATGGACGGGCCGAATATGAGGTGAAGGGGAGTGGGGCGAATTATGACATCGTGGGGACAATCAAGGGGAACGTCCATATGCGTTATATCGTCATATGCATTTATGTAAAATAGATATGCGTCTGATTTACAAAAAGTCTGATTTTAAATACAAATAGATTGGCATCGTCTTTTTAAATTAGAACAGTTAACTGTGCTTGAAGTCTTTATTATAACATCCAGAGCCGGATCTAGGGAAGGTGTCTCATAGATCCTGTCCTGAACATTATGTGAGTTACTCTTTTACGCAAGAACTATTACACAGAAAAAAAAACATGGTATTCACCTCGACCTAGTTTTTCTATATACCCTATGGGACCAACTACTATGGGGCTATGCCAACGAGCAGACCTGATGGTATGTAGTCATGCCATCTGACCTGACCATCTGCTGCCCATGAACATACGCAACACCAGCAACATCGCACGCAATGTATATGTTAAGTTACTCCGAATCTAAAGGAGATTAATTACATTACTTATTATACTTACATTAACTTTTATAAGCAAAACCGCGGGCGCAAACTACCAAGCTGTTCCCAGCCGAAAACAACATCACGAATCTATATTTTTTACGATCCTAAGTAATCAGAAATTTCCATGACGCTCCGTTTCACAGGTCAATTAAAATTACAGACTAATTATTCTTGTTAAAAATACTTGTTATTTACATTCCCCTCAATAGGATTATCTTATCTGGACCCCAATGGACGTAACTCGTAGTGTTGCGATCGTGACCCGGTTATCGATATAGTGCCATCTCTGTTCGTTTGATTTTGTACATGAAATACAAAATGTTAATTGCAATCTCGTATTACATATCTCTCTCTCTCTTCCTAACGTTATGTCCCGTGCTTAGACGGGGTCCGCTTAGACCATGATCCAGAATTTAGCGAGTCTGGTAATTACATTGAAACGACTGCCGATCTGACCTTCGTAACCCTAAGATAGGGGAACCAGACAAATTTTGGATCATGGTTACAAATTCAAAGTTGTTTGAATTTGCAGGTTTCATCACGATGTTTTCCCTCACCGTCGAGCTAGTGGTATATATATGTACATAGATTTGAAAAATCTAGAGGTATATGCCCGGGTTTGAACCCGCACTCCTCGGTTAAAAGGCGGGTGTCCTTACCATTGAGCTACCACCGCTCCTCCTCGTATTACATATCTACAATGCATAAATCTTATTTCTTACTAATATAATCTAACTTATATTATAAACGCCAAAGTTTGTATGAATGGATGGATGTTTGTTACTCTTTCACGCAAAAATTACTGCATGGATTTTAATGAAATATTACAATAGTATAGCTAACTAACTAACTAAACTTCACGCCACTTCCCTAGCGGGGTAGGCAGAGAGAACCAAAATAATAAATAAATAATAGTATAGCTCATACATTAGAATAACAAATAAGCTATGTTTCATTTTTGTACCACGCGAGCAACGCCGTGGGCAGAAGCTAGTAATCTATACTTAGATATAAAACAATGTCGGGTTAGTTACACAATTTATCTCTACTTTGTTGCCTTTGTCTCCGTCCCGAATAACTATTAAAAATTCGAAATATTACGGACAAAAATATATACGAGCAGTGGCGGATTTACAATCTTGGCCGCCCTAGGCCCCAGGCCATAATTCTCAGAACTAAAGAGTCATCACTTAATTTTATCACGATTGGCCGCCTCTAATATCTGGCCGCCCTAGGCCCGGGCCTACTGGGCCTTAAGGTAAATCCGCCACTGTATACGAGGAAACTCAGCATCTTATACATTGTGTGCAGAACTGGTTTTTGTAGTGATATCCCAAGAATGGGGCGATTCGAAATGCGCCGGCAAAGCTGGAGTACTTATACTAATCATAATAAATAATGTCCTCCTAACCGATATCGGTCACGGCGGCCAATCTCAACGAGGATTAGCTAACTGCGCACAGGTTCCTTCAGGCATCCGGTGAGACGGCAATTCGACATGACCAGAGATAGGTCAGGCGCAGGACCAACGGCTTAGCATGCTATCCGAGGCACGGGGGTGATTAAACCGCCAATTTCCTGACTACGGACTGTTTCTGAGTAATGTCAATATTGAAATACTCAGCCACAAATTTTGGCCCGACCCGTCGTCGTCGGGTTTCATCACCCCTAGGGGGCGGTTTCGGGCCTCGAGCGGGGAGCTCTTTGCCCGGACATCTTCTCCCGAGCTCTTCAAGCTCGGGGTATTCTAGGCCTCTCGGCTGGGAGAGTCCTCCCCTTGCGCTATCCGGCGCACCCTCGGCGCGGTCGGACCCACCGGGTGGAACCCGTTGGGGAAGCCCAGTGAGTCTGCCAGCGAGCGGGTGCGGCTTACAGGTGCGGCGCAAAGGGGAGGAAGTCGGTCAGTCTGTCGGGGGGGGCATGTTAACAAATTTCACGTCGGTCGTGTCTGTCTGTCCTAATTCTCGTCCGTCTGTCTGTCAGGGCCTGTGTCGCTGCGCATTGGGTCGTGGTGCGAGCTCAGCAAACAGGTCCTGGGGTTCCCGCTTACGACCCTGAAGCGGGGACGGGGACGGGGGTTAGGGGTAGGATTGGGGATAGGGTGGGAGGGGTCGACTGGGTTGGCGGGGAGCAGCGCAGTCGAGGCGCATGGGTGGATTTGTGCGGTGAGTAACTGTGTAACGGGTGTATGTGCGACGTGTACATGTGTGGGTGGGGGTGTTGGTGTGCGGTGTGTTTGGGAGGGTGCAACCTGTGTAGTGAGTTGCGTGCCCACATTGCCCTCCTCATCCCCGGAGAGGATGAGTTCGCGGGGAAGTGCGCGTCCCAATGGGTCAGGCGGCCGAGCATGAAGCGGCGCGATATTAACGAGGTGCTTGTGTGGCCCGTTATCCGCGCGGTCGTACATTCGACGCGCGGACAGTACCACAAAGTCCTCTATCGACTGCATCTTCAGGTCGCGGGCGATGACGTCATTGCGGACGTAGCGTCCCGCCCCCGTGATGATGCGGAGGGCGATGTTTTGTTGTGCCTGGAGTCGCTTTTTAGTCGCCTTATTACATAGTCCATACCAGGCCGGCATGGCGTATGTAATTCGACTTCTAATGTAGGTCTTGTATATGGATAGTTTTGTTGGCACGGGTAGTCTTGACGTTAAGACAGGCCGCAGCACGGCCCGGGCCGCCTTTGCCATATTAATGGCATGCGTCGCCTGGGGTACCATGCGCAGCGACCTGTCTATTCGACACCCTAGATAGGTGACAGTCGTCCCCCACTCGATCTCCTGTCCCCGGAGACGGAGTGGAGGGCCGGGCGCTTTCCTGGTCGCGATAGATAGCGCGGTCGTCTTCCCCACGTTGACGGCCATACGCCACTTATCGAGCCAATCCGGGAGCGCATCCAGCACCGTCTGCAGCCTATCCAGCGCTAGGCCGAGCTTCCTCGAGGACGCGAAATACGCGCTATCGTCGGCGAAAAGAGCGAGCATTACGCCCCGCTCTTCGCATTCCGACGGCCCTCTCGGTGACGGCATGTCGTCTGTGTAGGCGGCGTATAGTAGGGGGCTGAGGCAGCTTCCCTGGGGCACCCCTGCCCGGATCGGTGCGGGCTGGGATACGGCGTTCTCTACACTCACGTGAAAGGAGCGACCGCTCAGGAAGGAGTGAATGAGATGGATGATGGCCGGGGGTGGAGGGGGGTTAAGATGGATGAGCTTATACAGCAAGCCAGGGTGCCAAACCCTGTCGAAGGCCTTCTCTATATCGAGAAAAACTCCGACGGGTCGGTGTCCCCGGTTTGTTGCGCTCGCCAGGAAGTGGATAACCCGCGTCAGTTGGAGCGTTGTAGAGTGGCCGCTGCGGAAGCCGAACTGATCGTCTCTAAGACGAATAAATGGTCTTAGCCGCCGCAGTAGCAGTCGCTCAAACAACTTAGCGAGATGGGATAATAGGGTGATCGGTCTATAGCTGCCCGGGAGTCGTCGGTCCTTCCCCGGTTTGGGGAGAACAATACACTCCCGGTTCTCCATGCTTCCGGGAAGTGCGACGTGCGCAGGATGGCGTTAAAAAGCCTCCCTAGCGCGACCGTGCACCCCGGGGGCATATACCGGATCATGGCCGTCGTTACTTTGTCTGGACCGGGGGCCTTTCGCTTGGGTAACCGCGCGATGGCCTTCCGCAACTCTGACGGGGAGATATATAAATCGCCCCGCAGCGGCGGTGTCGGGTCCGACAGGTATCCGGCGACCTGGCTTTCGACCATGGAGTGGTGCTGGATGACGGAAGGAGTGACGTCGACGGGAATGGGGTGTGGAGTGAATTGCACTGACAGGTGATCGGCAAGGATCTGCGCCCTTTGTTGCGCCTCGTAGCACTTAGTGCCCGTTGCGTCAACTAGGGGTTGGACGGGGGCTGGGGTGTTCGAGAGTCGACGAATCAGCTCGAAAAGGTTTGTGGGGTTCTCGGAAGCCTGGTCCACCCTGGCTTCCCACGACTCACCACGCCACTTTTGGACCTCATCCGAGACCTCGGCAGAGAGCCTATTCAGCTCCCTCTTCAGGACCGGGCAACGCGTCTCGGCCCATTGCTTCCTCAGCCTACGTTTGCGCGCCAGCGAATCGCGTATATTCGCCGGCAGTGTAGTGTGGGAAGGACGGGAGCGGGGGCGAGGGGGGGATTGCGCCTGCTCTTGCGCTCGCGAGATGCGCTCCGCGATGTGCCCCGCCGCGGCCTCCACGTCCTCCGGGGAGGCGAGGGGACCACTTAGGCGCACATCACGCAGCGCCGCGGTGTAGGCGTCCCAGTTGGTGCGGGGGCGGGGAGGGAGTGAGGATTTGGTACTAGGCTGGGTATCCACCGTAACCAATATGGGCATATGGTTGGAATCAACGTCGTATAGAACGTCCACAGTTACGGGGCGATGCACCCCCTGTGTGAGGACGATGTCCAACACATCCGCCCTATGGTTGTCGTTGGCCGGGTAATGGGTAGGGGAGTCGGGACCTAGGATCTCTATGTCCAACTCGGCGGCAGCCTCGCTCAACTTCCTGCCGGTCGGCGACATTGAGTGCGACCCCCATGAGGGGTGTTTCGCATTCAAGTCGCCGGCCAACAGGGTCGGGGTGGACCCGTGAAAAATGTTGGCGAGATCACCCTCGTGAAGAACGGGGACCGGGGGTCTGTACGCAGCGAATACGCGCAGTTCCTGTGGTCCTGCGTTTACTCGCACGCCCAGCGATGTAATTATCTTATATTCAGGCTCCTCAACTGAGTCGTGGATGACGTCCCGCCTAACGAGTACGGCTACCCCCCTGTAGGCGCGGCCGTTCCCGGACAGTTCGTCTCTCCGATACGTAAAATAGTTAGGGAGTCTGAATGTTTGATTTGGGTGTAAGAAGGTTTCGCCCAGAAGTATAATGTGTGGATTATACGTCAGGGCGAGTGTCCTTAGGGTGTTTTGTTTGGCGGTTATCCCTCCCGGGTTCCAGTAAACTATTAGTAGTTTACTGAATGATGCGTGAATGAGGCGGCGATGGGCCTAACGGTCCTATTGGCCGTTATGCGCGCTAGCGCGGCGCATATAGCGGGAGTGGGATTCTCCCCCCGGGACAAGGTGGCGAGCAAGTCGATGAGCAAGCTCATCACCATGTCCTCCAGGTCACTCATCGCCTGTGTGAAGGACGAGTTGTTGTGGTGCGGCGTGTTAGCGGCGTGATGGGCCTGTACGGGCCGTGTCGCTGTGGTGTTATGTGGCGGCGGCGGCGGCGGGGTCGACGGCCGCTGTAGGGCGGTTGGGGCCCTGACCCGCTTGGGTCGAGGTTGGGGTGGCTGCGGCGCCGACGGTACCTCGGGTACCGCGGGCGCCGCGGCCTCCACCCTCTTGGGCTTTTTGCCGCTGCGCCTGCGAGGGCGCCGGCGGTTGGCTTGGCCGGGCTCGTTGGCCGGCGGGGCCAGTGTTTGGCCGGGGGTTGCCTCCGGCATATCCGCCGAGGGCACCGTCACCGCCGTCGCCTTACGTGTGGTGGTTGTGGGCGGTTTTTTGGGCAGTGGTGGGGGGACTTTCACCCCGCTCTTGCGCGCGAGCTTGCGGAAGGCCGGGCACCTGCGATCGTTCGCAGTGTGCTCGCCTCCGCAATTGACGCACTTGGGCGTCGCTTCGCGAGAGCGGGGGCAGTCCTTAGTCGTGTGCTCACCCGCACACCTAAGGCATTTGGCCACACGATGGCAGTTGGCCGACGAATGGCCAAATGCCTGGCAGCGGTGGCACTGACTGGGACCTTGGCGGCCCCTCCACGCCACCACTCTCACGCCTGGCATGTAGAGGAGCTCGTCAATGGCATATAGCCTCGCGAGCTCCTCCTTGTCCAGTCGCGAGAGCGCGACGTGGTGGACGCAGCCAGCCCTATCCCCTTTGGGTGGGATGTGTCGGGCATGTAGCACTTGGAAGCCTAAGGCCTCCAGTGCTTGTTTAATGTCCTCCGGGGGGGTGTCCGAGGGCAACCCCAGGATGGCTATCTTGGTCGGCCTCTCGTCGGCCGGGCTGTAACAGTGCCATTGCACCGTTGCGTCCCGCTCCGAGAGGTCGACCAGATAGCGCTGGACAGTTCGGTACTCCTCCGCAGTTTTGGGAGTGAACCGAACTCCGGACTTAAACGGTCTGGCGTTCGGCGCATACCCCAACTGCTTCTGGAGCTGGGCGAAGTGTTTGACCCATCCGGGCAGTCGCTCCACTACGATGGGCGGGTAGCCCTTCGTCGCGGGGCGAGCCGCCGTTTGGGTCGGCTGCGCTGCGGGAGTGGGTGGTGAGCGGGGTCGGGGCGTCGGGACGCACGCAGCTTTCGCCGCGTACGTCATTGTAGGCGCTGGTGTCGGGGTCGAGGCCGAGAGGCCGGGGGCGTGCTCACCCGTTGGTGTTGTGGTGGCCGAGCAATAGGCGGCCCGGAACTCCTCCTCGTCCGATTCCGTCGCCGTTACCGGCGGGTTCGCCGGTGGTGTGGGCGTCCGCGACGTCTCAACCCGCAGGTGCAGCGGGGAGTCCTGTCGCGGACGCTTGTCCGGGTCGTCTGGGCTGGGGTCGTCCATGAGACGGCGGCTGCGCTTGGGGGTGTCCAGGGACGACAGCTCACCATGAGCTACTCCCTGGATCGCTCCCTCCGCGCGGTGGTGTTGGCGGTGGGGGTCCTCGTTGTTTCTTGGGGCCGGTCTGGGTCGCGGCCAGGGGGATTCGCCGGCTCCGTCCTTCGGCGGGCCAGGCGATGGCGGGGAAGGGGACCGCGGCGAGTCCCTTATCGCGGGGGAGCGGAGCCTCGGGGCTCGACGCTCCATCGCGGCAATTGTTTCGTCCGATGCGGGTGGCGGTTTGTTTTTGTTGCGTCTCGCTCCCACAGTGGCTCACCCTCGACCTATTTATCAAAATAGGTGAGGGTGAGTCCGAAATACCGTGCGTCTCGCTCGCACAGACGCTCTCTCTTCCGCGGGGAAAATCAAGCGATCGCGGGTATTCGTCTCCGACACCGACCGTCGCGCGGGGTGGGGTGAGGTGGGGGACTACGACTCGGCGTTATATAACAACGCCGAGGAGCACACAGCCCACACTCGTACACTATGCGCGACCGAAGATGCCGAAGGCGGAGGAACGAATTCCCGACCCGGGAATTGAACCCGAGACCCTTTTGATACTTAGACGGCGCATGATACCCCTAAAGTAATGAGGCAGTCAAGTACTTATTTATCTATAAATTACTTGACTAGGCTCACAGACTTATCTTAAATAAGCTCTTGATACCGATTTATACCGATTTATAACAAAGTTGAAGACGAGAGAATCGTGAGGGAATTTCAAATAACTATGGATGACCCATCTTTTGACTTGCTTGCCTTGTGTACGGTTTACGAACTCTATTTACGTTTTTTCTAGTAGCTCTTTTTAAATCAGACGAAGGCCAGATAGCAGTCGCTTCAATTTCTTGTAAAATTTATTAAAAGCTGTGGATTTTGAGCAAAATAAAAATATTTTTTTTTATCAGACTGGGTAATCCCAGGATCATAGGCTAAGCAGACCCCGACTAAGTATGTCCCATTCGCTAGAAAAGTTGCAAATAATAAATTGTTCGAACCAATATTGCGTCCTTACCTATAATTACTTGATATTGTATTACTAGCTCGATGGCGCATTCGGTTGTGACCATGCCCCATGCGCCAAGAGTTATGGTATCGATCCACACCCAGGACAAACATTCGTGTGACGAATACCTGTGTTTGTTCTGTGTCTGGGTGTTAATATCCCATATTTAAGTACATATTTGTAATACCACTGACGATTCTGTCAGTCCTTAACCTTAATTACACGTTTTGGATAAGCAATTTTTTTTAGTTCTCTCTTCTTTCATTGTTAGATAACCATTGACCTCACCGCTTCCACCTATCTCTCAAAAAGCCTATTTACATTACTGCTGAGACCAAGTTACTTACAGAAACCTCATCGCCGTCCAACAACTCCTCAATGACGACTGTCTGGCCGGCTGCTCCATACTTGGCGTCTGTGAGGATCTCGTCTACCGCTTCGCAGGCTTCCTCTTTGGAGGCGGCCACGACCACACCCTTGCCGGCAGCCAGGCCTGATGCCTTCACCACGAGGGCGGGGAAAGGGGCACTGTTGGAGAAAGCCAATTATCTATATATTATATGTATGATGGATGACTGGCTCGATGGCGCATTGTGTTTGTTCTGTGTCTGGGTGCTTAGATCTAATATTGAAGTACATATTTGTAATACCACTGTTGATTCTTATATCCGTAACACAAGTGCTTAAACTTCTTACCACGGACACAACACATCAGACGACATCACATACATTGATCTGAATCAATGTATGTGATGTCGTCTGATGTCGTCGTCTGATATTATATGCGAAAGTAAAACTAACTTATAGTACTTGCGACAGCAACTGTAGCTGTTACCACTATATCGCTATACCACTGTTGCTTCTTATATCCGTAACATAAGTGCTTTAGCTACTTAGCTCGCAGTCAGATCAATGTAGGTGATGTCGTCGGATATTTATTTACATCGCGGGATGCACGGTAGAGTAACAGACCGGATTCCACGCAGTGGAAGGAGGAGCCGCGGGCTACATCTAGTTATCTATACTTGTAATAAATCTGTAGAGAGGTCAATTCTGTACATGAAATATATTTTAAATAAATATTTTGAAACATATATAATTTTTATCATATCATATGATGTAATGTAAATTGTATAGCCTGTGAATTATCTGTATTACAAGTAACCACAGTCAATTACTAGATGGTTGTTAATGACTGTGAACTCCGCGAGATCACTGACTTTCATAACACAGGGTATCCTAGCTTGAAAGTCAGGGGAACTTCATTTTGCCGCAAACTATAACAGCCTTGTAATTCTTTCATATGTAATATTGTATTCTACAACGAAAACTGTAAACTGTATCATGGCTACACAATAAATTTATTATTTATTATTTATTTATTTTATTTATTTCAAAATACCTATCAGGGGGTGATTAGTGATCGATACTGATGCCAAAAATGCAATCAGTAAAATTTTTGTCTGTCTGTCTGTCTGTATGTTCCTTATAGAAACAAAAACTACTCGACGGATTTTAACGACATTTGGTACAATTATTCTTCATACTCCTGGGCAGGTTATAGTATACTTTTCATCACGCTACAATAAATATGAGCAGAGTAGTGAAGGGAAATGTTGGGAAAGCGGGAGAAGTTACTCCATTTTTTAAGCTTTCGTCGTGTGTGCAGCCTTAATGGTTAAAGTTACATAGAAATCATGTATGACGGAAATAGTCTTTATAATATTAACCATAAACGCGGGTGACACCGCTGGCACAGCTAGTAGTAAATAAGAAGACAAATTTAACATTTCTAAAGTGTGTGGAATAAATGGGATTTATCAAAACCTACAAATAGTTAGGGTTGACATCCGTCCGTGTTTCCCCGGATGTGTCCTAGTTGAGAGGGCATCCGAGGAGCGTCCGGGCGGGGCTTCATTTGTACTCCGGGTTTAAACATTTAAAGTCATGGGCCGCCCGCGACACATGCACTGTGCCCGCACGCCGCGATCAACCGACGGACCGACTCGCTAAATTCACCATTATTTTCAACTATTTTATTACACTGATGTCCGGGACCTGGGCTCTATAATCCGGGGTTTTCACGCGTCTTATCCTGGTTGCCAAGTGGTAGAGATGGCAACCCTACAAATAGTTATTATTTATGATATAAACATCCATATGTTTGTTGCTGAATCACCCACATACAGAAACAGCTGACATTTTGCACACATACAGTTATCGATCAGTCATTAAATAGAACAGACTCACGTGTTAATGAACTCCTTAGCAGCGGCAGCATCAGTGAAGGACTTAAACCGTGCGGTCGGTATCTGGTACTTGGTCATGAAGTTCTTCGCCCAGTCCTTGTTGGCCTCGATCTGAGCGCCGGCCTTGCTGGGCCCGAAGCAGGGCACCCCGAACGGGGCGAGCCCGTCGACGATGCCGTTCGCGAGGGGGTCCTCCGGCCCGACAACCACCAGATCGATGGACTGGTCTTTGCACCATTTGGCCAGGGCCTGAAGAAAGATTTACAGTCTTTAGGAAAAATGGGACAAATTCTACCCTGTTTCCAGATAACATTAATTTTACAGCATCCTGAACCAAATATATGTAGCTCCTACATATAACTAACTAACTAAACTTCACGCCACTTCCCTAGCGGGGTAGGCAGAAAGAACCGAACGCCATATGATCCTTACACACCTCACTCGCCTCTTCAACAATCCTTTTCATACAAGCTCTACGGTTTTTATGACTCCTAACATCACCTTATGTTAATACACGAAAAATCTCCTACATATAATTTAATGAATTGAAAAAAAAAATTGTATAAGTAACCAAAGGCAACTAACAGCTGACTTCTTATAATATCAACTGATCAAAACTGTGCTTATAACATAAAAATAAATAGATGTGAACATAAGATTCTTATTTCAGAAATATACAAAGAACTACCAATTAAAGTAAACAATTATGTACATCAAAAATCCACTACCAATACCCAAAACTACTTTGTATTAAACAGTAGATTTTATTCAAGTTAAAATAAGTTATTGTTTAATACATGCTCTTTGGACCGAGGCCGTATTTCTACAGCTCTCTCTTTAGAATGACAAAATCTGGAGCTATTTCTTGGTGCAACCTTGAAATAGTGCACATTAATTTTTTAAAAACTAAATTATTCAAATACGTTTTATAAACTGCACAACTCTAAATAGAGAACTGATCAGCAAGATAATATTAAAAATAAGGGTTTGGATACCATTTGTCATACTTACTTAAAAATGTGTTTTGGATTTCTAGATTTTCCTCTACTATACATTTATATTTGTTTTATTCTCCTTGTTGAAGATATAGTACTAATATGTTCTCAACAAGTTTTAAATATATGCAGCGTTAGAACTGAAGAAATAATACACTGTCTAGTATCGTTAACTGATTCATGTATATGTACATAATGCACTTCGAGTCTATTCAGAAATGCGGTTGGCCCCCAAAAGACTGTTGAACTTAACTGTGAGGATAACCTCGGGTTATCAGGGCCACTGGCATCTATTTAAATCTATAACAGTGCTAGTAGAATTATAATAAAATATTGTATTGAGCAATCAGTTTAATAGATGCAATAAAAATATATATTGTGTTAGTTAGTAGTTTATGTAACTTTAGTATGAAAGTTGTACTTACAGTCAGTACAGTTTATAAGTGCTTTTTTTAGGCCTACGTAAATGAAGATATTTTGAGTTTGAGTCTGTCTGTCTGTAAACATTTGATATTAGCAGAAACATTTCAAACAGTACAAAATATAAATAAGCTGTTAGCTAAGAGAGTTTTGTAAGATAAACTCATATACTCATAATTTACAGCTGAAAAATCAAAGTATTTGTATAAATAATTTATTGAATTTTATTAACATCAATTGTTAAGTATAAAATAAGTAAAAAATTTGAGACATTGTTATTTTCCTTTAGCTAAATATAAAAATAAAAATTAAAGATAAATTTACAATAATTAAGCATGTACTTAAATTTTTATTGTTTAAATTGTGCAGCAAAATTAAATAAAGAATATTGTTTGTTTCCAAAATTTGCGTTGGACATTTTTAGAATCTATATTAAAATTAAATTTTCTAGAATTAGTGCAGTATTCACAAAAATTTAATAATAATATGTATTAATTAGCTAATCATTGACAAACTTGCTTACTAGTTAAAATCCAATAAGAAATATATGACACAGTCACAAAACTTTTTTATCGTAAGTTTTAATTGTTATATGATAAAAGGAAAATTTTTAATTTTTAAAAACCATGATATTATATCAAAATAAAATACATACCGGATAATCCTTGATATCCAAGTCGACATTTTCAACCTTATTGGTAGTCGCGATTCCCACGCTTCCCGGCGCGCAGTAGATCTTCTTCACGAATGGGGAGTCTGCCAGCTTCCAGCACAGAGCGTGCTCACGACCTCCGCTGCCGATCACCAGCACATTCGCGTCAGACATACTTGAAATACTCAAAAAAATACTTTGTTTACAAGTTTACGACACCAACTTTTTTATGACTTTCATAAAGTAATTTCGTGGGTAGTAACTACTCAAAACATATCAAAAGAGTCTCTAAATAAAGTATTGTCTTATAACGTAAGTTAAAATTAAAGTTTTAATTAAAATTGACAATTATTATTTTATTTCACGATTGCTACCGACGTCAACACGCGTAAACTCAGAAATGACATTTCGGTATCATTCGTAGCGTACGACGGCATTTAGGTTAGAATAGAGTTGAGCGGGGGCGCAAGTACGCAACTGTCGATAACGTGTTATCATTGCCAATAGCTATTGTTTTCTCGCGAAATAATTCTTTCTCAAAACGGTTTTTAACATTACATGATCACGAACTTGCGTAATGACTTAGATGTCTTATTTGTTATATTTTGTGTCTTTTTTATTGATTGAAAATTATTATCGACAGGATCGCCAGTCAACTAAATAATGAAAAATGTCATAAGTTTCTTAGTACTAGATAAATAATTTAGCCAAAATACATGCACTTGTAACAGTTTAAATCCTAGGAATATATTTTCTAGACTAAATCAATGCTGGCTTCGGTTGTAAATACGAATAAGAACCGAACGAAATTTTATCAGGACAGGGTGTAATAGAAAAAGATTGCAAAGCAGGGACTCATATAATTTAAGGGGCACTCTTTTAATTGAGGGACTCAAAGTTCTTTTACTTGTTAAAAAATTGAGACGGAAAATATAAACATTCCGTTTTTGTCAGTGTTACATCTGTTATTTACCTATTTTTGGGTTTTGATTAAATTGATAGTTCTATGGGTAAGTTATTTTAATGAATATCAAAAGGAATGACACAAAACTGCTAGTACCTATGCAAAACTTATATTCCATTTATATTTATCAGCAATGTCACAAGCCAGATAGCAAAGTTCAAACTTTTCAGTGCTGAGCGATAAAATTACATCATAATAAGAATTTAGAATACATTTTATCAGACAGGTTTGTTGGTTAGCTTTCATTTCGAATACACGTTGCTAGGTAGCTTTTATCAAGACATTAATTTGTTTTTAATATTTAGGTTGTGCATCAGCACAACCTAAATAAATAATAAATGCTAATAATGATGTTGGGTTCCCTATTTAAGTATATACATAGGTACATAAGTGTATGATAATATACGTGCACATTCGCGTACATATTTAAACAAAATGGTTACTTTGTTCCCGTGGCTCCGCCCGCATGGAATTCGTTTGGATAAAAAGGTGCTATCGTGCGACCCCATCTTTGATTTTTTCCGGGATAACAAGTTAACTATGTTCAGAATTAAACTTTATGCTTAACAAATTGTATCACGTGAAAACATAACAGAGTTAGGTATCTTCGCTTTTATGATATTAATATGTTTATAAGTAATGAAGTACTTCAAATAAAAGTGACGACCGGCCCAAGCAGGTGCTATTTATATGTAGGTAGGTACATAGATTTTTACGTATATAGACGCGTGCGCGGATTTGAATGAACTCTCCTTTTGCGTGAAATTCCTTTTTATATTAATTAAAGTAACATATATCTAATCAACTCCCTTGCGCTAGGTAGGTACTTTCACTCAGTTTTTAACACTTAGTGCATAGCGGAGTAGTTTAGTTTACCATGACATTTTCGGCGGGATTTTTTTTTCATGGGTAAACAGCTTTCTACGAACAGTTGGTTCGTAGAATGCTGTTTCGTAGAATAGAAGAAATGAGGCTTTTTTGAGGCACTGGACTACCCTATACATTTCAAGCCCTCGAACCTAGCTGCAAAATAAATAAATCCTCGTAAATCATACTAACATAGTTATAAGTTATTATTGTTATTAACAATTAATATAGAAAATAACTGTTTCAATGCAATTCCGAAATAAGTGATATCGGAATCCACTGACAAATACTACGACTAAGTTATTTATCAATGATAAAATACATTATTAATAGATACATTTCTAAATATCCCATAAGAAAACTAATAAAATTGTAGCTTTGCATTTCAAACACACAAAATGAAAATATAATTAATAAAAATATTTTTAGGACATCTCTAGATTGCCATTTATATCCGTGTATTAAATCCGTTTCGTTTCACAGAATATGGATATTTTTGTAGGTTAGTTAAAAAATAAAATTACGATTCAGTAATCAACGTTCAAATTGGTTAAGATATATCCATACATACACATGTAAATATATGTATTTAAAATTGTACTCAAAAAATATTAAATCTATTGGAGGTAGTTCATCACAAAAACAATTTATAATTTTGAGAAACTAAGAAACGAAACGTTAGCCGCAAATATGGCGAGATTATTCGTTCTTGTCATTTTACTGTGATGCTAGCTCGTTGTACAAAAACTCGTATTTTGTTGCTATAAAATGGCTGACACCGGTCTACGTATGAATTTCGCCGCTCTAAAGAGGGCAGATCCATATGCTAGAGAAATAATCGACAGTGCTACCCACGTTGCGCTCTATACATTCGAGGAAAACGAATGGGAGAAAACGAATATCGAGGGTGCTTTGTTTGTGTACAGTAGAAATGGAGAACCGTATCACAGTTTGGTGATTATGAACAGATTGAGCACGAATAATCTAATTGAACCAGTGTCAAAAGGAATAGAATTACAATTGAAGGAACCGTTTCTATTGTATCGGAACGCCAAGTGTCGCATCTACGGCATATGGTTTTACGATAAAGACGAATGCGTTCGAGTTGCAACGAAATTGAATTCGCTGGTGAAGGAATCTATGAAGCAAGTACCCGGTGAGACTATGGCGCAAAACCCAGTGTATACCCCATCGACGCCGTCTGCTCAGGTGGACATATTTAGCATGCTGAGCAAGGCTCAGGACGACTTTAACTCGAACAAGGGACTCGTGGCGAATAAAAGTGAGACGACGCCGTCACGAGCGCCAGACATGACGTCGCAGAGCGTGATGGACTTCTTCGCCAAGGCCGGGAGCGGCGCGGCGGCCCAGATGCCCGCCGTCTCGTCCCTGCCGTCGCCCGGGATCTTCGGCCCGCGACCCTCTGACGCGAGAGAAGGACCATTGTTGCTACAAAGACTTATGAGCAATCCTGCCCATTCTGTCGAACATATAGAAAAGCAACAACGCTCCGTAACGCCTCAGGAGGCCCAAAGCTCAAATGGCAACATAACCTTAGATTCAGCAATGCGGCAGTGTAGTGGTTATCAATTGAAATCCACTCCTATTGAGAAGCAGAATCCGCAGAGGATATCAGGATTGAAAAAAGGACAGAATTTGGATGCTATCGATTCCAATGGGCCCAATCCATTGGATTTAGATAATGACCTGCTGCCCATATCATCACCAAAACCGACATCACCACTGGCTATGTATTTGAATCAAACACAGGATGTTAGCCACCCGGTAAGCACTTTTAATGGTAGCAAGATGGATGATGTGGGGATTTATCCACTGATTAACTCTATGACTGCCCAGCAGAAACCAGCCCTGATGCCGCCGACTATGTTTACTGCTAGCACCGGAGGAGATGCCCAACTGTCTCCGGAACCACTTACAAGGAACCAACTCCTTCAAGCTTTCAACTACCTTCTAAAGCATGATGCTGACTTTGTGAACAAGTTACATGAAGCCTATGTTAAATCTTTCTCAGAAAAGGCTTTCTCTGTGTCATAAAATTCATTCTTTTGGACAAGCAGCTGATGTTGCCAGTTGCCAACGATGTACAGTTGTAATTGAAGTATAAATCCACTAAAATGTAGACCCTATAGTTTTGTAGTAATTCATTGTTTGGACCGAGTATTTTTAAATAAGTTTTAAACCTTTGACTGTGTCATAAAAATCTGTATACAGAATGAATTTTAGTGATCAATTTGCTTTAGTTGAGCCTGTTTTGTAAATGGTATTCCTTGAGCAGTTGTTTGTGATATTTCTATTGGCTTCAGCTTAGGGTCCTGTCCGACACTGAACCGTCTGAAGACTATGTTTCTTATTACCTAGTTTAGTTTTTAGCTATGAGTTCATTGCAATATAATTTAAAATTAACTTAAAAAGAAAAGATTAATGGACAATACTTATTTTTTTAAAGGTATGTATATTTAAAAATGTCTCGTAGAGATAATATTGAAAGATCTTTGTGAATACTTATTAGTTGCAATGGACTGTTTGAAAATAAGGACATAATTTTGAAGATAAACATTTGTTTGTAATGTTATAAGGACTGCATAACTTTGCTATTTGTTTACAAAAATTATAATTTCCTACCCAACACACCTAGTAGTAGTTTACGTATCAGTTTTTTAGTTTTATTGTATGTTTAATGCCTTTTTATTTTCATGAAAATATTTCAGTTAGACCTCAGTACGTAGTTTCAGTAAGTTCTGTGTAAAATTATTGTTTTGAATTCTATGAATGCAACTAATTGAAAATGGTTTTGTTGTTGATTATATGAAATCAGAAATCAAATTGAAATTGGTTCAAATTTTCCTTTAGTCTTATGTTTAGGGAGAGAATAATTTTCTAAGTTACATTTCTCCTAAGAATAAATTTTCTACAGATTGATAGTGTTTCATACAGAAAATGTTGTGAAATTAGGTTAATTGATGTTATTGCAGGGAATGCTAAAGTCTTTCTTAGCAAAAAACGTAGGTTTCGTTTTTCTCATAAAATGAAGCCTATTTTTTCGGTGTGAAATGTAAAGGTCTATAAGATCTATGACCTGAAACTTTAAAATCAGTAAGAAGATAAAATTACAAAAAAAATATGATTGTTGTGTTGTAGCATAGGGAGTCATTGCATTATTACCTTGTCTATAAATAACTTGGCCTACATTGAAAAAGCAAGCGCATGATGACTGAACGTTTTTTTTTTTCTAATACAGTGTAAAACGAATTTATTTTGGGTGCTCCCTAATAACTCTTTTCATTACTTTCAAACAAAATGTGAGTAAGTGAAATAGTTCTGGTAATTGAAATTTTTGGACGAAATTCATCATCAATAGTCTCAAATTAAAGAGTTCATGAACTATTTGTATGTCTTTTATTTTTAGAACTTGTATTGCATCACCACTGAGTCACGATTTAATGAATGGCTTTTGGCAGATGATATGATAATGCGATAGCGACTGTAATGATGTTACCGAAACGCACCCAGCACTCTAGCTGAGTGATGCATGTGCGCTTACGCTTATATCTAGCAGTGTACCAGGTTTGATACATGGGTCCGTTGATTTTAAGATATCAATTAAGGTAGGGTACAGAGACAAGTCCAGTAGTGTTTTACATAGTGAGTAGAGAGCAGGTTCTGCATCGACATAAAAATAAATCCATTAATTCTATTTAAACCCATCAGCGCCCATTTGGATTTGCCTCACCTGGTTAAAACCTTAAACTAAATTATTGGAGCTCTAACACTACATTATTACCATTGACACATGTTGCCACCTGTTACCTAATCAACAAGCTCAACGGTGGCGCTGGTTGTGCATTTACCTTGTGTTAACTTTAGGTACCTATTCGATGGGTGCGAGTATTAGGTGAGAAGATGACCGCGCGATCTATTAGGACTAGGAGAGCGCCCGGCCCTCCACTCCGTCTCCGGGGACAGAAGATCGAGTGGGGGACGACTGTAACCTACCTAGGGTGTGAAATAGACAGGTCGCTGCGCATGGTCCTCCAGGCGACGCACGCCGATAATTGGCGAAGGCGGCCAGGGCGGTGCTGCGGCCTGTCTTAACGTCAAGATTACCCGTTCCAACAAAACTCTCCATCTACAAGACCTACATTAGAAGCCGAATTACATAGGCCATGCCGGCCTGTTATGGACGATGTACCTAATAGCCGACTAAAAAGCGGCTCCGGGCACAACAAAACATCGCCCTTCGCATCATCACGGGGGCGGGACGCTACGTCCGCAATAATGTCATCGCCCGCGACTTGAAGATGCAGTCGATAGAGGACTTTGTAGTAGGTACTGTCCGCGCGCCGAATGAACAACCGCGCAGGTAACGTTCCACACAAGGACCTCAATAATATTGCGCACAAAAACACCCCCACCCACACATGTAGGTACACTATTTACATACCTACACATCATACACACCAACACACCGTAGCAAATCAGACACACCTCGACTGCGCTGCTCCCCATCAATCAAGCTGACCTTTCTCACGCCATCCCCAAACATACCCATAAACCCCATCCCCGTCCCCGTCCTCGCTTCAAGGTCGCAAGCGGGCGCACTACGACGATACGGGTCCCGGCAGACAGACAGACGGACACCCCCAGGACGAAAGAGAAACACCAAATTTTTCCCAACCCACGACAGACGCGACATTTGGGAACAAAGGACATGCCGCATGCTCTCGCTGGCAGACTCGCTGGGCCTCCTGAATGGGTCTCACCCGGTGGGTCCGACCGCGCCGAGGGTGCGCCGGATAGCGCAGGGGGGGATGACTCCTGCCGAGAGGTCCAAGACACCCCGTACCCGTATGAGTACAGGAGAAGAGGCCCGGGCAGAGAGTGTAAACCCAAGGCCCGTAGCCGCCCTCATGGGGCGAAGACACACGGACAGACGGAGTACTAGGTGGGGGTAATATAATCTATAGCAGCTCATGGTGGTCAAAAGTACCTAGAAATAATATTGGCTCAGTAATCTGTCAATATTAAAGCAAACTTTAGACTTGAGTACCTACCCAATTTTAGTCTTCGCATTATTCCGCCAACAAAAATGGGTCACAGCACAGCAGTTATAGTGTTGTAAACTGCAAGAATACTAATATAGATATAGTACAAGTCTTACTGATTCCCTACAGCTACTTGGGAACTGGAAATTGCAAGAAATAGATAGTTGCAGTCAAAATAAAAAAAAGTAACTAACATCCTTGATATTATTGTTTACAATACATATTACATAGATCCAACTTTGTTTAAGTGCCGACGGGTCGCCATGGTACCCCAAAATATATTTTATATTGTGTGTGATACTTACAAACACGGTCTTCAGATCAGAATGATATTAAATTCGATCTGAAAACGATATTTATTTTCATCATCATCATCGTACGTTTAAATTACTATGATTTAATGTACTACCACTAAGTAGCTTTATCTTGTTTTACAGTAAAAGTACAACTAAACATGAAGTAAACAAACCATGACAATCAAAATAAAACACGCTTTTTGAATAAATTTTACTTGCCTCGTTTAATTTCAATGACCAAAAATGATTTCACAGCCTTTTGTCCACCCAAATCACGGTATCACAGTAATTTTTTAATATAAACAAATAACATATTTTTTTATTTTTGTCACAATATCGCGACGAAATGTTTAAAAGGCAGTCTCAGAGCCCGCAAGTTGCGAATCATATCTGGCGCTAAAGTCGTGCACAGAGCCAATAAGTATTCCAAGGAGTAGGGTACGGGATAACTGAAAGAATCAAATTCTGAAATCGATTTAATATTGCTATATTACAAATCGCATTTTGAACTTTGAACAACCAGTTGAGACCACAATATTGTTATACAATTTGTTGCCGGCGTTCATAACCGCCACGCCACTACAATACGGCAATTCTACAAAAGATCTTGGAACATTTCCACTGCATAAATTAGGTAAGTACTACATATTATAATAAGATATTTTTTTACAAAATGTTCACACGAGTATCAAAAATTTTTACAAACCACTATTTGGCGTTTGTCTCAAATCAATTTTAAAAAGATTAGGCAACATAAATTTTGGTGCCATCTTATTTTGAACTGGAAAGATAAGCATCCTATGTAATGTGAAAAAAAAAGGTACAAAAAGTATATGTACAAATATTGAAGACCAAATTACTTAACTCTTACAAAATTGTATCGAGACAAAACTTAGCTACCTACTTACTTGAACGGGCAGACAAATGATGGAATATAAAAAGTTTTAAATAGTTTAGAATGCTACAATTTTAGGAATGTCCACCCATTCGTTGTATTTGTCCTTTCCGTCAGGCTTAATTACATTGTACCGGTGACAGTATGAAGTTGGAAATTATGCTAATTTCATACATACATTGTTAGCTCTAAAGGACCACGTTGGAAGGAGTTGAATCCAACGGGGACAGATAATGTAGTACATCAAATTCAATATCATTAAAAAACCTATCATACAGTATTTATTCTCCTTAAATACTTCCAACTTCACTTGTCTTTTGCAAATTGTCCTAACTTCCTTATTTGCAGTCACGCATGGATATTTTCATTGTTTTGCTGTGTTGTCTACATACCATGCAAAACAAAACTGCAAGCTGGGAAGGTAGCCTGCGCGAAAGGACCGTTCCATAGACACAGTGGAAATGTTTCAAATAGCCATACACGAAGAACATAATATTTGGAAGTCTATGGTTTGGATTATCAAGTCCGTCTGTCCTTGCATAACATAACAAACGATGATAAGAATATCTTTAGAAAAAATAACGTTGAATTTAGCTTGATTTGTTATCATTGTGCTATGCGTTTTGTGAATATTTGCTTATTATGGATAATATACATACTTTATAACATTATATAGGTGTCTCAAATATGTATTCAGGTACATTTAATTACCCTTTTATTAGTTTGCGAAGACTATTTCTACAATACAACAGTAAGTATTACAATAACTCAATTTGAAAACAAGTTAAAACGGAACTACGACCCTTGCTCACATAGACCTGTGTTTATAAAAAAGGGGTAAATAATAAACTACATATTCACAAAACCAGATAAACTTGCGTATAATTTGAGACACCATCACATGGTATGTTACCACAACTATAGGTATTGTAATAAACGGAAATTATCATTAATCTCACTTTGTAATGAAATCACCCTGTGAATTTCAACAGTGGAACATATTGATATGCCTACATGTTAATATTTACATGTAAAAATAAAATCAGCATGATCGTAGGTTATTACACCTTATAAGGCCGGGACATAATAAAAATAACTTTATACCTCCACAATAATCTCCACACCAATGGTAAGTCCAAACAAAGCTGGACTATTAAAATCTAGGTTTTGATCACGAATACAGTTGATATCCCAGATCTAGGTGTAAGTTTAAACCTATGCTTTTATAGGTATCTATATCAAAGATTTACAGTTAATCAGAGAGCAGCATTAAGTAGTGTTTTACTCTTCAGACTACAAAACTAAGGAACTACGGCATTTGACAATATACATCACGAATGTGAAGGAGTTTTCTTTACAATATCTTACTCATTGTATCGCCATAAAATAAGTACATTGAAATATAGTATCAACTATTGGTACAGACGGCAAGAAAGGTAACTAAACACTTCACTATTATATAAGAATACAATATGCTCAGCTTCTTCCGCTGCCGACTGTACTTATTTACAAACAGTGTAACATTGTCATTATGCAATGTTATCAATTACAAAATTTGTTAACAAGCCCCGGCCTTACTGGCTTCAAAATTACTGGGAACTACATAACGTATGACTTAAGGGAATCCAGTTTATGTACAAAACATAGAAAATTCGTAAAACGCGAGCATTCAACACTCACAATTTCAGGAACGTACGTACAATAAACTATTTGTGCGAGGAAATGATAGCGGCAGCCAGATACTATAGTTGTAGGTATATGAACGATTTATTTATATATTTAGGTATATAAGGTAAACTTTCAATTGTCTAGTTACTAAGGGTATACATAGGTATTTCGTCGTTCGTATTAGTTCTTAGACAGGGTTCACTTTCAGTACCATAACTCTGTCTGTCGTCGTTCGACAGTAAAAAACTTGTAAATGCTTTTGACAAAATTTTACAGGAGGAAGAAAAGACCGCCTCTTGAAAAAAGATTTAACTAAGTTACTTAATTATTTTTTTTTAAAGAATTATTGTAATTAATGCTACGTAATCGTAAGAATTCAAATATCTCGTGGCTAAATAAGTCTGATGTGACTTACAAAACGAAACAAAAAAAAATAAGCAAATGCTACTTCCGATGTTTACACTGCCGAACGATATGTGGATCCAATATCGTCTGTAAACGATGCTAAGACATCACAACGTACATTAAACTTAACACTGGACGTTTACAAACTAATCAATTTAGACTCACTGCGTGTAAGCTTTGTCTAAAAAATAACTTACTAATCACAAGACTTGTAACAAAAGAAGGTCCCATGCCACTAACTAGACGTTTAGACATCTGCGGAGCTCAAACTAGACACGCTATTTACATCACACATTGACATTAGTGGTCCAAATGTTCGATATTTGGTATCCCTAAGTCTCATTCACACATACATAAGGCTGACTTCACGCTATAGTATGACAGCGCGGAGTCCTTCTTTTTTTACTAGTCCGTGCTACCAATTTGCAATTATGTCACTAGAATGTATACATGTGATATAATTTTCACATACATCTTAAACACGTTCGTTAGTTTTTAGACTCAATTTAAAAGTTGATAAGGTAAAACATTATCATATTTTGACATGACCTGTTAATTACTTTTTGAAAGAGTACCAAGAACATACCGCTCCCATTTCCGCGCTCGCTAGATCTTTCTAGCTTACAACTAAACTGCCCATGTTACAGAGTATGCGCAAGACTTGCATTTAAATGTATATACGTTGGTTATTAGAAGCAATTTATTATATTTCTTCGATAGAGTAGAAAGCAAAATAATTTGAAGTATTTTAAAGGAAATTTACTCAAATCAGTCGGATGTTAGTGATAGTAACATATTTTTTATTATAATTTCCTTTTAGTATATCTATCTATACTAATATATAAAGCTGAAGAGTTTATTTGCCTGCTTGAACGCGCTAATCTCAGGCACTACTGGTCCGAATTGAAAAATGATTTGGGTTGTATAGTTATATTCCTCGATATATAGTCAAAAGGCTATATAGGCTATATAATATTAACCATAAATGCAGGTGAAACCGCGGGCACATCTAGTGTATAGTCTACGATAGATCTATACAGTTGGAAATATGTGTTCATTCAGTTTAAAATTTTTGATTATTGTCTCTTTGACGGATATGTAATGGAACGTCACAAACAGCTAGCGCCATCTGGCGGGTCTTTTATGTTTTATATTTACAAATACCTTCTTCAGTAAATTATTGGTTACAGCAAAAAGCTACAAAACATAATTTTATTTTGTTTATTCCGTTTGAATTTTGTTACCAAATACGTATAAAATTGGTATATACATAATTATTAGATTGCTCGAGACACAATAGAATATCAAGAATATAATCATTGATGTCCTAAAGTATATTTTATATTATTTTTGACACAACACGACTTTCTTAGAAAATCTCGCGTTACGATGTGCATTACAGCAAGTACATCATCTTGTACAAGATAACATAGTGAGTGGGCCAGTTTTGCATTAGATAAAAAAAAAACGGTCTGTTCACATAGAGAGCTCTGGCTTACTGGTATAAACAAAACACTGGCTTTTACATATAGTTCTAGCTAACATTATAACAATTTATAAAGTACAATTTGTACATCAATAATAGGGGTGTTGTGTCAGGGAACACACACGTTCAATTTTGATCACATATATTAAATATAAAAATCACAAATTTAGCAGTATTTAAAATGTTACCCACAATCAATCAATATCTTATAATGACGATATCGATATTGTCTACTTTTTAAATTTATAAACACAATATCCACTTCCAATCCAAATCCACTTCTCAAAATCCAATAGTATTCCAATTTATTTGAAATTTCTAAAAAAGGAACATTATTCGTCAAAGAAAAAAAAAGTGATCTAATAACAAAAAAGTTGCAATATCAGCATGCATAGATAAATTATTAATGATGATTCGATACATTGTCAAATCGAAACTTATTCTCTCATACGCAAGGAACATGGACAGTTTAGCAGCGAATACTTTTTACACATAATTATTTAAGTTTACCCTAAGGACTATGCATTATTCCAACTATTTGGTTTGAAAAGAACATGCGCCCCTCCGACTGGGAACGTTAACAGAAATACACACGAAATTAATTAACTAGGTACTAAACTGGGCAATAGTCTCCATATTTAAATGTAACAAGTTCAATAAAACTCTATAATTTTACATTCCGTTTACTAATAAATTGATTTTATGCGTAATATTAGCTAGATATATCTGAAGACATCACATACATTGATCTGACTCCGAGCTAAGTAGCTTAAGCACTTGTGTTACGGATATCAGAATCAACAGTGGTATTACAAATTTAAACTTAAATATTGGATATTAACACCAAGACACAAAACAAACACAAGTATTCATCACACGAATGTTTGTCCTGGGTGGGGATCTAACCGACAACTCTTGGCGCATAAGGCAGAATCACTACCGAATGCGCCATCGAGCTTGTAATATGCTTTTCAATATTATTTGTCGTGCCTTTTTATTGCAATCAGAAGGTAGTTTAGCAGTAAACAAATTTATTAGTGAACGAAACAATTTATTGCAATTGTCGCCGGTTTATTTGTACACAATGGAGAATACCCTATTGTCATTTACCTGTTTAAAGTGCATACAACTTAACTTGACACAAAGGGTCCACCTTCACACGAAACCGGTAAAATATATTTTATTCAAACTCCAATTAATGTACAATTATTATTCAATCATTAATAAAATTATAATCGTAATATAATAATGATAAAATAAAATTTACACGCCTGTATGGATGGACCTTTAGTGATTTGCCGATTTTCAAGTGAATATAACTATAAATAATTTCCATTATAACCAGTTTCACAGAAAAAAAAAAAAACAATTTTTCTTCATTTATTTTCATATGTGATTTATCTGTTGCGTTTGTAAAAACAATCTTGATTCTAGTGTGAATTGTAAAATACGAGATACAAACTAAGAGATCAATGTTTGGCGTTTCAAAAATAGGCAAACCACTGGAGACTGACCGTCGATAACATTATTTTAAATTATACAAAACATTAGTCCACTGGAAGATAGGTACATATATGGTGTTTTGGGTAGATATTTTTTTAATTATTTTGAAAATGGGATATATGAACCAAAGAGTCCTTAAATACTCAGCGACGTTTTTATTAATCTAGCTAAGACATATCCAAACTTCCAATTTTGTAATAAAAAAAAAATCAGACCATTTTTACGTGCCACTATGGCAGTTCTGGAACAACGACCATTCTCAAAACATTATGTATTAAAAAAATATCGACGCAAACTTTCGCTAAAAGTGCATACACAGTTCGGTTACTGAGAACATATTTTATTAACACCTCACCTTTGTAAATTTCTCTACTTAGAACCCGAGGATACAAGACTTTCAAAAGGTTATGTTTAATGTACAAAAGACTCTATTTGTAAAGTATTAGAATACTTTATATCTTGTGTAAGAAGGGATACGAAATTATTGCATTATCTATTGCTCTGAGAAAACAAAAGTTACTTAACTTTACTTAGATACATTTTGATAATATTAAATGCACAATTTGTACAATCTTTGTTAAGCTGTATACTATCAACCGAAAGGATCTTTAACAGACAAAAATGAGGTGTTTCAAGTACGTATTTTATACAAGTATGTTCCATTTTAGGTGGGTGTCACGTCTGACAAGAATACGTTATTAATTATTGTTAATAAGTTGTCATAACAACAACATATACCGGGTTGTCACTAAAAGCTGATGAGTAAAAAAAATAGATAAGAAAAAATTATACATTAATGTTATATATAAACAATATATACTTTATTACGCATACGACATACATACAACACATAAAAAAATCCCGTGTCATGTAATTCATGATGTTTCTTTTGTTGATACAAAATGAAAATCTTTGTTACAAATATGTAGTTAAATTCTCCCTAACTAGTTTAATAGGCGGTTGTTTCTGACACGGGAATTGATAACGTGCTTATTCTAGCGACATAACTCTATTATTTAAATTTAAAAATTTTTGGATTGCATTGTTTTGTTACAAAATGATGTTTTTAGATAGGTATCCTAAGAGTATTTCAGAATATATCGACACAAATTCGGCTATTTCGTATTTAACTTATATTATGTTTAGTAATACTTTTATTGATATTGATTAAATGAGCATGTCTATACATATTTAATACATTTGTACATCCAGTTACACAATTTGTCTAAGCGATTAGCGGCAACCCTGTATAAATGTCCAATACATCGCGTACAGTCGTACAAATACCTAAACTATAGATTATGGACCTTGTTGTATTGACTTAAGCGCCAGAATGTATTCAGGTCTTTTTATGAACTATCTTACAGCGAAGCCAAGTAGTTTCCTTCGAATGCCGCCGTCTCTTTTGACACCTTTACAACAGAAAGGGACGCAGCATTCGTCCACATAAAACTAGTCGTATTCGCTTTTCGTGGCTTCGCACTAAACACATTTAGCGGATTTCTATAGAAGTTATGATACTTTCAGTCTTACAACAAAAATAATTCGTAAAGAGTGTATCGAAGGATAACTATCAACAACTTTATTTGCAATCTACAAAATGATATATTACTAATATGACTGTTTTGTATGAGTAAGAAACAGTCAGTTCGAAACTTTCAATGTGTGTCGACTAATGCCAGATAAGCCCAGCAAGGTGTAGAAATGTTTTCGCTTTTTAGGGGCCCCTAAACATTCTAATACTGTTGCGAAAAGGGCCCTTGGCAGACTGGAAGGGGGCACGTTGCTGAGGCGCCAAATTTCAATATCTAGTATCTCTTGGTCATTTTAAAAACATACCTGTTCATTACATAACTCTGCGACAGTTTGGGGTCATTATATATCAACCTACATAGCTTGGTACCCCAGAGTCTCCAATTTAACCTACCACTGGTCATGAGTGATTGTTATCCTTCCTATCTTCCTTGTCTAAGCTTTCATGCGACATGATGTTAAGTCTAGAGGCCTTTAGATTTGTCAGGGCCTCGCTCCACCTCGATGGGGCTCTGGTAACATCATGATCTACCTCCATCAATACCTAGTTCAATAGTACTGTCTAGTTCAGTCTGTTTGCATTTCGTGGCTTTAACCGAAGTTTACTATCTGTATGGTTCTTACTCACAATTATCTAGTCTTAAGGTACAGTCCGCGCCATGTATGTTTGTGACTACTATTATATGTAAACAGATAATTAAATTAGTGTAATAATGTGTTACTTGCTATTTTGAACCTTATTGCATAGAATTTACATACATACATAATGTCACGCCTTTTTCCCATGGGGGTAGGCGACATTATGTATGTATGTATGTATGTATGTATGTATGTATGTATGTATGTATGTATGTATGTATGTATGTATGTATGTATGTATGTATGTATGTATGTATGTATGTATGTATGTATGTATGTATGTATGTATGTATGTATGAATGTATGTATGTATGTATGTATGTATGTATGTATGTATGTATGTATGTATGTATGTATGTATGTATGTATGTATGTATGTATGTATGTATGTATGTATGTATGTATGTATGTATGTATGTATGTATGTATGTATGTATGTATGTATGCATGCATACATACAATTTAAATTTACAAAGATATTAACTTATAACGGACATGTTTGTATAAAGCGATTAATTTGTAGAACACAAGGAAAACCAAAATGGAATATTATTTTTAAGCCGAAGAACTTTTCCACTTCGCTTTTTGATTTTGTAAGTAACACCTTAAGGAGTATAACATGCCCTAACCAGCAATAAGACGCAGATAACCAAAAATATACACATCACAACCACAAAGAGACAAGGCGCGTCCCGTGAAATTTGTACAATTTTAAAATAATTACATACATGCCAAATTAACTAACTACGCCGATACGAAAACAGAGTAACATCCCGAGTTGTGAAGCCACGAATGCAAAAAAAAAGTTGTTTTTCCACTTACCTAATGCACAAACTCGCGGCGTTTTACAAACACCGACCGTCACCCGAAGGTGTCCACAAGTACGCAACGTCTATACACGCGTAATCACTTTTGTTTACGTAAAAACAAAACTTAAAAAAACTTTAACTATATTTATATCTATATGTATATTTGAATAAGCGCTGAATGGCCCAACGAGTGAAAAAAATAATAATAAATAAGTTCGGGAGGCCTGTGGCGTCCTTATTTTGTACAAAAGCCAGTTTACATCTGAAAAAAAAAGAGAAAAAGCAAAGTTTAATATATCATTATACAACAATGTTTAAACACATAACGTGCCGCATACTACATACCAACAATATCACAGTCAATGCAGAAGTAGATTAGCCAAGGTTTAGTCGTTGATCTTTATTGTACACGTACACGTAACGTCATGCGCGTGCGCATTGCTGACAAAAGTGACAACGATTAACAGCGGAACCTTGTTGTCTACAAGCTTGATAGCGCATTCGGTAGTGACCCTGCCCCATGCGCCAAGACTCGTGGGTTCGATCCCCACCCAGGACAAATATTCGTATAAATACTTGTGTTTGTTCTGTGTCAGGGTGTTAATATACATTTGTAATATTTAAGTATATATTTTTAATACCAATGTTGATTCTGATATCCGTAACACGAGTGCTTAAGCTACTAACCTCGTAGTCAGATCAAGACGTAGTTTGATATTTATTTATACTATCTCGTCATTGATTTATAACTATGAGCACCTAACGTCACGCTGACAGATCACACAGACCTGCGTAGCACAGTTAGTAAACAATAGGGATGATGATTGCATTAAAAAGTATAATTCTATTTAGTCCGTCAGTTAGATTATACAAAAATACTAGACGAATATTTTTCGCTTTATCATATGAACAAAAAATAAAAAGACGAAGAGCATCAAAGTTTAGGAGTGGGGGCTTGTGTAAAAATTGTACGAAAGCGTGACGTCACGCGCAACTCGAATGCTTTGTATTTTCGTCAATGTTTGTTTGACAAATAAATAAAAAAATACGTGTTTAATATATTTTTTATAATCTAACTGACAGACTAAACATATTTTTTTAGTCATCTAGCCTATTATGATATCACCTAGTTTCAATACCAACCTGTTATTTCAAACGTGACGGTTATCCAGCGCCGATCGGAGACTACTAACCACAGCCGGTAAAGAGGAGCTCAGAGATCAGGGTTCCATCATAGACCTATCAATATTCAGACATAACCTATGTTGGTCTGGGACTTAAAACAATAATGTGCCAACGTGTTTCTTGCCTAGCATGTCGTAAAAGGCGACTAATGGTATATAGGGTTTTGGGTGTGTGATTGTGTAGGCGTCGAGTTAGCCACTTGTCACTACTTTTTCACAATTTTTTATCTAACCCAGCCCAGTTTTGTTTTTGGCTGAATGTGGTTAAAGGGGCCTGCTGCCTCTTTGACTTTGCCTACCGGGATTATGGGCGTGATGCTATGTAACCTGTCGAGGCATACCTACCTGCGACATTCGTAGCCAGTGCAAAAGTAGGATAGCTAGCCCATAGTTTACTCATCAAACATTTCACACATGTAACATCCAATCAAAGAGCCTGTACGGAGAAGCTCGCACATTCGGTGGAATATATAGTTATAATATCATACATATACTAGCATATTATAAGTATGAACGTGAGGCTGATGGACGCGTACGGACCTGCGACTACCACAGCCGGTGCAGGTGCAGGTTGCGCGACAGCACGGAGCGCACGTCGTGCGTGAAGCGCAGCGCGTCCAGCACCGGCAGCAGGTTCAGCAGCGCCACGTCCAGCGGGTCCGAGAACCACGACTTGATCGGGATCGCGTTGTCTGAACGGGAACGGGAAACAACAACAGATCACTTCATGTGTATCTACAACTAAAACTAACTAACTAAACTTCACGCCACTTCCCTAGCGGGGTAGGCAGAGAGAACCGAACGCCATATGGCACGGTCCTTACACACCTCACTCGCCTCTTCAACATTCATAATCCTTTTCAGACAAGCTGTATCTACAATAATATTATAAACAGGAAAGATTTGTCTGTCTGCATTAAATATACTTTGACTCTGCCTACCCCTTCGGGGATTATGGGCGTAATGGTATGTATGTATCTATGTATTAATATACATCTGAGTCTGTTACGCATTAACCGCTTAACCGATTGCGGTAAATATCTAGTTACTTATTATCCCGCAAAATCTATTGAACCTGCTGGACCCTATAACATCGAACCCACCATCATCATCATTGCTCACATGTTTTTGAGTAAAACCCACATATAATTTGTCAAGATAATAGAAAGATAATTTAATTAGATTAGCTTGTGCAAATTATGTCGATAACGTAATAAATAAATGTTAAAAAACATACGACTGGAACGATAATGGAGGCGCAAAATCCTATCAGGCGTCTTATCTATGAGTAATTTAATTTTAATCACTTTATCGGTCAAATGCTTATCTATTGAAATAGCTTTATGTATGCAAGCAATTTATGGGCAGTAAATTGTAAACAGGACTTTTGACACGATTGGTTTAAGTTGCTGGTTGTCAGTTAAGTGTGGGATACATATGTTTGCTAGCGATGTTAATAACCGCAAAACACTGATTTATAGATGTTAAAAATTTATAATAAAACAATATTTATTTTAAAAACATACAAGAGATTGTCTTACTTGTCATTTTAAAGATTAAGAAAATTTTGGAAATAATTTTAATCATTGGTCTACACTAGAAGTTATTATAAAGAGGAAAGATTTTCATTTTTGTATGTGTATAACGAGTAATCTCAAAAACTACTAAAGGGTTTTGGACGAAAATAGGCACAGATATACATTATAGATTAGAATAGCACAAGGCCATTTTAAATCAATGTACCACACGAGCGGAGTCGCAGGCAGAAGCTAAGGCCAAAAGCGTACCTGGAAAGTCCCGGTAAGCGCCGGGCGAGTTGTCCAGGATGAACACCCTGTTGAGGTCGTCGCATATCGACGACAGGTTCTTTGTGTACGAGCCGTGCTCTGCAGTGCAGTGTTGTCTGAAACAGAGACAATAAATAAATAATAAATAAATTCTCCAGACTGACACACCAATTCCCTAGTTCCAAACTAAGCTTATGCTTGTACTATGGATACTAGGCGAACGGATAAACATACTTAAATACGTTTATAAACATCCATGACTCGAGTACAAATGTCCATGTTCATCACACGAAACATTTGCCCCTAGCGGGATTCGAACCCGCGACCCTTGGTTTCGTGGCCAGGGTCTCTGACCACTCGACCAACGGGCCAGTCAAAAAATAGTATGGAGTTTAGTTAGTCTATTAAACAAAACATGACTAATTATATAACTGCGGAAATAACATTCGTCCTGAAAACGTAGACCGATGGTAAAACTTAAACAAAACCAAATCTGTACGCTATTTCCCGAACGGGTAGGCAGATAGAACCGGGCGCCATAAGGTATGGTTCTATGTTAACGGGGATGGTTTCCGCACTTAGTCCTTGAAGTGGACCATTGTACGTAAAGGTATGGTTCAAATTCAAATTAAAATTCAAAATCTTTTTATTAATATAGTTTTCAAAAAAGCACTTATGAATAGTCAATTTACACAGAAAAGAAAACATTACCTACCGGTTCGGAAGGTAGATATAGGTAGGTTCTTACACACCTCGCTCGCTTCTTTGACATATAAACGCTCTACAGTAAATTAGAACTATTTTTTTTTTTATTATCGTCAAATCTATTCACATAGACATGTACACAATAATTTAAAAGAAGTATTAACCAACAGTTGCAGCCCACCAGGGGTCCGTGAGCCACAGTTTGAGAAACGCTGTCTAGAACATATCAATAAGCACAACACCGTGTGTTTAACATAACATCAGCTATTGATTTTATCATACAACACATGTATGTATAAAATACGCATCACATTTCCTCGATGTACACAACAAAAACGAATGGGGAATTCCATGAATCAGCATTCTCACTAATGGATTAAACTACACTATGTTCGCACAAAGGTAACAGGAAAACTATTTCGTACAGCAAACCGACGTTGTACTATTGTAAACGGCTTTGCGCGTCTGATATTGCTTATTGAAGTCTAGACTGTAGGTGGTCTGCAAAATATTTGAGTCAACAAAATAACTCAGGGCAGCTCACTGCACTAACTCTTTGAGTTAACAAATAGGGATGTTGACACCATTCATATTTAATTTTGTAATATTAGTTTCGTAAAAGGAAGTATCTTAGTATGTTGTAAATTACTTATTACCTTATTATTATTGATTTTGAATTATATTGAGTCTACAATTTAAAATTAGTCAGTTGACTATAAGAACTAGTGACGTCATTAACCGACAAGCCCATACAAAATCTATTAAGTAATTACATTTTACCATAAAAAAAAAATTTATTATATTGTTTAAAAATACTATAGTAGCTTGTGGATGACCCTGACAACCCCATGGGCTACAGGTGAGACGTAATGTATCTATGTATGGTTCACCTGTAAAATCGTCGGCGGAGTATCCCCCTGCCGTTGTCCAGTTTGTCGGCGACCGCCGCGCCGTAAATCTCCATCGACGCCGTGAACACCACCAGCTCGTACCACTGCGAGACCTGGAATGGGAATGGAGTTGAACCAAATCTTACAAAACTCAAGACTAACGCAGTCAGAATGGTATTGAGCCAAATGTTATGCAACTCATCATTCAGTGCCACCAACTCGACCGGAGTTCATGTAAATCTTATTCCAGTGCCGACGACTTGCCTGGTGAGTTCAATTTCTTCCGCCAAAATATAGGCAGCATCTGAAAATTGTAGTTTTTTTGCGAGAGGACTATCTGTAGTTGGTCGAAGGCGGCCTTTACTACCTACCGGGCTGGCGGGGGAGCTGGAAGCTCTCACCCCTAGAAAATCGTAGTGGCAGTGAATATGTTGCTTTGGTAAGCAAACAGTGTAAAATTGCAATTTGCCCTGGACTTTCCAGATTGATTTCCTTTTCGACTTTCCTGATTTGTCGCGAAACTATCTATATTTGACCTCGAAAAACAGTTACTATATTGATAGGATCGACAGCCAATAGTTGGCAATACTATTGATGAAGCCTAAAACAATCGATAGTATTGAATTTAGATACTACCGATGGTATCGATAATATCGTATAGTTAGCTTTTAATCGGTAGCGTCGATAGTACAGATACCATTGCTACAATTTGTAGTCAATTGTATTGTTAGCAATGCAATACTATTAATATAATTGACTACAAAATTTTTATTTTATACATAAAGTTTATTTTAATATTGGCTATCGATACAATCGACCAATCAATCGGTATCAATATTGTGACTGTTTTTTAAGGCCACTATAGTATCGATAGACTATCGAAATTGTATACTATTGCTGAACTGAACATCCTGTGTACATACACACACTTTCACTGACTTTCCCTGACCACCTTGATCTTCCTTGACTTTCCAATGTGGACGACATCCGGTTTATACATATACTGAAGGGCACTGGTGAAGCGAGTGCCTAAAACTTGGCGCCACATGAAATTCACCAGGGCGCCGATAGGCCCCTTATGTTATGATAGCAGCGCCCCGCGGTTTCACCCGCATAATTCCCGTTCCTGTAGGAATATGGGAATAAAATATAGCCCACGTTACTTCCGCATAATGTAGCTTTCCAATGGTGAAAGAATTTTTGAAATCGGCATAGTAGTTTTTGAGTTTATTCATTACAAACATACCCACACAAAAAAATACAAATCTTTCCTCTTTATAATATTAGTATAGATATATTAATATGGATTATATGAAAAGCACAATATTAAAACGCTGTCATACTACAGGAGAATTGATTGCTGCGATTATCGTAAATCTTTCGCGAGAATGTACCCAAAACATTCAAGATGACTTCATCTTACACAAACAAAGCTATTTCATTACATTACAAAATATCTCTATTCAATATTAGAAAGTCATCTATCTATAACTCAAGTTTTACGTTATAGGCTATAATGCAAAAATAATGTGTACAAACTATACATCGACACCATTCATTATGGTCACAAATACACCATATGGTGGACATATGTGCCTATATCTAAAATGATTATCTCATTAATTGTTGCTTATCTGAAGTAATGTTCAGAGGAACCAAATGATTATACTTTATCAACATTGTTTACATTAAATTCTCATAGCTCGCTGATGAAAATATGTTGGGTAATACAAAGTTGCAAGGGAAAATAAACTTTGTGAGATTGTAAATAAATTACAAATTAGGTTTAAAATGAGGGCAAAGTAATCATGCATGCTTGCATGTCTAATTATTTATTATTGTTAATTTTTAACATTAGGAGTGAAACCTATATGGAAGGAATTATGAGAAGTCTAAAATTTAATTTTTGTTTAAATTTTGCATTTTGCTTTTAAAAGAGTACATGACTAGCATAATATTACTATCTGCAATATAATATGAAGTTAAGTTTAGTGTGATTACATGTGATGTGATATCATGGATGGACTCATGTGCGGTGAACAGGATGGTTTGGCAGATTAAAGCGTTCTTATGGTTATAAATGAGATAGAAAAACAGTTTATAACTAGTTTCTGTCCCGGGCATCATTTGCATGGTACATCAATAAAACATAGCCTATGTGTTATTCTGATGCATACATCAGATCATCAACATACATCAGATGCATCATCATACATAGCTCATAAGCTATATTATGTAAAGTCTCATTCCGTTAACACATATGTACATCCATTCATACAAACTTTCGCGTTATTAATATTAGTACAATAAGATTTACTCACTATATCCAAAAAGTAGTCCACATGAGGCCTCTTATGCACAAAGAATCTGACCGGGTGTTTGTCAATTGTCACTTTGAGAACGAAGTCAGGTGGCGTCCCCGGCTTCACTGTCGGTCGCAGCATCGCATCATGATGTGAATGAATTAATGTCTCATCTAAATCTAATACCAGCATTTTTCTTCTAACAAGACCTGAAATTAAAATGATGAAATTTTACAGAACTGTTGGGATGGACATACGTCATTAGTTACTCATTGTGTCAATTAATTCCGCACAGAAAAATAGACTGCTAAGTGGTTTATCTATATTTATGTACATAAAATACACAGGCATATGTAAACACACTAGATATTAGATCACAAAATTGACAATGATCTAACAAACTAACTAAAACTTCACGCCAATTCCCTAGCAGGGTAGGCAGAGAGAACCGGACGCCATATGGCAAGATTCTTTCACATCTCAATTTCATGATCCTTTACATACAAGCTCTATGGTGATCTGTGACTAGTAAAGTAAATAGAAGCATAAAGTTTATATCTATATATTAATATGTGAAGCAAATACTTCATAACCCTTTTTAAGAGAATTACGGAGACGGAGGAGTATGAGATTTGGCACAAAACTAGCTTCTGCCCACAGCTTTGCAGGTGTGGTACATCAATTAAACATAGCCTATGTTATTCAGGTGTATGAGCTATATCATTTTAAAGTTTCATTAAAATCCAAAGCTTTTTTGTGAAAGAGTAACAATACAAACTTTCGCATTTATAATATTAGAAGGAATTACACATTAATTCACACTAGCACATTATTTCAGCACCGAACTAAGCACAATATGCTTACCCCAAGCATATATTATACGCTCGGGGCGTGGATACTAAACGAAGAGACACTTAAATACATGTAAATACAATTTACAAACAATCACCACTTGAATACAAATATGTGTTTATAACAACCAGCATTTGCCAGCAGGATTCGGCACTGTAGTCTTGGGATTTAGCCCTCTAACTTATTAATTATCTTCTCTTCTACAAGACCAAGTAATCTAAGAGCAAAACCAAGATTTCCTCTTTTATGCTGCTACTAAACAAAGCAGCATAGAAGATGAAAACAGGAACTTTCCAATTCTATACTTGTCTAGTGACATTGATTATTATATGTGCAAATATTTCCTTATTAAAGAAATAACCTTATCTACAGTATAAAAACAACACAGCAGCATAGTAAATCTTTTTATGGACTGAAGAGTAAAGAGCAGGTGATTCCTTAAACCTCTAGCTAATATTATGGACACAAATTGTTTGTTTATTGTTGACAAACTATAAAACTACTGGAATAATTTTGTAATAAGTGACACAGGTTTAATAATAATAAATATCAGAAAACCATATCAGATTCAACAGTGGTATTACAAATAATATAGTTAAATATTACTAACACCCAGACACAGAACAAACACAAGTATTCAATCAAGTATTTTATCACACACATGTTTGTCCTGGGTGGGAATCGAACCCACAACTCTCGGCTCATAAGGCAGGATCACTACCAATTGCACTGTTGAGCTAGTCAAAAATGTTTCTAAAATTTACACAAGTCAACCCCAGGGGGAGGTTAGTTAAATATAAATGTCAAGACATTCACAATTTAAGGAATGTCACTAAATTAACATAAATCTTAACTAAAATCTCTGATTTGTTAAAAATTTTATTATATTCTATAGTGTCCATTCATATGTATTCTGGAAATAATCATGGGTCAATGGTGTCCCATGTTAAAAGAATGTACCAACTGTGGTTCTTGCCTAGCATGTCGTAAAAGGCGACTAATAGTATAGTGGGTATGTAATTGTGTAGGCGACAGGTTAACCACTTCTCACTGCTTTTTCATAATTTTCCATCTAATCTAGCCGGGTTTTGTTTTTGGCTAAATGTTGTTGAAGGGGCCTGCTGCCCCTTTGATTCTGCCTACCCCTTCGGGGATTATGGGTGTGGAGTTATACTATATTATTATTATCATGGGTCAACTAATAAAGAATATAAAATACAAATTCAAAAATGTTATATGCATTGTAACTTTTTGGAAACTTATGTTAAGTTTAAGCATTTATTCCGAGCCTAAAATTATTTGTAATATATTTAAAATGTTGATCACCTTATACCAAGATAACATATGGATGCTTAATTTATAACTTTCCGTCACCACTCTCTGAGATTCGGTTGGCGGATTTCGTTATTAATTGCAACTGAATTAATTAACTACAGCATAAAAGCCACACATTATAATTCTAATAAGATTATTAAGTTGCTATATAATTAATTGCCTGCACTTTGTGATAGTCAAAGACATTTTCATTACTGTTGTTTTGGTAGTGGCGACTTTCACATATCAACTATACTTTATCAATACCTATGTCACCAAGGAGACCACTTCAAGCATGAAAAGCTTATCATGAGAGCTACGTATTACACAGAAATAGACGCAAACAATAGATTACACAATAGCTACTAAAATAATGGAGATAAATAGAGATAACTTACTCAGCCTGTGTCTAGATACCGGGGAAAGTGGATAGATTTCATATTTGACAGATTGATATTGCGCCAACTGAAAACGAAATACCACGTGAGCCTCAACTTTTCTGCGTAGGATTCAACATAAACACAAGAACTAAAACACTTTTATTCATAATTACCGCTCGATATTGCTTCTTAAACATATAACAAAAACAACTCCATACTTTTGATGCAAGAAGCATGAACGTGCGAAGGCCCATTTGCAATTGTTTCAGCATTTGAACAGTTTACGAAACGGTCACGAATATATAGATAAGCTTAGTAATAAACAACAACGGTTGAAACGAGATCATTGACGGCGTAATTCAAAACAAATTCAGTAAAAATTAACTGCCGAAAACATCTAACCCGCCATGACATAATCGACCCAATTCGCACCATAAACAAAAATAGAGCGTTTCCTTTCATAATTGTCTTTGACAATAAGGTACCTTTTATAGACTTTTATCAGTAAATCATTTATCGGTTTCTCTATGAATAGTGTTAACTAAAAAAAATATTTTTATTTAGCGTCTATTTTAAAGGTTTATAAAACTACTGTTGGTTAAAAAAACACTAGTCTCCATTTGCTCTTGCTGGCTATACTTATTTTATTACTAAAAAATATTTTTTTGTTATCAAATTAGTATCGATAATTTTAATAATAAAATCCAATAATAGTCACTCCCTAATAATTTTTTGTCTATGGTCCAACACTATTGACGTTTCATTTTGGGGGCGGTATCGTAATTTTTTAGCGAAATCTCTCAAAAAATGAGATTATCCAGCATATTACGTTAACAGGACATTTAAATAGAACTAGTGCAGACCTAATGCCTGTGGGGTGAGATACAATAGGTGAGTCGTTTGTTGGTTATATCCTTTTTCTAGCCAGCTGAGCTGGATGACTTCGGCTTATTGGCCATATCCTGGCTATTGATTCATAATTAGGGGCCACTTCCTCCTCTAAATAAATCTGAATACGTTAATCTATAATCTCCGTTAAATTTGGGGGTAGACTTTGAACTTTAAGAATTGTGAACTACACCCCTTTTACTTAGAATTTAGAACTAGGACCCAACTTAAAATTCTCTTACTCTGTGCCTTAATTGTATAGTATAACTGTTCTTTACACAATATCTTCAACGTTATTGTTTATTATTAATCTGATAAGAATTTCCGGAGTATTAATGATGTAAATTGTTTAGTATCTCTTTGAAATCCTATGATTTAATGTGAACAAATTACATATACAGAAGTTGTGTTAATAGATAGAGAATCAAAACATTGTATAACTATTTATGCCTACAATGTGTTAATGTTTTTTGTTAAATATTCAAATCTTTGTTGTTAGCATTTCAAAATGTATTACATTGGTGCTGCTAATCTTATGCAAAGGGTATATATAACTACTTTGTAAATTTATATTCCTCTTGTGGAATATAAGTTTTAAGTAAATCAATAGGTAAATTCAAGATTTGTACCAAAACCATGTTTATATTGTCTTAATATAATGTACACATACTTTAAAATTGTACAACTATTTGGACTATTTTAAAGTGGAGTACCTACCTCCTATGTGCTAAGTGAGGCAAATAACCTTAATAATGTGGGTAAGCTTGGTATCATAGAACATAATTATTCTGTGACATGGTCAATGCAAAATTGCCCTTTCATTATTTATATGATCTCAGCATTGCTTCATTGTAAAAAAAAATTGTAAGGATAGTTAAACATATAACCATAGAGCTTGTATGAAAAGGATCATGAATGTTGAAGAGGCAAGTGAGGTGTGTAAGGATTGTGCCATATGACGTTCGGTTCTCTCTGTCTACGCCACTAGGGAAGTGGCGTGAAGTTTAGTTAGTTAAACATACAATGATAGATTCAGGCTTATTAACTTTATCTCTTTAACTGTCTTTGCAATCTGCTAGGCTGGATCATGAAAATGTATAGTATATATATATTTAGTTTATATTTAATCACAATGGCAAACAGCAAGGGGGGACCTAACAAATCTTATATGCACATCTGGTTTATTCTCAACCATCATTACAATCTGCCAGGGCCAAAACTTGTACTCTTGGTTCACAATTAGCCGCTGTGCTAATGTGGACACTTGTGTCGGATTCAAGCTACCAATACATATTTGATGTCTATACAAGCAGTATGAAATCAGCCACTTCCTGCTTAGTTGTGAAAATTTTTTGTTTCCTGTTTTATCCACTTCATATATACTCAATGCTAACCAAAAAAGTGTTTGTGTGTGTCTCTGGAAAATAAAAGTCGTCAGTTGAAGACAAGCAACAATAACCAATTTCCTTACAAATGTACTGAGCAACTATGGTTTCCAGTGAATAGGAGTAGCACCCAGCGACTTTGTTTCGCAGCTACAGGACACGGCCACTACAGTTTCCTGTGGTGGTGTGGTCAGAGACCCTGGCCATGAAACCAATGGTCGCGGGTTCGAATCCCGCTAAGCGCAAATGTTTCATATGATGTACATAAATCATGGATGTATAAACATATTTAAGTATGTCTATCTGTTCACCTAGTATCTATAGCACAAGCTTATAAACTTAGTTTATTTATTTAATCCTCAGGGCTTGTTCACGATGATCGGGGGCCTGTTCGTGTACAACCACAAGGGCGAGGTGCTGATCTCGCGCGTGTACCGCGACGACATCGGCCGCAACGCCGTCGACGCGTTCCGCGTGAATGTGATCCACGCGCGTCAGCAAGTGCGCTCGCCCGTCACCAACATCGCGCGCACATCCTTCTTCCATATAAAGGTACGGACTTGAACTCGTACAAACATAAGTCAAGGAGAATAAAATATTATTTTATAACTATCTGATTATGTCCCGAATGGCTGATTGCAAATAAGGTGAACAAAAAAAAACTGCATAACGCTGTAACTGAAGCGGTGCAGTTGGGCGGGCGTTAGAGAGACCTAACCACTACTATGTTTTGGGTTATGCATAGGCCCATATTTAGATTTAACCTATTATAGGCCCTGGAAACATTAAGAAATTAACATGTTGTTCAATCATAACATAACATACATATTGTTAATTAGTAATTTGGGGGACTTTTCAATCGCTGGGAAAGCAGTTGGTGCCCCTATTGTTCTCTGCACATTAATAATGTCCTTCTAGGCGATACCGGTCATGGCGGCCAATCTCAACGTGGATTAGCCGTCTGTGCAGGAGATATTATAGTGTACAAGTGGGTGCGCAAATACAGGTGCACTCTCTGTTCCTCCACTCTCATAGTCCGGTGAGACGGCAATTCGACATGACCGGAGAGAGGTCAGGCGCAGGGCCAACGGCTTAGGCACGGGGGTGATTAAACCGCCAACTTCCTGACCTGAGTAATTTCAATATTGAAATACCTACCCAGCCACAAATTTTTTGGTCCGACCCGAGCGTTAAACCCGGGACTTAGGCAGCGCATTCTATCACTAGACTAACGAGGCAGTCAGATAGTCTATGTAGGTATCTGATATTTGATATGTGTTCTGGTATCTCTTAACAGCGCGCTAACATATGGCTGGCGGCAGTAACCAAGCAGAATGTGAACGCGGCCATGGTGTTCGAGTTCCTGCTGAAGATCATCGACGTGATGCAGTCATACTTCGGCAAGATCTCTGAAGAGAACATCAAGAACAACTTTGTCCTCATCTATGAGTTGCTCGACGGTGAGTGGGCTACAAACTGTAATAGCTTTTTTGTGCTTATAATAAAACCTTCTTTTCTCTACTTTAATTTAAGAGCTTTTCAAACTTTCGGGAATTAATGACTTTATAAACTGCACTGCTTATTATTGTACTAGTTTTTACCCGTGGTTTTGCTTGCATTAATGTAGATTTTTCTATACCTCGGCAATATATATGTATATATTTTTTGTTTTCTATATGAAAGGTATTGTATATATTATAGTTTTCTGTACCCTTGATAATGAGTGTGTGTGCAAAATCACATGATATTCATCTGAGTGATGATGAGCCCAAAAGAAAAGTATGAAATCTTATTTTAATAATTTTAATCACATTGCAGAGATCTTGGACTTCGGTTACCCACAGAACTCGGACACCGGTGTCTTGAAGACATTCATCACACAACAAGGCATCAAGTCGGCGTCTAAAGAGGAGCAGGCGCAGATCACTTCACAGGTCAGTGTATTATAGTGATAGTCCATATACCATATGTATTATTTACTTTGAATTCGAACATCAATTGACATTTTGTCAAGTGTCAAATCACAAATGTTTGGAGCTTTCCATATCTATGTTCTATCTATGTTAACGGGGATGGTTTCCGCACTTAGTCCCTAGAGTGAACCATTGTACGTGAGCCATGGCGGCCGGTTATTCCATATCTTGTATGTCTAAATTGGACATACAATTTGTTGGTTTAGCGAGGGCCTTAGTTTGATAGCTATACATTTCGAGCGCCCTGGGAGTCTGACTCACCACACTGATTTCTTAGATTACAGCAGATCATTGCGAAAAGCAGGAAACACCCTCTGGTCAAAAATAATGTTTAATAAAGTACGATCAGAAGGTATGTGGTTATCTACCTCCACTGGAAAACGTAAGAATGAGTCTGTGATAATTTTTTTTTTCTATAACCCAGGTGACGGGTCAGATAGGCTGGCGGCGCGAAGGCATCAAATACAGACGCAACGAATTGTTCCTGGACGTGCTAGAATATGTCAACTTGCTTATGTCGCCACAAGGTATGCCAATAATGATAACCTACCTTTACCAAATATTACTCAAATAAGGTATTTAGTAGTAGGCCGTAGCTGCCTCACCGAGACGAAGAACCAACGACGATGACACTGGAATTAGAACAATATACGTGAATCCAATATTGATTAATGTTCCATGTTGGTCTGGGAATGAGTATGTGCCAACTGTGTTCCTTGCCTAGCATGTCGTCAAAGGCGACTAAAGGTCTATTGGGTTTGGCTATGTGATTGTGTAGGCGACGAGCTAGCCACTTGTCAGTACTTTTTCACAATGTTTTCATCTAACCCAGCACAGTTTTATTTTTGGCTGAATATAGATAAAGGGGCTCTTCGGGTATAATATTTCCTGACATCGTTTCTTGGTTCTAGCATAAGTGAATCTCGACGGCCATAACGCTAGGAAGATGATGATTGCAAAAATGTCCTTCATCAAATAACGTTAACATTCACTATTGACTGGCCCGCTGGTCGAGTGGTCAGAGATCCTGGCCACGAAACCAAGGGTCGCGGGTTCGAATCCCGCTAGGGGCAAATGTTTCGTGTGATGAACATGGACATTTGTACTCGAGTCATGGATGTTTATAAACGTATTTAAGTATGTCTATCCGTTCACCTAGTATCCATAGTACAAGCATAAGCTTAGTTTAGAAGTAGGAAATTGGTGTGTCAGTCTGGAGAATTTATAATTTATTTATATTTCACTATCGCTCGCAGGCCAAGTGTTATCAGCTCACGTGGCGGGCAAGGTGGTGATGAAGTCGTACCTGTCGGGCATGCCCGAGTGCAAGTTCGGCATCAACGACAAGATCGTCATGGAGGCTAAGGGGAAGGGCAACGGTCAGTATGCACCAACACAACAAGGTATTTGCCAGTCAATTTACTTACTTTCCATCTAACCCAGCTAAAATGAAGACTAATTTTGGCTGAATGTGGTTAAAGGGTCGTGCACTGCCCCTTTGATTCTGCCTACCCTCTCGGGGATTATGAGTGTGATGTTAAGTTAATTTACTTACTTTTTTTGTGAATTGTAAACAGCACCAGTAGTAGTCTGCCATTTCGTAGATTATTATGTGGAAGTAATATTTGTTTAATTAATTCACTAAATATACATAAGTTAATTGAGACCATATTGTTCTGCTGCTGGGTAGAAGAATCTTTGTTGCGCATATTCCTATCATACTAAATATGTAATAGGGTCACGAAACAAACTTCTATGTGTTGTACAATTACCTATATGAGTTATTTCAGCATTGAATAATTGAATGCAGGTCTTGGTTATGGATCATATTGCAAAACCTAGATTTAATAACAGTGCCTTTTAACGAGTGGTTGATTTTTAATAATAACAAAAAAAAATTTAGTCCTCATGTGCATGATTAGTTGGGTTTGCATCCTGAGTTAATAAAGAAAGTTACTAATTTATATCTGATTTCAAACATGTGCCTGATTTTTTTTCATCTGTATTAATTAGTGTAAGTGATGTTTGTTAGGCGGCATATCGGGCAACACGGACAGCGACCCGGCGCGCTCGGGCAAGCCGGTGGTGGTGATCGACGACTGCCAGTTCCACCAGTGCGTCAAGCTGAGCAAGTTCGAGACCGAGCACTCCATCTCCTTCATCCCGCCCGACGGCGAGTTCGAGCTCATGAGGTGTGTGACAAGGGACAAGGGACAAGGGACAAGGGACAAGGGACAAGGGACAAGGGACGGCTCGCAATATTTTTCACAATGTTGTGATCTCTAGATGAGGATTTTAATAAACTAACTAACTATACTTCACGCCACTTTCCTAGCGGGGTAGGCATTAAAGAATAGGGGAGCGGACTAAAAAAAAATATTTAGTCGGTCAGTTCGATTATAAAAAAATATTTAATACGTATTTTTTCATTTATTTGTCAAACAAACGCTGGCGAAGATACAGCGGATTCAAATTGCGCGTGACGTCACACGTAGGTACAATTTTTACTTACAAGTGACATCGCAAGCCCCGACTCCAAAACTTTGATGCTCTTTATCTTTGTAATTTTTTGTTATCTCGATAAGGCAAAAAATATGTGTTATGTATTTTTGTATAATCTAACTGACGGACTAAATAGAATGATAGTTTTTTGCCCAGTATTGTCCTCTCTTAAAGAAAAGAGAATTTTAGGAAAAAAATCATTACAAATCTGATGTCAAAGTAGTTTAAGCACTTTAATATGGAAAACAGAATCGGCGAAGTTATGACAAGCATGTTTATGAAGTGACCTCACTAATAAGGCTCCCGTTCGAAATGGGACATTCGCTACTGTAATGTGACACCGAAAGGTGACGTCAAGCTAGCGTTTCGTCACTCAGTACACTTGCATTTAATTTTGTGAAGAAAAATTTTTTTTATAAGGAATATTGTTGGGCCATAGGAGACAACTAGATCAATGGTAAGGACACGTGTCTCATAACCGAGGGGGTGCGGGTTCAAACCCGAGCACGTACCTTTGGAGTTTTCAAATCTATGTACCTAATTATTATAACACTGGCTCGGCGGTAAGGGAAAACATATTGATGAAACCTGCAAATTCAAACAACTTTGGATTTGTAACCATAATCCAAAAATTATCTGGTTCCCCTATCTTAAGGTTACGAAGGTCAGATCGGCAGTCACTTCAATGTAATTACCAGACTCGCTAAATCCTGGATCATGGTCTAAGCGGACCCCGTCTAAGCACGGGACATAACGCTAGGAAGATGATGATTAGAGACAACTAGCTAGGCGGAGATCAACGTATGTGATCATAGATACAAATCCAAAGTTGTTTGAATTTGGTTCTATCATGATGTTTTCCCTCACCGTCGAGCTAGTGGTATAAATACGTACATAGATTTGAAAAATCCAGAGGTACACGCCCGGGTTTGAACCCGCACTCCTCGGTTAAAAGGCGCGTGTTCTTACCATTGAGCTACCACCGCTTCCTGTCAACGTATGTGATGTTGTCTGATATTTATTACTAGTTTTTCCTAATAATCAATGTAATAACTATTATTCCAGGTACCGCACAACGAAAGACATCTCGCTCCCGTTCCGCGTGATCCCGCTGGTGCGCGAGGTGGGCCGCACCAAGATGGAGGTGAAGGTGGTGCTGAAGAGCAACTTCAAGCCGTCGCTGCTGGGGCAGAAGATCGAGGTGAAGATACCCACGCCGCTCAACACCAGCGGCGTGCAGCTGATATGCCTCAAGGGGAAGGCGAAGTATAAGGCCTCGGAGAACGCGATTGTGTGGAAGTGAGTTGTGTTCGACTCAGAATTTTGTTCGGCTAAATGCGGCTTCAAGAGTCGCTTTTCTAAATATAAATATCCAAAAACATCACATACATTGATCTGACTCCGAGGTAAGTAGATTAAGAACTACGGGTATCAGAATCAACAGTGGTATTACAATTATGTATATATACTTAAATATCAGATATTAACACCCAGACACAGTACAAATACAATTTATAATCACACGAATGATTCGCCAAGTGACCCTGCCCCATGAGCCAAGAGTTGTGGGTTCGATCGCCACCCTTGTGTTTGTTCTGTGTCTGGGTGTTAATATCCAATATTTAAGTATATATTTGTAATACCACTGTTGATTCTGATATTCGTAACACAAGTGCTTAAGCTACTTACTCGAAGTCAGATCAATATATGTACGTATGACGGATATTTCTAAAAAAAATTAAATAAAAAATTTTAAATAAAAAAAACTTGATGTTTATAGAATCAAACGCATGGCCGGCATGAAGGAGACGCAGCTGTCGGCGGAGATCGAGCTGCTGGAGACGGACACCAAGAAGAAGTGGACGCGCCCGCCCATCTCCATGGGCTTCGAGGTGCCCTTCGCGCCCTCCGGGTTCAAGGTCGGTAGCAACAGTGATTCCTTTCGTTACTACCAACATATTTTATATTTATCGTTGCTTGTTATTGAGAATACAGAGAGTGCACTTGTGTTTGTGCACACACTTGTGCACTATAATATCTCCTGCGCAATTGGCTAATCCTCGTTGGAAGGACATTATTGAGAAGCTGCAATGGGGCTGGCATAGCAGTTTGGATAAAAGCCCCAAATTAAATGCAGAATAAAAAAGTAATGTCTATTTGTCTATCTTGTTATATTAGAATGCACCATATGACTCAGTTGGCGCAATAAGGATTTTTTGTATTAAAACATCCAAAAGATGGCGTAACTGTGACTTGCGGTCTTGTCACCCTCCTCATATGTTAGTTGTCAGACCAAACTGACATGCTGTCAACAAGGAACTAATATTTTTGTATTTTTAAAACCCTCATTTATTTTTAAGTTAAGTGAAAGGTTTATTTTTTCGTTTTCAGTTTCAATTTAAAAATAATTGACTTCGAAATCATGACTTCATGATCATTAATGTATGTCCAACACATAGGCAGAATTACTTTCGAATTTATAGTGATCTTAAAGGTGTAAAACATCAAAAGTCGTTTACTGTATAATCTATACTTACTTATCTTAGAAAGAGGAAAAAATGTTATGTTTGTTTGTTTGCATTGAATAGGCTCCGAAACTACTTGACCGATTTGAAAAATTCTTTCATCAGTGCAAAGCTACATCAGCGAGTAACATAGGCTATATTTTATCCCCTTATTCCTACGGGAACGGGAACTAAGCGGGTGAAACCGCGGGGCGTTGCTAGTATAATATAAAAAAGCGAGTGAGGTGTGTAAGGGCTATTCTATATGGTGTTTGGTTCTCTGCCTACACCGCTAGGGAAATGGCATGGAGCTAGTTAATTTTAATCAATTGATTAAGTTTAAAATGTATCTTTTTCTAGGTAAAAAATAAAAATGTATCAAGAATTTTATTTATAATGGCCTTAAATGGGTTCCCTTTATAGTTGGAAGAGCGTTTTTTGTAGCAACACTTATCAAATTTCAGAATTCTACGGAATTAAAAATCAGACTATAGACTTAATTGTTTTTATTTTTTTTTTGATAATTGAAAATAGTCCAGGCTATATTCAATTCTAATGGCACTTGTTCTATAATTCATACGTGGTCCCGTTCTCCCGTAGGTGCGCTACCTGAAGGTGTTCGAGCCCAAGCTGAACTACTCGGACCACGACGTCATCAAATGGGTGCGCTACATCGGCCGCTCGGGGCTCTACGAGACCAGATGCTAGGACTACGGGACTTTGTGAGTCGCCTGTGCCGAGATACCGGCCACGGGAGTACCTACCTAGTGCGGGCCCAACTGGGACCAGACCCGACCTTCTTGGGCCAGCCCAAGATGGTTGCCTACCACTACTTTTTAATATTTCTTTTTTTTTTATGTTAATAAATTCTCCAGACTGAGACCAATTCCCTAGTTCCAAATTAAGCTTATGCTTGTACTATGGATACTAGGCGAACGGATAGACATACTTAAATACGTTTATAAACATCCATGACTTACAAATGTCCATGTTCATCACACGGAACATTTGCCCCTAGCGGGATTCGAACCCGCGACCCTTGGTTTCGTGGCCAGGGTCTCTCACCAACGGGCCAGTCGACCCATTTTTGTAACCCTTTTTTTTACTTACTTTGTAGTAACCAGATATCTTAGTTTGCTTTCATTTGACACACTTTTATGAGATGTCAACAAGCAATATTGGGACAAATTTAGTACGGCAATTTGTTATTGTTAATACAATCTTATGGCCTAAGATATCAATGAACTTTGTAAACTCTGTCGTGCTTTCGGCAAAAGTAATTCGATAAACAGTTGAACTTCAAAAGGCTATCCGATTTTGAACCTTAAACGTAGAATATTAAGGTAACTGTATCTATTTGTTGCGCAGGATTCAGCCAGCGGTACGGACAGTGGCGAGATGGACACCAGCAGTAATGGCATGTTACATAATACTATAGTTTTGTATATAATTTCAAGTAATTCTGAACGACTTCAACGCGAGATTCCTTCTAAAAATTTTATTTTTCTATTTTTTATTAACATAAATGATCGTTTTATTTTTCTGCTGCTATTCTATAAGCAAATAGGAGTGGGTCTGTTGCGTACGTAGCGACGTACGTGAATAGTTATTATTTTTCATGTTTCATATTTTATGTATAGATTGAATTAGATATAGTGTGAATTTGAGGTCTTGTTTTGAAATTGATCGTGTTTGAGATCGGGAGTGGCCGATAGGCGGCGTTCTAGGGCGCTTAAAATAAGGGGAATGTTCATTTTGACATACGGATTTTAGGAGACATCTTAAAAAAAAAACTGGGCTCTATATTCGAAAGTCGAATGTGTTTTAGGGGGCGACAGAACGATAAGAGCGCAAACCTTTTGTAAGAGATTTAAACATTGAAGCTTATCGTCTAGGGCGCCAAGGTTTCAAATTGGCGCTTTAAACCAAAACAAGTCTAGTAATGGCGGGTTTTCCATTACTCATATTGGTTGTAAGACTTGTATCATCATCATCATCCTCTTGCCCTTCTCCCAGTTCATCTGGGGTCGGCGCAGCAATACAACTAAAGATTATTCGCAACCCCGTTTGGCGTTAACGCAAGATCACCTCTGTTGCGTTTGAAAACTGATATTTGTCTCTGGTTTAAGCACAAGTATATTTGATCCTGATTTCCATAATATCAGTTCTTATGCTACTTACTTTGGAATCGGATCAATATATGTGATGTTGTCTAATATATATCTGCTTTACATAGTATTAAATAAAGTTGCCGCTTCTGTCTGTCCGCTTAGATCTTTTAAATACGCAAGGGATGTTAATGCGGTTTTCACTAATAATTGTAATTCATTAGAGTCACTCACTCACTCACTCAGTAGAGTAATTCAAGACGAAGGTTTATATGTATACCTTCAGATAGCGCGCGAGTTGAATGCAGTCGGGGCCTGAGACGAGACATACTTGAGCTCTGCACTAATATTGGTAGTGCTCACCGTGCGAAGCCAGGGCAGGTCGCTAGTATTGAATAACTAAAAGTTATGTTTGGCTAGTTTTCCATCAAAATGTCCCTAGTCCGAATATCATCTTCCTAGCGTTATGTCCCGTGCTTAGACAGGGTCCGCTTAGACCATGATCCAGGATTTAGCGAGTCTGGTAATTACATTGAAGCGACTGCCGATCTGACCTTCGTAACCCTAAGATAGGGGAACCAGACAATTTTTGGATCATGGTTACAAATTCAAAGTTGTTTGAATTTGCAGGTTTCATCACGATGTTTTCCCTCACCGTCGAGCTAGTGGTATAAATATGTACATAGATTTTTTTTAAAATCTAGAGGTACATGCCCGGGTTTGAACCCGCACTCCTCGGTTAAGAGGCGCGTGTCCTTACCATTGAGCTACCACCGCTCCCTAGTCCGAATAATTCGATTTGATTTCAAAACGAGACCTGAAAGCTAGTTGTGTGTCACACATTTTCGCTATTCGTCGATGCCACATCGAATCTCCTTATTTTAATGAATTTTTTATAGTATGGTTCTAATGTGGGCTTATTGCACAAAAGTTGAATCGGTAGACAAATTTGAACAATGTGTTTTATATGGTTGGATTAAAAATTAAAATCGATTGGCTATGAAATTGGGGCGTTGAAAGATGGGTTTTGTACATACATGCGATTTTTTCCTTTAATAGAATACTTAATTTTATATGTTTATGTAAATTTGTGAGTGCTGTATAGTTAAAATTGCAAATATATAATTTTAATAACATTCCTTATCTACAATTGTATTATCTAAATCCATAGATTTGGTATACCAGGCAGTCCTATAAATGTTGGATTGAGTTAGCTTTATTGCTTAAGAATAATTTTAATTTTAAAGCTGTTGGTATATTAGTAAGTTTCATATAGTTAACAATTTTCAAATCGCATGTATGTACCTACTGTCTATGAAAACGGTTTAATCATCGTCAAATGTACTTTTTTTCAATAAAAAAATGTTTTTCTTGTTTTCTCTATATAAATATGGTCTTGACGATGGAGAAATCAGTATTTTGCATATTTTTTAAAAGTTAATAAGCCTTCGGTCACGAAACTGTCTTCTAAAGAGCATCTTTGTGCGTCATCATCATCCTCTTGCCCTTCTCCCAGTTCATCTGGGGTCGGCGCAGCATGTCTTTAATTAATCTTTGTGCGTCATGGAATAAAAATCTAATGTATTTATAGGGCAGACCAACTGGTGAAGTAGGTATTATATGTATATTATGTGGTAATTAGCCTTTTTACGAGTATTTACGATGAATTTGAAGCGAATCTGATTGGCTGTCAACACACAAATTTGGAACACATAAATTGAAATAGCAACGCTTCACCTACAATGTAATATGTTCTAACTTAAACTTCACATTAACATAACTTTGTACAACCCATCAATGTAATTAACGTATTTAAGTTGTGTCCTGTTTTTGAAACATGACCAAAATTAGCGAAGGTCAAAACCTCACCATTCCTTTAGAATTAGACCTCCCCTGTATCTATATAAGTATGCAATATGTATTTGATTTGAATATATCATTATGATAATATAAAGTTAATATAATATTAGCTTTAAATAGTAGAATATTAACGCTTATACTTGCAATAAATTGGTTTTTATGTCAACATCAAACATATATCCAGATCACTGTAGCTTGTACGTACATAGCGCAAGTAAGTTAATTTATTCATACATAAGAACTTAGACTTCTACGGCGTTTGAATAATATTTCGGATACATATTCAAAAGTGACAAGTAAAGTTGTTATATGTATTTTTGGATGGAACATTTATTTACAGATTTTTTCTAATTTATTGCTAAAAATTTTGGGTAATTCTACTTGCGCTGTGTGGTCGAATGAGCCGCGTGTTTCGATACAATTGTAATATGTATGAGCCCGACTCATTGGGGTGTATATTGTAAGTGCATGCTGTTATAGAAATGCTTATATTGTATCGTGTTACAAAAAGAATAATGTACAATAAATTATAAAAAATACTACGCTCTTTTAATTTCCCCCTGTAAAGCTTATTCCTGGCTTTAAGATAAGATAAGTAATCGCGAAGTTACTGATGATTTGTGATGATGTAGGCGATGAGCAAGCTATAATTTACTACTTTTTCAGAATTTTCATCATTAATTCATCAAAAAAGTGGTCAAGGAACTTGTTCTGACTCCATGGATTCTGCCCACCTCTTTAGGAAATGTGGGGGCTATCACTAAATATCGTTTATTCAACAGGACAAATTTTAATCAATATCGACACTAATAAAATACTGACAGACAGAAATATCGATTTTGTATGATTGACAAATGAACGACACAAAATTTGCTGTCAAAAATCTTGCAATCTACAGCTGAGACAAGGTCATGTTTATAGTGTGGTAGATCAATAAGTTTACCTAAAGTAGCTAAACTGCTTTTTGTTTCGAATCGAAAATATCGAGTTTAAAAATAACATTTACAAGAATGTTAGAGAATCGATAAGGTTTGAGTTGAAAATTAACGGTTAACCAAGGGTTGAGGTTTAAACCATAAGCCTCATTGATTGGTAGATCAATGAAAAACCTCGTAAAATCTAGGATCATGGTCAGCAACAAGCAATTGTAGATGTCAATTGTTAAGCCAAGTTTGATAACACCAGGTATGGTATGTTGACGTAATCCACAAACAATCCTCCCACGCTGTTCTGAGCTAATTGTGCAACTAAAATACTTTTAAATAGTCTCATTATGGAACCCCACACCAAAAACTTAAAAAATAAGAAACCTGAACTTAAAAGTCGATTACATATTTTCGATTAATGGAACCCTGGTGATTTCTCCACATCTTTACGTTCTGTAAAACTCAAGTCCCTGTTAATACACCAGATAAGCGTGGTCTATCTATCTGTGGTCCAGGGCCGCTTTGAGCCTCGGTAGTACCTGTGTACAAAATCCAAATAATTATTTCTATAATGGCTGGTGGCATAATTATACCTATGTGGTCCAATGTTCCTATTGCCTCGCTCCTGTGTGCCGCATATTTCGCACGGCTCGACTCTATGCGTGGTTTATATCAGCAGCTCATAGATAAAATAGTTACCTAACTAATAGGTATTTTAATTACTAAAGAAGATAAGAATTATTACTTCAAGTACCTAAGTACTTAAGGAAATAGAAGAAGAGGAGGAACTATGCATATTTATCTATCGACAAATTAATTAAGCGGCTACAATTTTTTTTATGACGAACTTTTCTTGTGTTCAAACGCCTATTTTGCTGAAAAGATCACAAAATAGACGAAATTTAAATCATCCCCATTCCGAACCGAGAAAAACCGTCCTTCGGGCGAAGTGCGCGTTCCAATCCCATTACGGACGTAACGAAGAAACAAGACGAGGCGAATTGGTTTAGATTCAGCAATCCGCAAAACAAATCTAGTGCGCCGATCGCGAGTTTTTGAGTTGTAGACAAAAACGGGTGGCGGGACGAGTCGCGCACAAACAGACGGTTCCCGACGTTGGGGTATTCCTTGTCTTTAGGAAGCATTATTTCTACATATTTTGTGTTCCTTTGACTGTCTAACCCTTCAGGGATTGCGTGATATAACATGGATAGTAGGTATGTGATATATTGTGAAGGCCTAATGGTAAACGGTCACCATAGGCGTGTTAGCAACATGCTGTGTCATCATTATGACGTCGCCTACCATTTGAATAGTATAAGGGACAAGGGCACGATTAACACCTTATGTCCCGCATTGACAGCGCTGTGAGTATTTAAAATTTACGATAAATATGTATGTTAGGTTCGGAACCGACGTCGACGTCGGCGACGTTGTGAATAATGAGAATTTGGGCCTCTAGTGGGTACCTACTCTAAAAAAACGAACTACTAACGTAGGTATGTGTACTAAGTTTGAGACGTTTGTCCAGCTATCCTTTATTTTTAAATTTCAAGGCTTTCCCATCGTATAAATTCGCCGACTCCTTTATTTGAGACTCGTTTCGATGAGGAACTCATTTGCGAAACAACGATCAAATTACCGTGCAGCGGTCGTGATGCAAAAGAAATAACTACTTACAGTTGCTCTTGTCGCCCGGAAGTGTTGCGTGCTGCGACTGACTCACAATTTTGGACAATTTCCTGGCAATTTTTAGTGTTCCTTACGAGAATGAAGGAACGGACTTAAATATATAGGGGCTGTTGTTCATGAACGTATAGATAAATTCATCAGACTGACACACCAATTCCCTAGTCCCAAACTAAGCTTATGCTTGTGCTATGGATACTAGGTGAACGGATAGACATACTTAAATACGTTTATAAACATCCATGACTCGAGTACAAATGTCCATGTTCATCACACGAAACATTTGCCCCTAGCGGGATTCGAACCCGCGACCCTTGGTTTCGTGGCCAGGGTCTCTGACCACTCGACCAATTAAAGTTTACTTGTTGTATCTGTGGTTTTGTTGGCAATATGCTTCAGAAACAGCTCACTTTTTTGTGAGCTTGCTTGTTTGCTTCAAATTCATATGCTTGTTTGCCATATTTAGTATACAAAAAAACGGAATTAAGTTTGACATGCTTGTACAACATGCAAAACATTTTTTGTCATAGCTTAATACTTTAACACGTTTTACTATTATGTAAAGTTTTGTAGTAATTTTGGATAGACTTTAATAGACTTTAACCACATAATTCTTATAAATAGCGTTTTTATTCTCTAGGTCTTTACTCAATTGCAGCAATTTTTTGCCATTTGATATAGTCAATTTAGGTAGGTATAATGAGTCTATTCAGGATCGTAGCATATCAAAGCATTTTAAATACTACATATTATTAAATTAAAATACTGGCAGGCGACGGTAGCGCAGGACAGACGGAGGTGGAGGCTCTTATATCGGAGGCCAAGACTCACTTAGGGTTGCCGCGCCAATGTAGTTAGTTAAAGGAACGGGACGGAAGCAGTACCTATGAATAATCAACAGATTTACCACAGACAGTCATGCCAGATCCTTTCCGTCGTCAGGGACTACGTGCAAATAATTCAACCTTCTACAAAAATGCAACTCGATCTTAGCCGGTTGTTTTCAATGTAATTACTAGTGCAACATGCAAGAGCTAGCTCGGCTGTCAGCAACTCGTTACTTATTACCCTGTCTCCTGACACCGTGTCGGTTGTCCCCTTATCGTGCCCGGTATTGAGAAAAAGAGCAAAAATCTAATTGCTTACATAATAACACTCTGCAAGTTTCCAGTTGTTGGTAGTGAAAGCGTTTTTGGGAGCTGTTCTCACTCCTCGATTAGGGTTCAGGTTTGAAATAATACGCTGGTTACGTTCGTACAGTCTCGGGTGTATTTGGCGGCAAAAGTCTCTCTTTTACAATTGACATTTCGTGACACTTTATTTTGACGTCAGACGCGATCGGTCCGAATCGCTTGTAGGTTGTAGCCACACCACCCCCCCACGGAGAAAAACAAGGTGAAAGGAAACAGTTTATTATTAAAAATAATGGAAATTGTCGCTATCCTTGAACCTAACCTGGCGGCCAGACCGAGTAGTATAGTGGTTATGAAGAAGAATACCATCTGCAGGAGCAGGAGCAGGTGCAGGTGCAGGTGCAGGTGCCGAATCATGAGTAGGCACGGTTTTTTTTTTGTGGAGACAACTCGGATCTTTCTGTGATTCTGATTCTGGGTCGGCGTTTAGGAAAGCTGGTTTGATGCGATCCATGCTGACAACCATCTTTTTTCCTTTTATATTGATGGTTATGGTTTTGCCGTCCTTCGTGCGTTCTAGGATTGCGTAAGGTCCTGTGTAAGGTGGTTGCAGGGACGCCCGGACGGTGTCGTCACGCAGAAACACGTGTGTGGCTGACTCTAAATTCTTGGAGATAAACACTGACTTATTACTGTGGTGTGAGGCAGGAGTAGGTCTCAACTGTACCATGTGTTGGCGAAGGTGGGTTACGAAATGTGCTATGTCTTCGGTGCGGTGTGCAGCTGGTGGGGGTACAATGAGTTCGCCAGGTAGGCGTAGTGGTTCGCCGTAGACTAGCTCGGCTGGAGAACAGTCCAGATCTTCTTTAAGGGCGGCGCGCATCCCTAGGAGGACCAGAGGCAGCTTCTTTTGCCAAGTGTCTTCATGACACATGAGGGCGGCCTTAAGTTGGCGATGCATCCGTTCAACGAGGCCGTTAGCACATGGGTGGTAACTAGTGGTACGGATGCGCTTGGATCCACATATATCCATGAGGGCCAGAAATAGAGCGGATTCAAATTGTCGCCCTTGGTCGGTGGTCACGATAGTTGGAGCGCCGAAACGAGAAACCCATCCCTGGAAGAAAGTCTCCGCACATTCTTCTGCTGTCATGTTGGCCATCGGCCACGCTTCTGGCCAGCGTGTGAATCTGTCTACTGCTGTTAGGCAGTACTGATATCCTCTGCTGGAAGGTAGGGGGCCGATTATGTCAATGTGAACGTGATAAAAACGCCTAGAAGGTTTAGGGAAGGCACCTAGGGCTGTGGAAGTGTGCCTGGTGACTTTACAGCGTTGGCAGGCGAGACAGGTTCGTGCCCATTCCCGGCAGTCTTTTCTTATTGAAAGCCAAACGTAACGATCAGTTACGAGGCGGGTGGTAGCTCGTACCCCAGGGTGGCTGAGATTATGTACTTTATTGAAAGCGGGTCGACGAATAGGAGGGGTCAGATAAGGTCGAGGTTTGCCTGTTGAAACATCGCATATGATGGAAATGTTAGTGCCTGGAACATTAACGGCAACCAATTTTAGACCAGAATTGCTTTTTTGTAGATCAGCGAGCTCTTGGTCAGTTTCTTGCGACTTTGCTAATTCGCTGTAGTCCTGATCTAGCGATATGGTTTCAATTCGAGACATTGCGTCTGCTACGATATTGTCTTCACCCTTGATATATTGAATATCGGTTGTGAACTGGCCGATAAAAGATAATTGGTTCAGTTGGGATGGTGGAAGTTTTTCTCGACGCTGAGCGAAGGCGTACAGCAGCGGTTTGTGGTCGGTGAATATGGTGACATGTTGAACCTCCAGAATGTGACGAAAATGCTGCACGCTTTCGTACACCGCCAGTAGTTCGCGGTAATAGGCTGGCCACTGCGTTTGCTGCGGAGACAGCTTTTTGCTAAAGAATGCGAGCGGGCACCATTGATGGTTTACCTGCTGTTGAAGACAAGAGCCAATGTGGATGCTGGAAGCGTCGGTAAACAGACCGAGTGGAGCATTGCTGATCGGGTGTTGTAACAATGTGGCCTTTGACAAACTCGTCTTACAGGCGTCGAAATGCTTTAAAAGTTCGGGCGTCCATAGAAATGGTTTGGCACCTTTACCATCTATTTTGACCAAAGCGTTGATGATCGGCACCTGGAATTGAGCTGCGCTTGGCACGAAGCGACGGTAATAGTTTAGCATGCCAAGAAAACGGCGCACGCCTTGTACTGTTTTGGGGGGCGGGAAATCTAGGAGGGCTTGGATGCGCTCTTTTGGTGGCCTAGTGCCGGCTGCGCTGATATGATGTCCTAGAAATATGACTTCTTTTGCGCCAAGAACACATTTAGCCGGGTTAACCACGACGCCATATTCTTGTAGACGTTTGAAGAGGGTCCTAAGATGTTCCTGATGTTGTATTTCATCCTTGGAAAAAACTAGTATGTCGTCCACATAAGGGAATACAAAATCGAGGCCCCGAGTGACCTCATCGATGAATCTTTGAAATGTCTGTCCCGCATTTCTTAATCCGAAGGTCATGAAGGGAAATTCAAAGAGGCCAAACGGGGTGACGATGGCGGTTTTCGGAATATCCTGCTCCCGTACTGAGATCTGATTATAGGCTTTCACTAGATCTATAGTACTAAAGAGGTTAGCTCCAGCTAAATTGTGCGTGAAATCATTGATATGCCGTACAGGATACCGGTCCGGGACGGTCCTGGCGTTCAAGCCACGGTAGTCGCCGCACGGACGCCAAGTCTGGTCTTTTTTGAGGGCCATGTGTAATGGTGATGCCCAAGCACTTTGAGAAGGTCTTGCAGTACCATTCCGAACCATATCCTCGAACTCCTTTTTAGCGGCAATTAATTTTTGGGGGGCTAGACGGCGAGGGCGGCAGGATATAGGTGGACCATCGGTTGTTTGGATATGATGGACGGTATCATGTTTAATCACCCGAGGTAAGCCGGGAGGCCGGGTAATGTCTGGGAACTCAGCGAGCACTTGTGCAAAAATTGAGTTTCCAGCGACCACAGCTTTCACACTATGTTGTTCCGACTGAGCTATTGACGCTGCTGTGTATAATCCAGTGGTTCCGTCAATGAGGCGTTTATGTCTACAGTCTGGGAGTAAATTGTAGTAGCTGAGGAAGTCGGATCCAATGATCGGTGTTCCTACGTCTGCCACCACAAAGTTCCAATGGAAATCTCGGCGGAGGCCTAATTTGAGTTGTAAAGAAATGCATCCATAAGTCGCAATGGAGCTTCCGTTTGCGGCGTTAAGAGTATAATCCGCTATAGAACGACGGTCCTTTAGAAAACGTCGAGGAAAACAACACAGGTCAGAGCCAGTGTCAATGAGATACTGGTGTTTCGATTCCTGGTCTGTAATAAAAAGGCGGCGGCTGGTGGGGAGACAATCGGTTGCCGCCACTACTGATTGTCGCTGTGGTTTCCCTGCTTCCAGCTACAGGGCTTGGTACATTTGGTAGCTTTATCCGCAAACTTCCAATGGTACCAACACAGTTTTGGTCTCAAAGGGGTGCTGTCACGTGATTGGCGACTAGTTGGCCGGTTACGGGAGCGGCTACGTTGAGGATCGGAGGAGAGAGCTGCAACTTGTCTGCCCAGGTCTTCGATTTTCTGAAGTAACATGTCTATGGGCGGCGCTGGTGATATCGCATGGATTTGTGTGTTCGGGCCTGCTACCTCAGCTACCTTGTCGGCGAGCTCAGCGACTTTGTCCAGACTAAGCTCGGCCTGCGAGGCTAGAATGGCTTGGACATGTGCAGGGAGTCGGCGCATCCAAAGTTGGCGTAGCATGTTGTCATCTGAAAGCACAGTGCCAGCCAAAGATCTCAGATGCCGTAGGAACTGAGAAGGCCTCCTATCACCTAGTTCCTCTTCGCTAATGAGTTGGCGAACTCTCTGCTCTTCGGACATGGACAAGCGTCTAATCAGCTCAGATTTTAATTTAAGATAGCGCTCTCCAATTCTGGGAGGGTCAGTAATTATGTCCTCGACTTCAGCAGCTAACCTCTGGTCCAGATGAGCGATGATATAATTAAACATTGTACTGTCCGATGTTATACCTGCTATGTTAAACTGCGCTTCTGCTTGAGAAAACCAGATGTTGGGGCGGTCGGACCAGAAGGTAGGTAGTTTAATTGCTACACGTGCTACTTCTGGTTTTGGGTTGGCTGAATTTGCCAAACGCTCCTGCAGAATGGCATTTTCCCGTTGTAGGTTTTCTAATTGTATCTTTAGGTCCTCCTCGGCCATGACTAACTATAGGTAGAAGGATATGCAACAATACAGATATTTTCTTATTTTTTATTCACGAGGATTCAGTGTCCTTGTATATACACAGTTGGCTTAGTAGTTTAAATTATCTAATTATGTTAAAGCACTGCCTACTGCCAGTATTTAACTTATGAAATGTAGTTAGCAAAAGTAAATCTTAATTAATATTAAATTATTTTTAAATGTTATAAACAATTGTAGTTAGATAAATCTGAGGTAATAGGATTAGTAACTTGTTCAAAAACTTACCATACTATCTGCCTGTTCCCCTGGGGGTGGTGTGGTCACTCACATTAAATATTATAAGTGTAATAACAAAGTTTTCTTTTTTTTTTTTTTTTTACTAAGTAATAATAAAATAATGTTGAGAAAACAATGATATTATGAATATTCAGACAAGACAAAGAAATTGTTTAAGGACACAGGTAGCACTGAAACACAAGCACAACAATTGGTAGTCGCAGATGGAATATCCATATGGGAGATTTTGAACAACACTTTGCAGATTTAAATAATAGTTAGTAGGTTAGGGCAGACTTTAGTAGTTATGATTTAAAAAATAAAAACCATGCTCATGCTAGTGTAATAGGCGGGGGACGCTAACGCATTTATCAGACGTAGTGCTTCCAGGAGTAGAAACCAAATCACTTAAACTGGTATATGCCATGCACCATTCCACCAAAAGGCCTACAGCGACGATTTTCGGTCTCTTCTTATGGCGAAAACATGCGAGCGTGAAGCCGTTGCGTCGACTAGGCTGGAACCACTTTGGGGCGTCAGCGGCGCCTTTGCGCTTACGGGGCTGCGAGTTTCAGGTGCTCCGAGGCTCGTTACTTCGCGAGTGTGGTACCGTCGTTATTGCCCTCTTCTATTTGGTACGTTATAGACCCAGGAGGTCGCCGGCAAGGTACGGCAGATTCACCGAGCTCGCGTGGTTGGGAGGCGAGCTTTATGAGACTGAGGTCGCGTGTATTATGTAATTCCAATTCAATTGGACGTCGGGGTCACCACTTTGGGAGCTGTTCTCACTCCTCGATTAGGGTTCAGGTTTGAAATAATACGCTGGTTACGTTCGTACAGTCTCGGGTGTATTTGGCGGCAAAAGTCTCTCTTTTACAATTGACATTTCGTGACACTTTATTTTGACGTCAGACGCGATCGGTCCGAATCGCTTGTAGGTTGTAGCCACACGTTTTAATGGGATTCAAAAACTGCACGTATTTTTTTTGTGTTTTATATGACTGGTTTGCTTATAGATATTTTACTTACTGAGCAGGCTTTTGGAGAAAGGTTTTGGTAGACCAACCAGATGTCGAACAAATGTGCAATTTTCTGGTTTCCTGTTTAAGGATCATGAATATGATATTGACCAAATTCGCTAAGATTAGGATCTTTATCCAAGTGGACCCTGTCCCTAAGTGCAAAGGCACGCCAGGAAAATAATAAATATGAAATTATAAACTGAAATTAAAAAAAAAAATTTTAGGTTATTTCAAGTTTCAACAAAAAAATTACATTGTCGTATTATTCAGATCCGTTTTTCAATAGGTACTTAAAAATCAATAATCACAGATTGCTATTATATGTATATGCCATGCTACACAAAAGGCATCAATGGCATCAAATGTGTTTCGGATCCACAAAAAGTATACCAATAAAGTTATTAATGTAAATATCTATTAACAAAACTGGCAAAGTCTTTCTTACAGAAAAATGCTATGATAAAGAACAGATGGTAGATGAATTACTACTTTTTGTGGAAACTATAGGATGTGATAATTACGTCAATTAATAATGTTCTGTTACAAATGTCATAGATATCGATATTACAAGGTTTCGAGTACAGGCAGTCGTTAAGCTTAGTCAGCGGTCTGATAAAATCAAACAGGGTTGATCAGTGTACACGCACCCGTACATCAATCTAAACTAGGGGTTCAGGGTGGGGGATGAAGTAAAGAAGAATTTCATCAATTTTATTTTAGTTAGTTAAATTGCCTATAATAATTAAATGTACCTATGTTACGCTCAAATAACTTAAACGTGAAGAGGTGGTAACTTAGTGGTAAAGACATGCGTCTTAGACGTGAGGAGTTTGGGTTTAAACCCGGGTCTAATTTATACCACTTGCTCGATAATGAGGGAAAACGTCGGGATGAAACCTCCACATATATACTAATATTATAAACTTAAAGAGTTAGTATGTTTATTTGCTTGAACGCGCTAATCTCAGGAACTACTCATCTGATTTAAAAAATTCTTTCAGCGTTAGATAGCTCATTTATCGAGGAAGGCTATATATAAGCTATATAACATTAACCAAAAATGCGGGTGAAACCACGGGCACAGCTAGTCCAAACTAACTGGAGATGTGTAACCACGATATATGTGTCTGATTCTCTATCTGAACGACGGTCAGATAGGCAGTCACTAAAATGTAATAATTATATCTGACCTGCTAAGTACTGGATCATAGTTATATCATATATTTATTTAAAAAAAAAATAAAAAAAATAAAAAAATTAAAAAAGTCTAAGCGAACCCCGACTAAGCAAGACATAAATCTAGGAAGATGATGAAATACCTTAAAACTAACTAAACTTCACGCCATTTTCCTTGCAGGGTAGGCAGAAAGAACCGAACGCCATATGGCACGGTCCTTACACACCACACTTGTTTCTTCAACATTCATGATTCTTTTCATACAAGCTCTACGGTTTTTATGACTTTAATTGAGCGAACTTGTCACTACTTTTTCACAATTTTCCATATAACCCAGCCCATTGTCCTGTGTTTATCTGGAACTTAAAAAGAATGCGCCAACTGTATTTCTTGCCTAGCATATCGTAAAAGGCGACTAATGGTATATCAGGTTTTGGGTATGTGATTGTGTAGGCGACGAGCTAGCCACTTGTCACTACTTTTTTACAATTGTCCATCTAACCCAGCCCAGCTTTATTTTTGGCTGAATGTGGTTAAAGGGGCTGCTGTCCCTTTGACTCTGCCTACCCCTTTGGGGGATTACAGGCGTGATGTTATGTTGATTTAATTGAGCGAATAACAGTTCACAACAGGATGGGTTTCTGTAAAACACATAACATAGCGCAATCCGTCTCTTAACGTATTGTTACCACCTCTTTCCTTGAATATTAAGTGTAGAAGATCCCTAAATATTCATCTGTAACTTCTTGGCTGATGAACTCCTTAGATTGCAAATTTGCTTAAGGAACCCTAAAAATAATATGCAATTCGTGGTTCCATCATGTTGCAATCTCCACAATAATAGGATCCGTTTTAATCTTCGGCCCGGCCATCGGCTGACGCCGCCATCTCCGTCTCGAGGGCTAGAGGTGGGCCAACGTCTTAAAAAAATATCGATAATTTGAGAAACAATCGATAAAATTAAGAATAATTGCTGGTATTTATGTTTTAAGGATGGGTAGACTTTTTTGAAATTTTTATCTAAAACTAAATCGCCGTTTCTGTGTGTTCGCTTAGATCTTTCAAACTACGTAAGGAAAATTGATGCTGTGTTTGAGTGATTCAAAAGGAAGGTATAGTTTTATATTGTTTTGTGCTCAGCGCGCGCAGCCGGGGCGGATCGCTTGTAATTTATAAAATACGCGTTTAACACGTATGTATTTAACATCATATTTACCTTCTACACTAGTTGACGTAAAATATTTAAAAAAATAACAATGCCTGGACTGCAGGCGTGAGGGTATGTAAAAACAATATTAATAAACACTTTTTAATTATCATTATGTGTATACATAGAGGCACGGAGATACATAGAAATCGTTTGACATTCTTATTTAAAACACAATATTTTACGTCGACAATTTTACGTCGCTACTTACTCGTAGATTGCTACGAACAGTGTCAATAATATGAGCTGTGAGGTTGTGCTACGAAAGTCTGTTACGAACTACGATCTACGTTCAATTCGGATACAAAAATATAGTGCAATGTATTAATGAGCGATCAGTTCTTTCGGCTATGATGTTTTAATAATTATCGATAAATATTAATGTACCTACACGTGATAAAATCTCAGTTATTAAAAGTGTGACTAGGACAAGCACCATATGCGTTAGAGTAGATTCTAGTACTACCTTATACCTGTGTCTCCGTTCGTGAGGACCGCATAGTTACAAAAGGGTACACAACCCGGCGATAAATATTGCACATCGACCTTTGAAACGAGACAATCGACTAATTTCGGCTTCATAGAGCGTTATCTCTGTCGCACGAAATACAAACAGCCCGGTATCTATTAGGAGCTGTTAAAACAATTATGATTTGCTTATTTAATAATGCTTGCTTTTTTGAAACGGGTTTAGGCGTAAAAACGTAACAGCCACACAGATTAACACACATACTTAAGCATTAAGTAAGGAAAGTATGAAAGGTGAAAGCGTGATTCAACAAAACAAGAAATACTCCTTAATAAAGGCCTTTTTCTAAACTTTCTCTCACGCTCTAGCAAGTGCCAGCGTGATGTACAACCGCAAGCTAGTGACGTGCTGGGCGCGCGCCAAACTATCGATACAATTGTTATATAATCGGAATTCAATTAAACGATTTACGGGGTGTATCGCCATCCCGGGCGGCGGATTTGGCACGGAGCGCGGCCCGATTCATTGCTTGTCGCCTGGAGATGCTTGATTGGGCACAACACTGATGTATTTGCAGCTTTATGTTATTAATTTGTCTTAACTAAACTAATGTTTAAAGATAAAATGTTTGGAATGAATAGCTTCAAAAACTGACGATTTTAGAAGTTGTTTCGCTACTGTAAAATTGATTTATAGGAACAAAGGCTACTATTTATCTAAGTGAAAATTGGGTTTATCTAGGCAACGCGCTAACATTCTCCATGTTACCCGATTTAATTTTATTTAAGCTAAATATGGTTAAAGAGGCTCGCTTATTGCCTTTGGACTATGCATCGGTGATTGCGTCGTGATACTTGTATTATGCATGAATAGTTCATCGATAAAAAGGGCCGTCACTAGCACACCTCGCCGATATCTCCGCGAGGGCCCCTTGAAGGGCTCTTCAGAGCACTTGCCGCAGTCGGCGCCGCTATCCGCTCTGACGACTCCGCACTTCCGAATCGTAAGAAATGCCGGAGTGCACTTTATAGGTGTTAAGTTATGATGTCTGTCACATCCCATGTTGGTCTGGGACTAAAAATAATGTGCCTATTGTGTTCCTTGCCTAGCATGTCGTAAATGGCGTCTAATGGCATATCAGGTTTTGGGTGTGTGATTGTGTAGGTGACGAGGTAGCCGCTTGACGCTACTTTTCCACAATTTTTCGTTTAACTCGATTTTGTTTTTTTGCTTATGGTTAGTTGCTTCTTTCTGCCTACCCCTTCGGGGATCACGAATATTTGTCCTGGGTGAGGATCGAACCCACAACTCTTGGCGAATAGGACAGAATCACTACCGAATACGCCTTCGAGCCAGACATAACGGGACTGGGAACAAGAATGAATACTTATTAAAGCAAAGATAGATAATGTTTTTAGGTTCTGAATATCTTACTAATATTATAAACGCAAAAGTTTGTTTGGATGGATGGATGTTTGTTACTCTTACACGCAAAAAGTACTGCATAGATTTTATTGAATCTTTGCAATAATATAGCTTACACATTACAATAACACATAATCCATTTTTCATCGATGTAGCACGCGAACAACGCCGCCGGCATAAGCTAGTAATCACATAAGTTTAACGAGCTTCAGCTGAGTGGACTCCGATATGTCATAATTTCGGTCAGTACGTACGATACGAGTATATCAGGGTCGAACAAAAGACTAAAATGTTATTTCACGTCAGTATGTCAGTTGTATTGGCAGTGCGGTGTGCTCGGGGAGTAAGTATTGTCATGTGTGATTCGATGAATGTCAGTAAGGCAACTCTTTAAGCAGATTAACATTTCGATAGTGTTTGAGAATGCTCTGGCGTAACTCATTATGCCGGCGCTTTGGGTTATTTTAACATTTCAACATGGCGAGTCATTAATGAATGTATCAATTGAACCGTCAGGTGCTAATGTTAGCATTTTTCTAATTCCCTATTTTCTGGGAAGTGCGTTGCGCTTCTACATGTTTTTGAGGTGAGAACGCGATACCGTGTTTGAGTTAAGGCATTTGCGTATTTCAGCTTGAGTTCTTAATCCAAGCGTTTGCTCCCATGCTGTTTCGCGTAGGGTAAGATAAAATAAATTCTGACCCACCAATTCCCTAATGCCAAACTAAGCTTATGCTTGTACTATTGATACTAGTTCAACGGATAGACATACTTAAATAAGTTTATAAACGTTCATGACTCCAGCACAAAATGTCTGTATTTTCCGTGTTCATCACAAGACACATTTGCCCATAGCAGAATTCCAACCCGCGACCCTTGGTTTAGTGGCCAGGGTCTCTTAACACACGACCGATGGGTCAGTCAATCTGTTCTCCCTAAACGTATTATAAGTACGAGTTCATAAAAACTTAATAAATGGGTTTTACTGTTGGCGGTTTTATGTATCTCTACTTTTGCCTGCCACGATTTCGTTTTTCGATAAGCAAAATTGTTTCGACACACAATTATTTGCTTTTCACAAAAGCAATTCTTCATGTACCTACCTACGCAAGTTCACAGGTAATTGTCCTCTGCGAAAATTATTATTAGCCTCACTGACATTCCGTACACTGCGCCCAGGTGGGACTCGAAACTTTTGGTGACGTCATCGTCGCGAGAGCACAAAGTTGCGCCACTTTTCCATTTCAACAAGCAGTCTTGTCCGAGCGCCGTGATTTGGAACGGGCTTTCGCTTCTTACTGCAACTATTGTTGTAGATTCATCTTTCGTGTTCGACTTTGTCTTTCAAGAACTTTATGATGCAGTAGTGTGAGGCATCGATTGTTAGACGTTTCGATTTTTGACATACAGGCTTAATGTTGGTCTGGTATTTAAAAAGAATTGCAAAGGCAACTGTTTTCCTTGCCTAGCATGACGTAAAAGGCGATTAATGATACATCGGCTTTTGGGTGTGTGATTGTTCACAGTTTTACACGCACACATATTTTCACAAGTAGAGAGCTATGTAGAGTTTACTCTATTCAGTACTATGCATAAATTGTTTTGGGTATGAATATTGGTGTGTTGGTGATATTATTATAATGTTTTTTTACGGAATGTGGTTTATGGAGCTTCAATGTTCCTTGTACTTTGTCTACCCCTTCGGGGATTACAGGCGTGATGCACACATGTATGTTATTGTTTTATATTTGACTGGCTCGATGGCGCATTCGGTAGAGACCCTGCCCCATGCGCCAAGAGTTGTGGGTTCGATTCCCAGGACAAAGATTCGTATGACGTATATATCTGTTCTGTGTCTGGGTGTTAATATTAAGTATATATTTGTAATACCACTGTTGTTTCTGATATCCGTAACACAAGTGCTTATGCTACTTACCTCGGAGTCAGATCAATGTATGTGATGTAGTCGGATATTTGTAGTTGTAGTGGGATATCCTGTACCTAAACCCTACTCCTAAGCAACTGTCCGTCCGTCTGTTCATTCGCGGCTTTAACCTTGTGGACCCTTATAGGTAGACAGTAAAATTTAATCTTATAGTAACTATAGAATACAAAATATACTTTTAAAATATATAAATTGACTATAATATTATATACCTACTATCCATTTCGACTACAGTCGTAGCTTAATAAGTATGATATTTATACATGTATAAAACTGGACTGAAATAAAAGATGCCCCCTACAAAAAACGTGATCTTTCGGCGTTAGCTTTAATACTACTTAGGTAAAGAAAACTTTATATACTATTCCGGCTCGCACTTGACCATTTCTTTAATTTAAAATATAATTTAGTTAACACTTAAAGTTTCAATTTGAGCAGCAAAATAAATTAGTTCTGAGATATTTTCTAGGTATCTCGTATCTAGAAAGTAGCCATTTTCCCGTCTCTTAATCAGAACTAAGTAACTTATTTTGTATACATAGAGGTTAAGGCTCCCTTAATGGTCCTGTACCATATTTGGGTATCTCTGTTAGCTTAGAGTTGGGAATTAGTCTTATTCGTGAGCAAATTGGGTTTTTTGCACTTCTAAGTAATAATATTTTCAGTTAATCATAACTGAAATATTTTTATTCTACGGGATATTTGTATAATTATCTGTTTCTAGAGATAATGCCTTTTCGTATCTATAGTACAAGGCTTCTGTTTTGTACTATAGATATTATCTATGAGCTAGAGTCAAATGATCCAGCTCATTAGGTACACGAACATTTGATTATAGCAGGATTAGTATCTGCAACCTTTAGTTTTAACCTCACCTATGCGATACTTAACTATACCTCTATCAAATAAGAGAGCTAATGAAAATCTTCTTTAATGTCTTATAGCGGCGCCCGGCGGTTTTACTCGCGCAGTTCCCGTTCTCGTGGGAATACGGAGATAAAATATAGCCTATATTACTCGCTATAAACTTGACTGGCCCGTTGGTCGAGTGGTCAGAGACCCTGGCCACGAAACCAAGGGTCGCGGGTTCGAATCCCGCTAGGGGCAAATATTTCGTGTGACGAACATGGATATTTGTACTCCAGTCATGGATGTTTATAAGCGTATTTAAGTATTTCTATCCGTTCACCTAGTATCCATAGCACAAGCTTATAGGCTTAGTTTGGGACGAGGGAATTGGTGTTTCAGTCTGAAGAATTTATTATTATTATTATTTTTATAAAAAAGCTCTTAATTGATGAAATAATTTTTCAAATCGGTCCAGTAGTTTCGAAGCTTATTTAATACAAACGAATAAACAAACAATCAAATCTTTCCTCTTTATAATATTAGTATAGTATAGACGATAACACTATGTATGTATACTATGTACTTTTGCGATTAAAAATCTTCAGACCAACATTCAATAAAGTGCAAATCTAATAGAGATTTTTATTTGCATTTTTCCTGTCCATAAAGTTAAACTAAGCGTGAATTCCATGTAGCCCTGTGGAGTTGGACTTTACCAACGTCGGGACAAACTGGGGTTGACATGTTCTATCTCGCGTACTTGCAGAAACAATTTTTACAACTTCTGTGCTTGAATATACTTGCTTTTTAACTGTTATGAATTGGGACTTGGGATTAACCTGTTTCTGAACCTTCTTGACATTCTAAACTAGAATTTTTATGGAAACTGACATCATTAAGCTAGGAAGATTATGATTTCCGTAAATAAAGATGAAACATTTGTTCCTTTTGTGACGGCGTAGGGGAGGAACTAGCCACTTGCCACTATTTTTTTTCCATCTAACCAAACAAAATTAAATTTTTGCCTAAATGTAGTTTACAGAGCTCAACACTCGTTCGTTGTTGCCTACACTTTTTTGGAGATTAACATTAATCCACACATGCACCAGTGGCGAAGCTACCGCCATGTCATCTATAAGTATAAAGGGCCTCTGGTCTTTACAGGGCCCAACGTTGATAATCAGAATTCGTAGAAGTTGTCCATGATAACAGGCAGTGGCGTAACTATAGGGTAGGGGCCCCAGATTCCATGAGCACAGGGGCCCCTCTATACTACAATCCTACAGCATTGCAATCGAATACTTACTGTCCCAGAGCGAGGACCCCAACCGGTGAAATTGCCAGGGGTCTCAAACGGCATAGTTACGCTATTGATAACAGGTAAGTGATAAAAAAAAGATAACATATTTAATACGGGACTCATAAATAAATAAATATCTGACTACATCACATACATTGATCTGATTTCGACGTAAGTAGCTTAAGCACTAGTGTTACGGATATCAAAATCAACAGTGGTATTACAAATATATACTTAAATATTGGATATTAACACCCAGACACAGAACAAACACAAGTATTCGTCACACGATTGTTTGTCCCGGGTGGGGATCGAACTCACAACTCTTGGCGCATGGGGCAGGGTCATTACCGAATGCGCCTCTGAGCCAGTCACAGCCCATGTACATCCATGTAGATAGGAACGTTTGACCACCCATTTAAATGAAACTAGCAAATTTTCTTGATTTCGATTTCTGTAACATAGTGAATAAGATCAATATATAAGACGTTGTCTAGAATGTATTAAAAGTTTCCGCTTGCTGTGAGGACTCCATGCAATTATTTAAGGAATTGTGCCCAGCGGTCGCGTATATCATGGTAAAAAGCGTGTTCTGACATTATTCAGTGCCCCAGGGTCACATCGCTCGGCAAACACCACGCACAGTGTAGGCTTGGCTCAGGTCAGTCTTTAAGCTCTAATATTTGCCTAGTAGACGTACATCAAAAGCTTTGTAATTGTAATACATTGTTGATAAAAGTTTTACTTATACTACATACTAGCGTTTTCGCACGGATTCGTTCGCGCGAATGTAGAGTTTTCAGTACTAGTTGTTGGGTGGACTGTGAAAAATTTTTTCTTATATCCTTGCGGAACAGTAAATTAACTTATATGTAACACATAACACATAACATAACATAATCCCCGAAGGGGTAGGCAGAGTAAAAATAAAAATGGGCTGGGTTAAATGGAAAAAAAATGTGAAAAAATTAGTGACAAGTGGCTAGTTTGTCGCCTACACAATTACATACCCATAACCCTATATACCATTAGTCGCTTTTTACGACATGCTAGGCAAGAAACACAGTTGGCACATTCTTTTTGAGTCCCAGACCAACACGGGACTATTATGTAATGTACCTTATTACGCCCCTGAAAGTATGTATACAAATTAAATGGAGATCGGTAAGTAGTTATGGCGTGAAAGGGTAGCAAAGTAACTTACGCCATTAAGGTTAAAACTTCACTGCAGTTTTATTTTTAGGACCAAAGAGACTAAGAGATGAGACGGAAAGAGCGTGGCATACAGTTTTCATTTTATCTCTCTTTCTCTCAAAATTTCACACAAGTACATCCTGAAGCATTATGATTTTTTAAATAGAATGGGGATGTTGACAATGGTTGTAACAGCAGTTTATAAAGACAAGTAATTTAAAATATATAATTTTCTCTTCTTTCTTTTCTGATTTTTTAATGGTAAACAAAATTCCTTGCAAGGTTTAATTATGTCATAATTATAGAGTGGTGGTAGCTCAATGGTAAGGACACGCGCCTCTTAACCGAGTAGTGCAGGTTCAAACCCGGGCACGTACCTCTGCATTTTTCAAGTCTATCTACGTATTTATACCACTAGCTCGACGGTAAAGGAAAACATTGTGATGAAACCTGCAAATTCAAACAACTTTGGATTTGTAACCATGATCCAACAATTGTATGGTTCTCTTATCTTAGGGTTACGAAGGTCAGATCGGCAGTCGCTTCAATGTAATTACCAGACTCGCTAAATCCTGGATCATGGTCTAAGCGGACCCCGTCTAAGCCCGGGAAATAACGCTAGGAAGATGATGACATCCTGAAGCATTAGGTCTGTCACACGGCATATATTTACATCTCTTTAACCAGTAAAAAGTATTGATGTCAATTCTGAGGGCATTTGATTTAATATATAACAAATATTTAAAATACTAATTCAATTAGACATTTGTATGTGTGTGTGCATATGCTTTTGTCTACTAATAGTAGATATTATATACTATATTTACTGTTAGTTAATAAACTAAGTAGTCATATTACAAAGTACCGGATGGTTAGTAGCGAAAGTAGTATGTAATCTCATATAAAGTTCAAATAATCAAATCCATGTAGATAACATTAACAGAAAGATTATCAGATTCAGGGGTAGCTATCGCTATCTCAAGTGGTTTCTCTCATCTCAAGTTCAAGCTCAGGAAGAAACTTTTTCTTTTTAATTGGCATCCGTGGATGATTGACGTGCCGAAGTGACGTCCGTGATCAGCTGTCAAAAACTCCACAGGTGCAAAACACACGACCGCCTTACCCGACACCGGAGTGGCGCCTCGCCGTCTCCTCCAGAGACAAAGGCTGTTTGTTTTTGAACGTCCAAAACTCGAATATTGTAGCCCAGTGACCGAGTCGGCGATCGACCGACGCACGCGCTCTCGCCGCCCCGTCAGTCCGTCAGTCGCCTCCCGCGCCGCGGCCCGACCACCCGTGTTCGTCGGCACACGCTCCAAACCGATTTGTTTACAATTCTCCATCACGTGCTCACGAAATGGCGGAGAATATTGTCACGTGATTCACCAGAGCCACCCCCGAGACAGCCACTGGTACGTACCGCTTTCCTCCGAAGACCCCGCACCTGTATCTCGGTGATAGGCTTTCCGTTCCTTATTGTGAAGCCCTAATCCAGACACGTGGCAAGGGTGAAAACTAGCTGTCCTTATCGAAACACCCCTACAAAACCAACTAGTAATGAACCAGCCAGTTAATCGTCAAGTTTTCAGATATCGATGCCCTGAAATCGAGAGTTATTTACCAACTAAATCGTGTTTATACCTAATCGATGATAAGATTACAGAGCACGGTTTCATTCATATTTAGAATTATGCTTTGGATATAATCCAATTGGCTACGCTTAAATTCAACTCGTCCTGAAAGAGATATTAGATTTTCGAGAAAGGAAAGTCGCTAGGTGCAAGTGATAAAATGTTTCTAGTTATTTTGACTTGGCACGGCAATTCATCTTTTTATCATTTTACGGCGTACTATCTTTTTAATCGTTAGTATTTATCTAGTTTGCGTAAGAGTGATATGATAACGTAGGAACGGTAAACGAACGCCTCCGAAAATAAATCGTACACAAATAGCGGTGTGAGAACTGTGCCGGTAATAGGTACTTAGCAAATATTTTTTTTCCGACATTTGAATTTTCTGGGTCATTTTTTATGGCCGATGAAATCATAAAATATAATTATTATCAGAATAGGGATTTCTTCCTACTCAGGAAAGAAATAATAATTTTACAATTTAAAATTAATATTTGTGACATTTTAAGGCATAAATGTTAAATGGGTAGATATACCTATACCTATCGTTTGTGTGAGTTTGTCGTTCGATTAAAATATATTTTCAAGTTATGAAATACAAAATTTATATGCCATAATATAGGTACCATTTAAAAGACAAACAAAAACTAAAATATATTTTTTTATTATTTTTATCTTTAGTCTTTTCTATTATTCATTTTCCCTTGGATGAACAATTCACGGCAAACAAGTTTTGCAAAATCACAGAATTATAAATCTATTGAGACAGATTCCGCTCTCACAAGAAACTGTACAGAGCAATTTGTGATTTTTAATTTGATGCGTAGGTAAATGATAAAAGTTAATATAAAAACTGTGTTATTAACTACAAGTCTAAAATTCGACGTGGTAAGATCCTCTTCGATGTTGAATCCTTTGCGTGTTGCTACTGACTGGGTATCATTTGTGATATACAATAAAATGTAAGGGTTTACTTGTCGGGAGTGTAACTATTGGAAATTTACGTAAAATTCAAACTATAATGCCATTGTCTGGTGCTTGGTGTAGTTTTAGCGAGATTTCAGGTGAAACTCAACTTTGAAAGAGATAATATTGTTTTATGAATAAATGAATCACATGCATTTGAAATTTCTGAAACTAGAAGTATTTGTGTTAGGCTCCTGCGATACAAGCTTGATGCTTAGTGCAGATGCCGCTAGAAATAAGCAACTATTGTAATTGTTTTTATGGAAATAAACATTTTATTATTATTATTATTATTATTATTATAGATAATATTCGCTTGACGCGAAAACAAATGCTTTAAATCGGCGGAAAGTCAAAGAAAAATGAAATTTATTCACGACCAAAATGTATAGATCAGCTGAAATTTTTCCGCGATTTCAAAGTTGCGGGAATGGGAAAAGTTTGAGCTCTGGGATACTTTTATCCCTTTTGAACTTGTTTATCATTTAGCAATCACTGAGTATAATACTAGTACATGGTGTTTTACAAATGTATTCGAAATACATAGGGATCGGAACTTTAAAGCCATTCAGTCCCATCAGTGACTTTAATGTTGATCAAATGGGAAAAGTTATTCGAATTGATGCGTATTTTCAACTCCGTACAATTTCTGTGCCGTTTTTATTAGCCATTCTACGTCATAATCTCATAGGATGTGTAATAAATAGCAAGCTTTTGTCCGCAACTTTGTCTATATAGAACATAATGCAATTAAATTAATGCAAGTTAACTTATTGACTTTAACCCGTAATAATCAATGTCTCTTTGATTCATTCGGGGGAAAAAATAGGCTGTTATGAAGAGTCACGCTTATTATATGAGTGGGAGTGGAAAATATATTTAAGGTGTATCAAAAAGGATTAACTGTTAGACATGAGAGCCTTGCCTACATAGAAAACAGCCTAAAAATATAGTTTAACGCACATTTAACTTACTTTAACGAGTCTTGCCGATTCATCATAATCAAAATATATATAGTCACAATTATAATATTAGTTGGATTGAAAGGCATTCGATGTTTCTAGAAAGTGGCTAACACTTGGATATCGAAGCTAAAGCTAAAGCCCAGAAGAACGAAATTATAATTTACTGTTGACAGGCTAAGCGCTGTGCCGTGAGTATATTAATACTTACGTAAACTGCACGAAGGGAAGGCTCAATTTGCTATATTAGTTACGTTCCTGTTATAATTGTAATTAGCACACAACTTTAACTAATAGTTGGTTAAATGTTCTTCTTTAATGTGGTATGTGTAAGTAAAACAATGATGCCTTTAAATGATATTAATAACTAGCTGTGCTCGCGGTTTCACCCGCGTTTATGGTTTATGTTATATAGTCTAAAGCCTTCCTCGATAAATGTGCTAACACAAAAAAAAATCAAATCTGTTCAGAAGTTCCTTTGATTAGCGCGTTTAAGCAAAGAAACTGACAAACAAACTCTTCAGCTTTATAATGTTAGTTTATAGAAGTTTCTATAAGTATTTTATTATTGAGATTTGTTATATAATAGCATCATATATATCCTTCAAATATTAGTAGTTTACATACGTGTGTTGTATAAATTACTAGGCTTTGCCCGTAGCTCAGCTTGGGATTCGGTCTCATAGAGACACTCTATCATAATATCCCACGCTAATTTAAAACTCACAACCTATAGTTTTCAGCATAATAGACTACAGATTTACAAAACATTCTAAATGACCGAATCGTATTCATTGTATTTTGTAGGCGTGTTGAGTTTGAAATCTTAAAATCAACTGAAAAGCGTAGCCTTATCTCAACAATTTTGTAGCTAAACGGTTTAGATTGATGCAATGGTAGCCATCAAATAGATTCTAACTGAAACGATTACTATTTATCTTAAACCTACCTACTTGAATTGACGTTTGAAAGATTATGAAGTCAACAGATTTCGTTTTCCCTTGAACAGATTATAGTTAATAGATAGCTAAAGATCGTTCAAGGCTCTGCCCTATAATTTGCTTGATTCAAATTCAGCACGCCTTCTCGGAATGAATTATTATTCGATAATGTCATATTGAAATTGCGTGTGCCACTAATAGATGATTTAGCTAAGGCCGTAATTATGTTACATCTCACTAACTGCAAACATAGGGGGAATGGTCTTTTGACAAGAGCCGGGTTTTGAGTGAGGTTTTCATTATTTTATTTTACTTACTTACTAGATCTTGTCTGCTACTTCGCCCCAGTGTAATTGGGTAAAATATTTTTTTTGTACCCAAAAAACTAGCTTAAGTTACTCCTTGTAACATTAGTTTTTAGCCCGTGAAAGCCTTGTCAAAATCAGCTTAGCCGTTTCGGAGATTAGTGGGATCAAACAGATAAACACCTGTATACAGGGAAATTTAACAGATTTTTATAGTTTACAACAAACGAATAGAACTTTAAATTGAGCAAACAAGTTTACACATTTTATGTTTAAAAACTAACCGTAACCTTACTTTTAAGTAACTATGTTATTAAGTATTCGAAGCCGGTTTTGGCTAGATGGGGAAGAGTTGAAAGGTGTGACTTCTTTTGCCTTGTTTTGCCAGGTTCAGTATAATCGCTTGACTTTTAATTTAAATATACACACAACATATTGAATTTGATTTTTTTCTTTTTATCTTGACGGCTTTTCTCTTAATCAATTTTAAGTGAATGGTATCGAGAATCCTGAGCACATACCATGGATTTGAATCCTTTTTCACCAGTACTTTTCATATCTAGTGTATTTGATGTCAAACAGGACTAACTATTAAACGTGTCTTTTGATATACTAATTAATATCATCCTGTGTTGATCTGGTATTTAAAAATAATGTGCCAAATGTGTTTCTTGCCTAGCATGTCGTAAAAGGCGACTAATGGTATATGGGGTTTTAGGGTATGTGATTGTGTAGGCGAATAACCCAGCCCAGTTTTATTTTTGGCTTAACAAAACCTGCCTGCCTGCAACCCTACCCCTTCGGGGATTATGGGCGTGATGTTATATATGTATGAATAAATAATAAAATTAATAAAATAAAATTTCCATCTAAACTATCTATCTAGAGAGCTTACTGCTCTTTGAGCTCTGTCTACCCCTTCGGGGATTGCGGGCATGATGGTGTGTGTAATAAAATAAGTGGAGCATGTTCCGTATTTAAAAAAAATCGTTGAGCGAAACTTGTTTATTACGTGCCTTTTGAGGTGCAAGGCAAGTTGAAGTTTTGAAGGCTCTCCTTTGCGCCTTTTGAGCTTCTATTTTGAAGCACTTTTATGAGTAAAAAGTTTTAATTTGATTTTCGTATGTTAACGGTTTGATGGCAGCTTGATGGTAGACATGAGTAACATTGCGTTGCGCGTGCGCTAACTCACTATAATGCGCCGGATTTGTTAACACATTTTTTTGAAGTGAAATGGCGTTTGGCGCACTTATGTGTACAAGGCCGAGGGCGTAACAATTTAAATTTGAAGATTTATGTGTGTATGTATGTTGGATTGAATATAGTGGAGTATAGTTAAGCACTCATAGTTTCGCTCAAGTGTTCTTTATTTTTTTTTATAAATTAGAAATTAAAATTCTGCTCAAAACAATGAAGACTGAACGCGAACCATATTCGACCGTAAGAGTCTTAGTAAATTTCGTTGAAGTCTAGACAACATCGCGATTTCCGTGCTTCTGAATATAATCTTTGGTTATATTTGAACTCAGTGCGTTGTCCAATCTACATTCTGTCGGAAAAGTGAAGCAATGTCCATCGAAATACTTCCAGAGTGGGTGATCGCGATCGGATGTGATACTGAATTACGATAAACTATTTTAAGAAGAAGCCATTTCAAATGACTAATTTATTTATTTGACTGACTCGATGGCGCATTTAGTAGTGACACTGCCCCATGCGCCAAGGGTTGTGGGTTCGATCCCCACCCAGGATTAAAATTCGTATGATGAATACTTGTGTTTGTTCTGTGTCTGGGTGTAAATCTATACTTATAATAAATCTGTAGAGAGGTCAATTCTGTACATTAAATATATTTTCAAAATAACTATCAGGGGGTGATTAGTGATCGATACTGATGCCAAAAATGCAATCAGTAAAATTTTTGTCTGTCTGTCTGTCGGTCTGTCTGTCTGTATGTTCCTTATAGAAACAAAAACTACTCGACGGATTTTAACGAAACTTGGTACAATTATTCTTCATACTCCTGGGCAGGTTATAGTATACTTTTCATCACGCTACAATCAATAGGAGCAGAGTAGTGAAGGGAAATGTTGGGAAAACGGGAGAAGTTACTCCATTTTTTAAGCGTCCGTCGCGTGTGCAGCCTTAATGGTTAAAGTTACATAGAAATCATGTATGACAGAAATAGTCTTTATAATATTAACCATAAACGCGGGTGACACCGCTGGCACAGCTAGTATCCAATATTTACGTATATATTTGTAATACCACTGTTTTTTCTGATATCCGTAACACAAGTGCTTATGCTACTTACCTCGGAGTCAGATCAATGTATGTGATGTAGTCGGATATTTATCTATTTATTCCTTTATCCGTTATCCGAGCCAGTTATGTGTACTAAGTCATTTTGAGTTTATTCGAAACCTCTTGCCTACTTATTAAAACAGTTATTCTGAGAAACTAATTTAAAGGATTTTAGAAAATGACATAAAAACTCAGCAAAATCAGCTGATTTTTTTTATATCAAAAGTTAAAAAAAAATGCAAATTTTTAAAAATCCTCTAAATTACTTCCTTTGAATTATATGTTAAATAAGTAGGTAAGTGATTCCGCATTAACTAAAAATAAGCTTGTATACACATATTTGATAGAACAGTACTTAATTATATTATTAGTCTGAAATGACGTCTAAGAACTTTACAATTTGGACGCCTATGCATGCACATTGAAAAGTTTTTTATACGGATTCTATCATAATATAACGTTTAAATCCTTGATAAAACAATTTTCCGTCCGCACAGACACTGAGACCATATCTTTCACCATGCTGTTATAACATTTTTAAAAACCCAGCATACTGCATCCGTTTGTTTATTATGAAAGTGCAAACCCGACCCGTGCTAAGTTTATACGCGTACTAACTTTTTAGTCCATCTTATTTATTATTCAGTATCCTTACTACGAATACTAGAAATAATACTGACGGGACTAAACGCGTTATGCATTATGTAGTACATGAGTACTTACAGCTTGACGTTTCGGCCGTGTTGCAACGACCGTGGTCACAAGCGGACTGATTATTTGCGTCAGTATTATTTCTAGTGATAATGCAACGAGAAAGTTTAAAATCATGTACTACGAATACTGTAAATGCGAAATTCACTCAGAATGTCCCATGTTGGTCTAAAATTCAGGGCTCTTTGCTTAGCATGTCGTATAACATACATACAAAAAAAAAAAAAAGAAAACAGTCGAATTGAGAACCTCCTCCTTTTTTTTGAAGTCGGTTAAAAAGGCGACTAATGGTGTATTGGGTATTGATGGAGTTGGTGATTATGTGGGCGACGAGCTTGCCGCTTCTGATTACTACATTATAATTTTCTATCTAGCTCAACTTAATTCTATTTTTGTTTAAAAGTGGTTTAACGAGTCTGAAAGACAGTGTCGGAGTCGAGGTAAGAGGTATGCTCTGGTGGTTCGGGCATATGCATAGAATGTAAGACGGAAGGTTAACTTACCAGATATACAATGCGAAAGTTGAAGGAAGTAGGTATTGTGGAAGGTCCTGACTCACCTACCTAAATTTAAAATTGAGCTTAAGAAATGGTTGACAGTAATCGTTTTCTACAACTTAAATTAATATTTTGGTACTAAACATTTTGTTTAAACTTTTATATTGCATACTCGGTATGGGTACCTGTTGAAACTTATGTAAATTATAAGTAACCACCTTTTGTAATACAGTTTTTGGCAATAAAAAACATTCTATTCTATTCTACTCTTCCATACTGCCTACCATGATTTGATCGTGTGTTGGTAGAAGGTGATGTAAGGAGCCATAATAAGTAGTTTTTTTTTTTTTATATAATAGACGTCATCACATACATTGATCTGGCTCCGAGGTATGTAGCTTAAGCACTTGTATTACGGATATCGGAATCAACAGTGGTATTACAAATATATACTTAAATATTGGATATTAACGCCCAGACACAAAACAAACACAAGTATTCATCATACGAATTTTTGTCCTGGGTGGGAAATGAACCCAGAATTCTTAGCGTATGGGGCAGGGGCACTACCCAATCGAGCCAGTCGAGCTAGTATGAAAAGAGTTTTGAATATTAAAGAAGCGAATAAATTGTGTAAGGACCATGATGTATGTATGTATGTGCCATTTGACATGAGATGAAGACATTTTATTTTCGGTCAACCTCGGGTCCGCTTAGACCATGATCCAGGATTTAGCGAGTTTGGTAATTACATTGAAGCGACTGCCGATCTGACCTTCGTAACCATAAGATAGGGGAACTAGACAATTTTTGGACCATGGTTACAAATCCAAATTTGTTTGAATTCGCAGGTTTCATCACGATGTTTTCTCTCACCGTCGAGCTAGTGGTATAAATACGTACATAGACTTGAAAAATCTAGAGGTACGTGCCCGGGTTTGAACCCGCACTCCTCGGTTAAGAAGCGCGTGTCCTTACCATTGAGCTACCAACGCTCTTTTCGGTCAACATCTAAGTTTTACTTCGTAGCAGATATGGCTTGACTGAAACGGAACGTAGATTGCACTGTAGCACTAAGTTTAATCTGTGTAAGTGTGGGCCTGTTTTTTTTGTCTCCATTTTTGGTGTCATCTTTTTCTTGACATTTCTTTTTAATTTCGGTATTCTCTCTGTAAAAACATTACTTTTCTGATATTATAAATGCGAAGGAACTTCGACTTGTCGGATGCGTTTTCACAAATAAATTTAGTTTACTGCTTGTGACAAAATTTTAAACCCTAAAGTTTGGAATTTAGGAAAAAATATTGATAAACTTAATGAATATTCACTCTGCAGATGAATGATAGAGTCAGAGAAGCTCTAACACAGTAACAGACCGAATTGTACGCATTCGGATCCGCGGGTTATAGCTTGTTATAGAATACCGCGGACCCACGTAGGGTGAGTTCCGGAAAAATATTTGCATCGTTCCGAGAGTTTTTTGATGCTAAAAGGGAGGAACATGAGTGTTTTGATATTGGCAGTATGATACTGTTTATGGTACGTACTCGTTTGGAATATAAGAATTTATAGATACATTTCTTTGTCTTTGATACATTTCTTTGTTATTTATTTCTTAAATTTTTCACCTATGAATGTTAAATGTCATTATTATTGTAGGATGAAATAATGATTTATAAGAGGTAAAAACAATGAGTTGCGAGATTGCATTGTTTTAACACGTTAATAAAAAATATTTTATAAATTAATTTTATTATTACGCAAGGCATATTTATTTATTCTCATCATTTATAAAAAATATCTATATACCTTTATTTTTTTTTTCGATATAAACATTACCATCGTTTCGGAAGGTAGAATCTTTACCATCCGAACCGGTGGTAATATTTTCTTTTCTTTATAAATTGACTATTTATAAGTGCATTTATGAAACCTATATAAATAAAGAGAGATTTATAATTTGAATTTAATGATGAAATTAAAAATGGCTTTTTGTGATAAATACAGTGTATTCAAGTAAATATCATATTCATTTGGTTTATATGTAAGTAGTTAGGCGCAATTATAATAGAAATTAGAATTGAAGAAGGCACACCCAGACCGGAGACAAATACATATTGCCCATTTGTATTTTTAATTATTTTAAAATTTTAAAATAAAAGCATTTAACATTTTTTCAACGAAATTAGTTCGAAATACGCAAACCGTTATCTCCAGTTCATTCGGAAATTAAAAATGCCTAACGGTACAATGTTCACCTTTGTAAAGTTTTGAAAAAATATATAAAACTTTTTGAATATTGGCTCAATATCAAGCCAGATGTGTGTAGTGTTTTATTCCCAAAGGGTCTTTCAAATACGGACGACCATGTGCATTCCGTGAAAATACTAGTGTTTTATAATTCCGAGTAACACATTTCCCCGTATTTTCAAAGTCACCTCTGTTTTCCAAATGATTAAGAAATTATTCAGAGCATCGATTACTTATATGAATCTCTTTTATCATATTTATAAGTCTTTCATGTATTAAGAGACGACTATTATTTAATAAATAAAAACAATTGTTAAAAATGCTAATCTTAAAAAGAATAATAGAACAGCTGAATCAGTTTATTTTAATATTCCTTTGAATCAGGTTTCAGGGAATACCATTTTGTGGACATTGAAATTGACGGCATCGATAACTAGTGATTCATTTGTCGAATAAAAATAGTTTCGCAGACACAAATGTTTTTTATCTAAATCTCTTGAATATGGCTGACGGTCGCATTCGAAATGGTTAAGCTTATGATTATTTAAGTGTTCTATGGCAAAGGAATGGGGGAGGGAGCCTTGATGTCTGTTTGTCACACCCCTTTTTCTCGGAAGGCGTACGATGCTTATAACTTATTTAAATCGATTGGTTCCTCCGCAACCGTACACAAAAGTCTATATATGAACTTTTATATATTTGATATTGAATCGGTAACCATATGTTATAAATTAATGTTGAAATACTTGAATATTGAGGAATACTTATCATAATGCCTAACAATTGTCCCGTGTTGGTCTGGGACTTAGAATGAATTTGCCAACTGTGTTTCTTGCTTAGCATGTCGTAAAAGACGACAATGGTATATGGGGATTTGGGTATGTGATTGTGTGGGCGACAAGCTAGCCACTTCACTACTTTTTCACAATTTTTTATTTAACCCAGCCCAGTTTTATTTTTGGCTCAATGTGGTTAAAGGCGCCGGCTGTCCCTTTGATTTTGCCTACCCCTTCGGGGATTATGAGCGTGATGTTATGTATGTATGTATGCCCAACAATTAAGGATTGCAATCCATCAAGACTCAGCACAATTTGAGCTATGCTGGATCTAGTGACCATGTGGTGGTTTAATGCTGCTGGATTTCAATCCCTACTAGAGATTGGAAAGCTGTATTAAGCAATCCAGCTGCGTCCTGCGCAATTTGAGTTCGTCATGTGCTGGATGTTCAAAAGCAAAAAATCCGCTGGATTGCAATACCTATCAACAAACCACATTTAGCCAAAAATCAAGTTAAAGTAGTAACAAGTGGCTAGTTCGTCGCCTACATTATCACAAACCAATGATATGCAATTAGTCGTCTTTTACGACATGCTAAGCAAGGTTAGTTAGTACATTATTTTTGCCTTCCAGGCCAACCTAGTCATAACCTATATTATGTCAAAGACGTAGGTAGATCTAGTCCTTCTTCGTTCTGCCCCAGATGTTAGGGACAATGTAAAATGCTAGTGAAGTTATTGTGAGTGATCGCGTGCGATTAATAGCCCCGTCGATGTAACGGCGTGACTGTTGTGTCGACTGTCGTGTTTGATGCCGCGTTCAGGCACATTGATGCCTCAATTTGTAGGTTAGTGGCGAAGGTGTGCAATGACACAATTAGTATCTTCTTTTTAATGTTCCGTATTTTAAAGGAATATGGAACCCTTGTAAGTTAACTTTGTTGTCCGTTTTTTACCTTGTGATTTCCTGATATATGTTAAGATAGTGTTTCATGTTGCTCTGGGACTTAATAATGAGGTACTGTATGTGTTCAATGAAAAAAAAAGCGGATAATGGTGTATTGGGGATTGCCATTGTGTAAGGGACGTGCTATCATATATATATCATTAAATCCAACTTAATTATATTTTAGCTAGTAGTAGTTAACGGTCTCTACCGCTCTTGAAACTCTGCTTACCCCTTCCGTGATTGCAAGTGGTATAGTATATATGTATGTATATATATATTTTTGGAGAATTTTGTGAAATCTTTTTTAGATAAACTACATCTTTACAAAAGTTTTGACCCGCAGGTCTATCATTTTCGACGACGTTGTCATGCATCCTAGGGACCTCCAATTTTTTTCAGGGTAACAAGCCCATGTTCCTTTGAGTTCCAACTTAAAGCAAAGCTTACTAATAAACAATAGCTCAAACTGACAAGCCGCCCGTTTGGCACATAATACCAGAAACAAAACATCCACTAAACAGTGTTGCCAAATTAAATATTCCGCGTGTAGGAGGCACGTAAAGTTTATCTGGAATCGATTCGGTTTTTTTTTCCCACCGCTCATGTAGCCGTGCCAAGTCTGTTTCGCACATCACGTCAAATTGAAATTCGTTATAAAAATTGGTACGTGTCCGTGGTTGCGCGTATTCCGGCTTTCTCTATTTTCGTCAAATGTTGCCAGCATATTTTATTCGGAAACATTATGGTTGTGAAATTGAATTCATATTTTGGGCGGTTTTATGTTTTGCTATTACGTTTCTTTGGGCTGTCGAGTTGTTATCGTTAACAAGCTCATGTTTGGTTGAATAGAATTCAAAATATTTTTTTATTCACTTATTGTGACATTGAATAGCGAGTGATGTGTGAATATGACTTTTATTGAGTGTAAAATTGGCGGTCTTATATGAAATAGGAGTTATTTATATTTTTTGAACAATATAACCAAACTATTTACTATATCAGTTGTCATTATGGTATATATGTGCAAATTGGAATAGTTATATATTTATGTAACATCATGGCAAGCATGGGCAGACAAAGTCCAATGAGGCAGAGACTTCTTTGATCACTTTTGGCCAGAAATAATATTGAGTTGGGATATCTAAATTAAACGAAAAATGTGAAAAACAAGTGGCTAGCTCATCGCAACCATAATATTCGATATAAAACTTTATATGTATCCGTTTTTAATTCAGCGAATAGCACAGCAACCTTGACCACAAAATCAAATCCGCAGAAAATTCCGGTTTCGATACTTTAACTTGGGTCGAAATTGAATGAAATCAAAACACTTGCACATGCATACTCCCGCTGCAGTTCCGAAGATGGCAATTTTAACTTTCATAAATATAAATAGGACGTTATTTTTTATCTTTACAGCGCCTCGATGGCGAATCCTTGGATAGAAAGAGTTTAAAAATTGTTTATGATTAGATAGGAAGACTGGTAGATAGCGTGCCATTGATTTTATCAATATAGTTATGTATATATATGTATATAAATAGGTCTGTCGATGATATCTAATCGTATTACATATAAATAAGAGACAGATGTTATATCGCACGCGCGATGTGATGATTCGAAAATGTCCCAATTGGGAGGTTTTGATTTTGAATGTGTCATAAGTGACATTACATTTGCGCATGATGTGCGATTGATAGACACTAGCAGTCTCTTTTTTGCGTACTGATTAAATCATGCTATCCTTTTTTAATTTTTTGTCATAGTGTTTATGTTCTCATTGGGTTCGGAACATTTTTTTCGATGGAAATGTTAGCGTTAGGCATAGTTATAGTAAAATATCAACAATAATATCGTTCTAATGCAACTAGCTCATATTGCAGCTTTGTTCGCATTCGGGAAAAGTATTTTTTAAGCTGGATAAAAATTGGCTGAATGTGGTTATAGAGGCCGGCCGCCCCTTTGACTCTGGCTCCCCTTCGGGGATTATGGGCGTGATGTTATGTTATTATGTGGATAAAAACTATTTTTGCGCAATGGTAAGGACACGCGCCTCATTACCGAGGGGTGCGGTTTCAAAACAATTTTCTTTTAAACAAGTTTCTTATGGAAATTATTATAGAATAATTAACGTAAAATAAATTAATTTGTCTTGATGCCAAACCAAATTAAATTATTTCGGCTGTCCAATGTTGATAAATTGTTAATATTAAAAAGGTAAAAGTGTAAAAAACTTAGTAAATAGGTTATATAAATAGATATTTATCATTTTTTTTCGCAAAATGGCATAGTTTATTTTATTGCGCTGTCGCAATCGCTTAACTAGACTAACTGACCTGTGTCAGTTAGTCTAGTTAAGAACCCCGTCCACGAAACGAAAGGATTCGTCTTCTGTTCGGGGCAAATATTTTAGTGATGAATATCCGAACTCGAATCACCATTTCTATGTCAGACAAACTGCATGTGTAGTGTGTATAGTACGTACAAGCCCATATACTTAGTTAGTAGCCTGGGAATTGTTATGGTATTCTAGTTTAACCACAACCCAACAAAGAACGCTCTTTTAACGCTAACATAATTAAAACCTATACTCTCAAAATGGATTTTCAATGTTTCCGCGCTTCCCTTACTCGGAGAGTGTTATTTTTTATGTAAATAGGGATTTCAAAAGAGCTATAATGCGCTCCGAGTATTGTGTGTAATAGAATCCTTACGGCGCGCGTGCCAAGTCGGCTGTCTGTGCGCCTCGGATTGTGACGTCACTCGGACCCACTTTTGAGTCTGCCCACAGAGCATTGTTCCCGGTTAGTGATGTCATAATCGTGTCGACGGTTTGTCGATGGCTGTTATAGTATTTATGGTACCTAATATATTTTAATTGTTGGACTAGTTTTTGCTGCGACCTCTGAAGTATGGATTGCGGTAGCAGAAACGTTTTTAAAATGTAAGACACTTGGTCAATATCAAGGACACTTTTATACGGCAATACATAATGTAGATTCCAGATAAGATGTATACAGGATAGTCTGTTTGGTTATACTGGTATATGTATATATGTTATGGACAAAGTGATTAATTAGAGGAGCGGACCCTGACTAAGCACGGGACATAACGCTAGGAGGATGATGAAATAAAAATAACAATACCTAATAAAGCACGTTTTTTATTACACTACTCGATAGGTGATGGACATTATGTACAATGTCCCGGTGCCAAGTCCCAAGTGCCCGGACAATGTTATTATTTGAGTAGTTATTATCAATTTGCCCACTTCTATTGGTAATTTTTTATAATGCCCGGACATTATTTATAATGACCAATATCACTTGATCCATAACGGCGGTGGTAGCTCAATGGTAAGGACACGCGCCTCTTAACCGAGGAGTGCGGGTTCAAACCCGGGCACGTACCAATGGATTTTTCAAAATCTATGTACGTATTTATACCACTTGCTCGACGGTGAGGGAAAACATCGTGATGAAACCTGCAAATTCAAATAACTTTGAATTTGTAACCATGATCCAAAAATTGTCTGGTTCCCCTATCTTAGGGTTACGAAGGTCAGATCGGCAGTCGCTTCAATGTAATTACCAGACTCGCTAAATCCTGGATCATGGTCTAAGCGGACCCTGTCTAAACACGGGACATAACGCTAGGAAGATGATGATGATCACTTGATCCATAACATATACAACGTACGTATATGTAACATATCGAATTTTACACGAACGGAGTCGAAGGCAAAAGTTAGTCTTAAATACTATGTATAACAAACACTATTTTGACTGCCTCGTTGGTCTAGTGGTAGCATGCGCCGCCTAAGGACCAAGAGGTCCCGGGTTCAAATCCCGGGTCGGGCCAAAAATTTGAATTTGGTATTTCAATATCCAAATTACTCAGTAACAGCTCGGAGTCAGGAAGTTGGCGGTAATCACCCCCGTGCCTCGGAAAGCACGTTAAGCCGTTGGTCCTGCGCCTAACCTCTCTCCGGTCATGTCGAATTGCCGTCTCACCGGACTATGAGAGTGAAGGAATAGAGAGTGCACCTGTGTTAGCGCACACACTTGTGCACTATAATATCTCCTGCGCAGTTGGCTAATCCTCGTTGAGATTGGCCGCCGTAACCGATATCGGTTAGGAGGACATTATTTATTATTTTATAACAAACACTCAAAGTTTACTTTCGATAAGTTCGTATCGACATTAACATAGACCATCTCTATATTTCCAGTGGACAAAAGTATATCGGCAAGCCGTGCTAGTTACTTGTAAAGGTTTTTGACATATGTGTTCATAACAACTTTGAATGAGTGTTATAATATTTTGATAACTTTGTCAATATATGTTTTGACTAGTTTGCGTGCCAGACGGATCTGAAATAAATGTTTTGGGTAATATCACGGGCTAGGAAAAAAAAGAAGCACTCCACTAACTAGACTGTGCCTTTCTGATGCTCCAAATGACATTACAATTACATTACACATAGACGACGACGACGATATTAGTGATCTAAATGACAGCTCCTGTCAGTTTTGTTTTGTCTAAGTCACATCGTATTTAAATTTCACCAAAATGCCGACTTGTGTGGTGAAATGCTGCAAAAATTATCACTTATGAGTAAAAAAGTGCGACGAAATCACATTTCACTGGTAAGTTAGTTAGTCCCATGTTAGACTGAGACTTAAAATAATTTGCCATTATTGTTCCTTGCCTAGCATATCGTAAAAGGCGACTAAAAATGGAACAAAACGCTCGCAAGAAGTATTTAATGGAAAATGCGGTTAACATGCATCTTCAAACGAAATCCTTTTTCCTCCTCTTTTATTTACCGTAGTTGATTAAAACACCAAAGTTTCGATATAAAAGGCAAAAATATTTTTTAAGTGTGAAAACCAGAGAAGTGTGAACTACTAAGGTACATATGTATTTTTTTTTATTCTAATCCATTCAGTAGTTTCATTCTAATTCAAACATCGACACAAAACAAATTTAGAACTACGTCCATTAACACTTAAACTAATAATCTATTCTCATTCTCATAATAAATTATCCTTCACCGGTAGTTGTTATAAAATCTAGGTTTGTATAACGTACGCAAAGAAAATCAATTTTATACTCCACGCGTCTTTTATGGGCATTTCCCATAGCCCAGTTAACTTGTTCTCGATTCCTTTGACGGTATATTAATAACTCAACTTGTCTTGTATTTATTTATGGTAGTAAATGTTCCGACAGACCGTTTATAAATAGCTGAAAGTTGCTTATTGTGTCATGGAGGAATATCCTTGGTAAGTATAAAGTTTAGCCTTAATTACCCAATGGAGTGGTGATTGATAACTGAAGATACTTATTATCACATCTGCAACTTAAGAATGATTGAATTCCATCTACTGGTGGAGTCTAATGAGCAATAACGTTAAACAATATTGAGCCAAAAATAAAATTGAGATGGGTTAGATGGAAAATTGTGAAAACGTATTGGCAAGTTTCTCGTCGCATATCTATACTAATATTATAAAGAGGAAAGATTTGGATTTTTGTGTGTGCGTATGTTTGTAATAAATAAACTCAAAAACTACCGTGCTGTTTTAAAAAAATCTTTAACCATTGGAAAGCTACATTATCCGGAAGTAACATAGGCTATATTTTATCCCCATATTCCCACGGGAACGGGAACTACGCGGGTGAAACCGCGAGGCGCTGCTAGTATAATCATAAATCCAACATCCGAGGGACTGTTACGACATGTTGACAGTTAGTATCTATTTTCTTTTTGAATCCTAGACAAACATAGGTCTGTAGGAATTGGAATAAGACTTCTAATTCACACTTGACTTAATCGATGATTATGGTTACTATTCGCAATTTTTTTTTATGATTATGCCCGCGGCTTCGCTCGCGTAGTACATCGGTAAAACATAGCCTATGCGTTATTCGTATGAGCTATATTATTGTTAAGTTTCGTTAAAATCTAATTAGTAGTTTTTGCGTGAAAGAGTAACAAACATCCATACATCCTGACAAACTTTCGTATTTATAATAATAGTAGGATTTGAAATTAAATTAATAATTATTTTTGTCAAACGCCTACAAATAACAAAAAATCACTGGTTGATATCAAAGCATAAGCTGGAAGATAATTGCAACGTTATCGAGTCTCCATCCAATATTCACCAGTATAATATACTACTTACCTCTAATTTTCCACGGAGTTTGCATTTGAAATTTGATTTAGAGATATCAAACGGCCTGGCTCCTGTGTTCCTCTTGTCTCTCAGTAATAACGGCTCAGATCAAAGGGACTCCGAAACGGCTGTCTATTGATTTTGTAAACAACGCCGGTTATTTGTAAACAATAACGGTGCTTCGCGATCATTTGGAGCTAGACAAGCGACCTAATTCTGGAGATGACACGTAGCTCTTAAATGGTACGGAGAAAATTATCATGCTACTAATGATGAATACTTGTGTTTGTTCTGTGTCTGGGTGTTAATATTGAATATTTATTTAAGTATATACTTGTAATACCACTGTTGATTCTGATATCCGTAACACAAGTGCTTAAGCTACTTACCTCGGAGTCAGATCAATGTACGTGATGTCGTCGGATATTTATTTATTTATTATTTATTGATAGTAGGTATCTAAATATATGATAGAGCAAATCGTTTGTACTTATTACAATTGTGTCTCACTTTTCTATCAAATATTATTCGCTTTTATTTGTAGAGTGCTTGAAGGACCTCTCTGGTCATTGGAATCAGCGTATGTACTCCTTAGGGTATTGCAGACGTGATAATGTGTATGTATGCATGCATGTATGTATATATGTAACTAGCTGTGCCGGCGGTTTCGCCCGCGTTTATGGTTAATTTTATATACATAGTACATAGCCTGCCTCGATAAATTAACTATACAACACAAAAATAATTTTTCAATTCAGCCCAGTACTTGCTGAGATTATTGCGTTTAACCAAACAAACAAACTCTTCAGCTTTATAAATTAGTTTAAAGAGTATAGGTTGGTCGCGAGTAATGAGTCGGTAGCTTGAACAACGTGATATTTTGAACTAAGCGTATCTTGGAATTATATGCGTATGAATTCAACATTTCTAAACTACAATAGTTTACTTTTGAAGCTAAGTCCGTCTCATATAAAAAAAAGCATTGACTATATAACAAAACAAATATTGATCTTACAATATTTTCAGAGTATTGCTACGTCAGTTGAAAGATTATGTAAACGCTACGATTCTCGTAGCTACGGCGAGTAGTACTACGATGGTTTTGCGGTTTCTTTGTTTATGAACTAGGTATTCTATAAAACCTAGTTCATTAACGTTTTGCAAAAGCAAATGTTACAAAAAATATTATTCTCTGAGAATGAGTACAGCGAGTTTGTATGTTTTATATAGGTAGTTAAATATTTCTTTACCGAATTTTGATTTATACAACACTATTCACTTTTCGCGACATTGTCCACCATAGATATACAACACATATGTATAATGATTTCCTCTACATATAAATGGACTATCTAATATATATGAGATTAGCGTGTTTGAATAACAAAACGTGCCAACTTTTACATTCAGTTCATAATAGTAGGGCTACATTATATGTAAACAAAGCTTGTCTAAATCAGTTTTTGTGTACCCGACCACCGGTCAAGGACCTAATGCCCAACAAACGGCTTATCAACAAAAAGGCATTTTGCAACTTACAGTTAATTAGACTAAGCGAAACGCCAACGTAAAAACAAACAATCCAGACTCCGGCGCTCCAAAGTTAATAACTTAAAAAACAAAGCCCTCACACGATAAGGCCTCATAAAAATTTAGAAGGCCATTCGGGGATGCAGCCAGGGAGGAGGGCGGGCCCTCGATGTGCGCTCGGGCCCGGAGCCGTAATATACTTTACTTAACAAAAGAGCTAATCTTCTGATACGTGTTATACTTCACTGATGGTATAGTGGTTTAGAACTAAGTGAAGACGTGGAGTCGATGCAAGAGTCTATATGATATGGATATGATATAAGATGTAAATAAAATAAAAGGAAAAATATCAGCATACTCGAATTACATACTAAAATGAAACACATTAAGATCAAATCAATAAATAAACGTCCGTAATCCTTAAGAGGCAGGCAGACCACGAGCTATAAGCACTTTAAACCACATTTAACCAAAATAAAATTGAGTTTGATGGAGTTGGGTTCGATAAAAATTGCAAAAAATACTAACAAGTGGTTTACTAATAATATGTAGGCAATAAGTATATTGCATATATATTACCCAATTTACTCAGTACACCATTAGTCCCAAATGAAAACAGAACGCTTAATTTTTATTTACCAAAAAAAAAAATACTTTTAAAATATGGACTGGTCTGAATCTTTGCGGTACGAGGTTGCTTGGGGCGCCGGCCCTACTCCGGCCCTGCGCCCAGGTTTCTTTATGCACAACATTACGCGGTACCTAATGCAATTCACTTTCCCCGCTCCGGTGCAGCTCTAATAAAATAAATTAAAAAGAAAACACCCGGTATAACCCAGGGCGAAGTTTCACAGATACAGCCGGTATGTTACTTAGTAGTTAGTGGATGTAAGTGCAATATCAGTTGAAAAACTAAACTTGACTGCAAATAAACAGAGCTCTGGAAGGGGTATTCTATTTTTGGAGTTGGTTGAAGTTGTATGCTCTATGGATTATTATAATGAATGTCATCCAGCAATACTGCTCAATTTAGCTGTGCTATATCCAGCGACATGTGCTGGTTCAATGCTACTGGATTTCAATTCAATCAACTCGCCTGGGTTCAGCGTATTGTGCTAGAACCAGCAAAAATGCTATATTTTGCAATCCAAAATTATTCTATATACTAATTCCCTAGTTCCAAACTAAGCTTATGCTTGTACTATAGATACTGGATGAACAGATAGACATACTTAAATAATAATAGTAGACATACTTAATTACACTCATACATAACTTCACGCCCTTAATCCCCGAAGGGGTAAAGGCAAAGAGACAACAGGCGCCTTTAACCACATTCAGCCAAAAATAAAAAATAAACATACTTAATTGCTTTTTTTATATGATTACTAGCTGACCCGGCGCACTTCGTGACGCCCCGTTTTCGGATTTTCAATAACCATTTTTTTTGGGGTGGACCATTCACTTAGGGGTATGGAAAATAGATAGTAGCCGATTCTCAGACCTACTGAATACGCATATAAAATTTGGTAAAAATCGGTAAAGACGTTTCGGAGGATTACGGTAACTAAAATTGTGACATGGAAATTTTATATATTAGATTTTGTTTAAAGATGTCTAGATAAGTATATTTCTAATTGTTCGTATACCGTAAATGCAGTGTAGTAACCTTTTTTCGTATTTTCCAATAATAAAAACCGAAAACAGTTTAGAAAATTCAGGGAAACCTACGTGAACAAACAAATTACTACAGCAGAATGACACCTATCGTCCCAAAACGAAATATTTACGAATGTAGGTCCTTCTGTGTGATTGGGACATCGCGTGTGTCGCTTCTAGGAAATTGGTGGAACCTTTTTTGGGCTAAACGTTTTGAGTGCAAGTTTGACAATTAATGGACCGACGGTCTATGTAGCGTTAACAAAGACGTTTATACTATTAGATTATTAGACTACATCACAAAAACGAAGAAATAAGAGAACGATGTGGAGTGAAAGAAAATGTGGTTTTAAGATTGAAAAAGGCATGCTTGGATGGTTTGGGCATGTTGATAGAATGGATAAAAGAATTTTGACGAAAGATATATATAAGGCAAGTGTAAATGGAGCCATCGGGAGGGAAAGACCTAGACGGACTTTCCATGACCAGATTGGTAATGTGTTAACAAAAGGTCAGGTAAACAGCACCCTTAACCGACGAGCGTGTATGAAAAGACTTATGAATGTAGAAGAAGCGAAAGGTGTTCGTCAGGATCGTAGCAAATAGAAGTATGTGATCTCTGCCTACCCCCATGGGAAAAAGGCGTGACATTATGTATGTATGTACTACATCACATACATTGATCTGACTCCGAGGTAAGTAGCTTAAGCACTTGTGTTGATAGCAGAAACCACTGTGGTATTACAAATATAGACTAAAATATTGGATATTAACACCCAGACACAGACAAACACAAGTATTCAACATACGAATGTTTGTCCTGGGTGGGGATCGAACCGACAACTCGGCGCATGGGGCAGGGTCACTGCCGAAAGCGCCATTTATATTATAAATGCGAAAGAAAAAATGTCTATCTGTCTATATGTGAGTATGTCAGTTGCGCCTAAACTACAGCTCTTTCCACGTGAAATTCGGTCAGTTACAGAGACTCTATGGTGTCTTATGGGGGTCTATCTTTTTTTCCAGGACAAAAAGCAGCTAATGTCCTTTCTTATGCCCTTAAATTTTTCTCTGTGCCAAATTTCATCGTAATCGCAATAAATTTGACAGGCTTGATGGCGCATTCGGTAGTGACCCTGCCCCATGCACCAAGAGTTGTGGGTTCGATCCCCACCCAGGAAAAACATTCGTATGATGAATACTTGTGTTTGTTCTGTATCTGGGTGTTAATAAACAATATTTAAGTATATATATTTGTAATACCACTTTTGATTCTGATATCCGTAACACAAGTGCTTAAGCTACTTACCTCGGAGTCAAATCAATGTATGTGATGTAACCGGATATTTAATATTTGAATTAATTGATTTAGTAGTTCAGGCCTACAATTATAACAGTCGGATAGAGACATAGAGATACAGACGAACATCTTTTTCCGCACCTATAATAATAGTGATGACTTAATATGCATTAAATGTGACCACATGAGTAAAGTCTTTGCTGACGCTACATTTTAATAACCTATGCCCTATGTGCTAGGTACCCTTAACACACTTAGGTCAGTGTACATTGCGTTATTCGTGTGGTATGTGACTTTGCTCATAATTAATTATTTACGGAACTAAAATTCTCTAGAGCCTTTTAACGATTTATGGAAATGTATAATCGAAAAAAAAACTTAATTACGATACAATTAAATACCTTGATTATAAAATTTGCTGTTGTAATTAATTCGTAGTTAATAACGTAAAATAATCATTTAGAATGTTTCTTACTTTTACGTTAAAAATACTATTTACTTAGGTACAACAGGGCATAAAAATAATGTATTTTTTTTTGTCATACAATAATATGACTCATTATCTTTCTAGCGTTATGTCCCGTGCTTGGACGGGGACCGCTTAGACCATGATCCAGGATTTAGCGAGACTGGTAATTATATTGAAGCGACTTCCGATCTCACCTTCGTAAACCTAAGATAGGGGAACCAGACAATTTTTGGATCATGGTTACAAATCCAACGTTGTTTGAATTTGTAGGTTTCATCACGATGTTTTCCCTCACCGTCGAGCTAGTGGTATAAATACGTACATAGATTTGAAAAATCCATAGGTACGTGCTTGGGTTTGAATCCGCACCCCATTAGGTTAATTTAAGTTAAGGCTGAATTTAATAGGTCTTAATTAACAAAACCCCAGTTACATAAAATACATATAACGGTCAAAATTATATATATAATACCCTTCTTTTTGATTTGCTGATGAGTGAAAAGATTGTGTATGTGAGAACATCATTTGGTATTTTACTCTCGTTACAAATTTCTTTCAAGCTAAGTGATGTTCCTATATGTAGTAGGAGTAGTAGGAGACCTTTGCTTCGTTTCAAAGACTGCGCTAAGCGGGACATGGCCGCATTTCAAATCGACCACCGCAACTGGGAGAGACTGGCGGATCAGCGGCCGGAATGGCGCAAGTGCGTAAAGGAGGGTCGCAAGTTTTGTGATGAAGCCTGGTTTGCGGCTCTTAATAATAAGAGACAGAGGCGACATCATAGCAGCTCTCTACCAGCTGACGCAAACTTCCTCTGTCAGAACTGTGGCAGATCGTGCCGTTCTCGTATTGGTCTATTCAGCCATCAGAAGCGATGTCTATCAGATGTTTCACTATAAATCGTCTGATATAGACGTAAAGGCCAAGATATATGTAGTAGGAGCCGCGGAAGGCCAAGGTTCACCTATCACGACCAGATTGGTCATGTATTAACAGAAGGTGATGTTAGGAGTCATAAAAACCGTAGAGCTTGTATGAAAAAAAGGATCATGAATGTTGAAGAGGCGAGTAAGGTGTGTAAGGATCATGCCATATGGCGTGCGGTTCTCTCTGCCTACCCTGCTAGGAAAGTGGCGTGAAGTTAAGTTAGTTAGTTAGTCAGTCAAGTGATGTTCTGCAATTAAAGTTTACGTGACAGTCGATATCAATGCTTACATAATTAACGTACGTCTCTTAACGAAATAACGTAACTCTGATCATAACAAGTGATTGAAAGCCCATATTAGTGGCTACTAAATAAATTAATACGAGAACTGATTTATAGCTTTGTATTATGTAATAGCGGCTAGCCAAATAACCCGTGCACTTACAGTGTACTTTAGAATAGAGGCATAAGGCATAGTTTCCTTTAACACAGCTACGATATTTGTTTGTCGTATAAAACTAATGCCAGTATAAAATGGTCTGTCATTTAAAGTTGTTCCTATTGGAGGCGGGGTCTGGTAATACTGGATACTAATCCAAAATAAAATGATCTCTTAGTTACATTTATAAGTTAAAGAGGTGAGGTCTACTTATGATGGTCGTTACTGACCTAGCCGTGACCCCCGAAATAGGAATATCGCGTGTTCATGTTAAGGCGACTTTACTAAGAGTTTTGGTATAATTATAAAGATTTAAAAACATATGAGGAAATAGCCTTTTTCGTAGTCGCGTGTGGCTGGAAACGAATAAATATAATGCAACGGGTTTTATGGGTTGATCGTTAGGATGTGGAATGGTGTGGTCGATGTAAAATAGGGAGATGGACTTGAAAGTCGGTCGCTTGATATTTATTCAAGGAAATTGTGCTTCTATTTAAAAACGTACTAATAATGAAAGGATTTACTTGAGCATAGCTTTGTGGTGAATACGTTTACTACACATACGTAGGTACATAAGTTCATTGTCAATTTAGAAAGCCTAGATGAAAAAAATGCCGTGGTTATAAATCCCGCAACGGGAAATTGCTTATGTAATGACGTAATTAACTACAACACGGTGTTTGTACTATAGCTATGGATGTTTCAAAATGTATTTGAGTAGATAAATCTATCTACTTTCTAGAGTTTATTGTAGAAATACTGTGTGTACCCTCAGGTAGGAATGTTCATTCTACCTTGTAGAACCAACCAGGATAAACAGCAGTTACTCTTTTTAACACTTCGTCATAGTATATAGTAGGTATTATATAAATTAATTTGTCGTGTAACTAGGTAAATGGAAATAGGCTACGGTGACTGCCTACCATCAGATGTACCGTTAACTTCTTTGCGATATGCACTAGCATAAAAATGCGAAGTTTTACACCAAGTCATACATTTCCTAGAAAATATAGAGAAGTGTGTTTGTTAACTAGTTAAAACTACTAGTTACTAGTACGAAACTTGGAACAACGGCTTTTAACCCGGCTCGTTGTACCCGGGTTTGTTAAATAATGCACTTTATAAAATATAACAGCGAGTAAAAGTTGAATGGGCAATTTCGGTCCGAGGCTATTTCTCTTAGTTCGGCCGGGTGGGGTTAAATCGCACGCGATAGACTTTACGTCACACGTGTGCATGAAGTTTTAACCGGTAGACGTTAAATGTCGCGTTTAATTAAACTAAGTGGTGTCTAGCCGCCTTTTTTAGAATTTTGCGATGGATTATGTCATTGTGGCGACCGCGCCACAAGATTGTCAAGATCATAGCTCCAATATGTAAACAGATGACGTCGATGGAACATGCACAAATGCTATACAAACCTGCATCGCGCTGACGAAGTTATTCTCGCCACTAAGTATACATACAATACACCGAGACAGTTAGTCGGACTTAGGTCCCCGAGCAAGCAACACCTAGCTCGGCGGAAGTACTTACACATTTAACGCGAGCGCGTAGTTCGCAAAAAAATGTGATTTAGTATATACTTAATTCTCATGAAGGAGTATCATTTATTTCTATTTCAATATCTTTACTATTTGCCTAAATTTTAATAATTGTAGTACTTGTTTGCCTCTTGTAATAGTTAACTTATTTTATAATAATTAATTGTAAGTTATTACTGCTACTAATGCGTCTAATAATATCAAAGATCTATATGGTCTTCGATAAAAATAGACAGTAAGTACCGAAAATGGACGGTTGTCAGTATCAAAATGACAATTTCTGACAGCTGTCATGTCACTGCATTGTGTGTTCATGTTTTATCGATAGTAAAGACGAATCTTGCCGTTGGCAACAACCAACCAGTCCGCCTTATCTTTTAGTTGTAGCATGTGTTAGTTCTCTCGTTGGCAACAAGCACCAGTCCAGCTATTATCAAAACGTGTGCCCAATCAAGCACAAACTGTTGCACCTCTTCCGGGCATTAACGGTCATTAACGATTTATAGCTGAGACACGCCATTACGCTCCACCGCGGAAATAGTTCCACGCGATTTAAATAATTTTGTCAAACTTAATGATTCAATGTAGTTATTTAATCACGTGATATTAACCGTTTATTGCCCCTGAATTGGCTGCGGTTTCAGCGACTTTGGCATGTGGGGATTTTTAAACCAATTATTTGAAACAAAAGGTTGGGAAATCAATGACGGTTCATCCAGTACTCTAGAGGAATAAATAATGATTGAATGAATGCATATCGTGCCCGTAATTCCCGAAAGAGTAGATAGTGACCAAGAACCAACCAAGCTGATTTAAACGCTTTAAGCTAAAAACAAAATTAAGTTGCGTTCGATGGATTTTTTTAAAAAGTAGGGACATATTGCTATCTCGTCTATGATTTGATACATGCATACATAACATCACGCCCATAATCCCCGAAAAGGTAGGCAGAGTCAAAGGGGCAGCAAGCCCCTTTAACTCCACATTCAGCCAAAAATAAAACCGGACTGAGTCAGATGGTTATGGTTATGTTTTGATAATTATTTTATTTTATTATTTGACGTTTCCATTGATACATCAGTTAAAATCATTTCACACTGAATATAAGAAGCAGTGGTTAAATAAATAATCAATAAATATCCGATGACATCACATACATTGATCTGACTCCGAGGTAAGTAGCTTAAGCACTTGTGTTACAGATATCAAAATCAACAGTGGTATTTATTACGAATATATACTTAAATATTGGATATAACACCCAGACACAGAACAAACACAAGTATTCATCACACGAATGTTTGTCCTGGGTGGGGATCGAACCCACAACTCTTGGGGCATGGGGCAGGGTCACTAGCGAATGCGCCATCGAGCCAGTCGTAAGTAGCTAGTAGGTAGTTTAATTTAGTATAACTAGAAGAATAGTAGTATAAGAAAGTACCCAATTTGTGATTAACAGTTATATGTATCTTATTTATCAGATTAAGTACGATAGCAATAAACAGTAAAGTAGCTGGATCTCATTCCCAGCGAACATTCGTACATAATGCTGACACGTGGTCTCTAACGTTTAATGAGGTCAGGAATTGAGTTTAGAATAGAAAATTGCTTTGACTAAAAACGAATCTTGTTGCTTTTCGTTTGTGCGAGAGATTTAATGTTAGTATGCTAAATAATATTGCGTTTGAGCCAGTGGTGATTTCGAAAACCAGGAAATGTCATTATTTCCTCTCGGCAAAGTTTTTGTTGTGTTTTATTTGCTAATTTAGTGGTTTGAGTGAGAAAAGTCAGTAGAAATACGTATTTATACCTCTAGGTTGGGGGGAGGAAGACATTTTGATTTGAATATTTAAATAACTATGGAACTTTATTCAATGATGTGTGATCCAGTTTGATTAGTTCTACTATTTAACATACACATCTTCACGCTCATAATCCCCGAAGGGGTAGCCAGAGTCAAAGGGGTAAAGCCCGCTTTACCACATTTTCACCGCTTTTTCTGCCAAGAAATTAAACTAAGCTGGGTTAGATAGAAAATAGTGAAAAGGTAACACAAGTGGCTAGCTCGTCGCCTACACAATCACACACCCAAAACCCGATAAACCATTAGTCGCCTTTACAACATGCTAGACAAGGAACACAGTTGGCACATTCTTTAGGCACTATTTAAGGGTTGCGAAGGTCAGAAGCCAGATAGAACGATCTTGTTAAATGTGGGATCATGATCCAAATGAATCTCAATTAGAAACAGGTCATAACGTAGAAGAAAGAAAATGATATTAATTCGTTGGATATTCTTTATTGTACAAAAATAATTACAGCAGTTGGCATGACACCAACCGTTTGATTTGCTTCCGAAGCACGTTCGAACAAGTAGTGGGCAATTTTCAATATTGATTCCCCCATCTTAGTCTTAAAATGGTAAGACTAGCTTGACTTTTGCACCTCATCTTATAGGAGTTACTATTAAAGTTTTCATTGCTTCATTAAAACCAAAAACGGACTTAACATTGTCAAAAAGAAAATTAATAATGAACTAGTGAATGGTCTGAAACTGCATTAATGCTTACACACTTCCATTAATCAGTTTTTTTATTATCAGCAATCTTAATGTGTATTGCGATTTAAAGACGATGACTTTTTCGTCATCTATACTTATAATAAATCTGTAGAGAGGTACATTCTGTACATGAAATATATTTTCAAAATAACTATCAGGGGGTGATTAGTGATCGATACTGATGCCAAAAATGCAATCAGTAAAATTTTTGTCTGTCTGTCTGTCTGTATGTTCCTTATAGAAACAAAAACTACACGACGGATTTTAACGAAACGTGGTACAATTATTCTTCATACTTCTAGGCAGGTTATAGTATACTTTTCATCACGCTACAATCAATAGGAGCAGAGTAGTGAAGGGAAATGTTGGGAAAACGGGAGAAGTTTCTCCATTTTTAAGCTTCCGTCGCGTGTGCAGCCTTAATGGTTAAAGTTACATAGAAATCATGTCTGACGGAAATAGTCTTTATAATATTAACCATAAACGCGGGTGACACCGCTGGCACAGCTAGTTAAAAATAAACATGACGTCACACTCCTTGCCGAATGTTCCTCGTTCGTCAGGGTTTGTTGCTTGCACTATACTTCTTCGTCATTCCTCTCCAAAAGACCTCAAAGTGAACAATAAATGTTTATGTTCATACATAAACAAAAACAATAAATATACACGCTCAGTCTTACAACTTGTTCTAACTTACAATAACTATGCTCTTGTCATGTAACGAATATTGGCTTGTCACGCGTGCTCGGTTCGACATCGAATTATCCATGCCCTACTACGACATTTCGTAGCAAATGCTACGACCGTAGCCACTGTAGCGTTACGTGTGCTACAGCGTAGCTGAAAGGGATCCGTGTTTGGAAAAAATAGCGATGGATAGAAGAGAAGTATGATCGGTTGTAGATATTTTTTATATATATTTGGCAATTTTCTATCTAACCCAGCTTAATTTTGTTTTTGGCTGAATATGGTTAAAGGGGCCTGCTGCCCCATTGACTCTGCCTACCCCTTCGGGGATTATGGGCGTGATGTTATGTATGTATGTATCTATGAATGTATGTACAGTTAAAGGTTCACATATAACAGATACTTGTATTTGCTTAAAAGTGAATTGGAGCGTGTTTACATTTCCCCAAAGTTTTATGGTCAAATGGTCGCTCCATAATTTCCAAAACCTTTGAGTTATATATTCGTACTTAGATGGCGGTTTCCTTTGTGTTGTTATATAAATAACGAGGTGTATTCTTCCAGTGTAGATCTGTTTGTATTCGTCACTGGAGTTCGTTCTGTATTTGTCAAGTATTTTGAACGAAATTCTAAGTAATCGAAGAATGTTTCTGCAAAAACTGGCTAATTGGCTGCAATTCCGTAAGTTAAACAAAAGTAAACTTAATAGGCGGGTTTTAAGTATTGTTTAAGCCGCTTAGCTTAGCAACACCAGGTAATAAGTTGCGTTTGTAGAAATTATCAAGGAAATTGCTACGTTTAAACTTTGAACTTTTTGAGTCTATATATGTTTACTAGTTTTGACGCGGTTAGAACTAATACTGGCATTTGTAAAGAAAATAATAATAATTTATTTTATATAAAAACCGCTTTGTATTAGTAGACAATTTTAACACCTCCGTTGCTGTTTCGATCCAGACTCCAAGATCCAGACTATATATTTATTTTAACCTTAATATCTAAGTTCTTAAACTAATGTTAATATCCCTAATTAATTTTGAGTCGTCGTTTAAAGAAGGTTGATGATGAAATAACCTTGGTGATTTTGAATTTCATTTCACAAAAGCTTAAGTAACTGAATTTGAAATCAAGTCAATGTGCATATGTCATATATGTAGTCTTATATTCATATACTCATATTAAACCGCAGACCATGAGGCAGATGGCTAGTTTATTTGTAAGGCAATAAGGTATTTGCATAAAAAAATCAAGATGGCTAATTAAAGTTCCGCTTAGAAAGTAGATAACGAAGTGCAGTTGTAAATAACAAAGCCAGTTTTGGCAAATGAAAGTTGGACCACTTAAGTTTTATGGTTCCTCGTAAATTATGGCGACTAACATCCCTGTTTATGGCGACAAGTGAACGCTGATTTATTTAAAAATTTACTGTAGTATTTGTGTTGTGGCCATAGCCGGTTTTGCTTACGTAGTCTAGGAATTTATGGCGATTTGACTTTTGGGTGCAGATTCTTATTTTTGTACAAGAACTGAAGACTTGTTATTTTGTAAGGTTCTTATCTGGCGAATATTTGTGCTGATAAATATTGATATGCATTATATGTGTGTATTTGGAACTATAAGTTGTGATGTAATATAAGTGATTGTCTTGATAGCATGCAGAGCTATGGGTGTGACCATCATGTTCTAGCGTTATTTTCCGTTGGAAGTCGGGGTTCGGTTATAATTCTAGTTATAGCGAGTCTTGTCAACTATTTTCTAGATTTTTTTATACTTAGACAGTAACATATCCATAATAGGCTAGTTGACTAAAATATTTTTTTTAGTCCGCTAGTCAGATTATCAAAAAATATTGAGTTCGTATTTTTTGCTTTATCAAATGCTCGGAAAATAACAAAGATACAGCGCTTAAAAGATCTGGAGTGGGGCGCTTTTACATCACTTGTTACTAAAATTCTACAGAACAAGTGACGTCACGCGCACCTTTAACGCGCTGTATCTTCGTCATTTTTGGTTTGCTGAACAAAAGAAAAAATACGTGAGCAATATTTTTTTGTAATCTATATAATGGACTAATTATTTTTTTTGAGTCAACTTGCCTATTTGAATGTGCGGGTTTTCTAATGTTTTCTGTCAACACTGAGATGGCGGTATGAATTTGTATTTAGTTTTTTAAAATCTACATATGCTTTTTAACCTACATCCTGCGCATTCTTTTATCGACTGACGATTATTCGTTTTTATAATGGCGAATACTAGTTTATATTTAAGATCGGTGGTAAGGACTCAATGGTAAGGACACGCGCCTCTTAACCGAGGAGTGCGGGTATTCTTACCACTAGCTCGACGGTGAGGGAAACACCCTAATGAAACCTGCAAATTCAAACAACTTTGGATTTCTAACCATGATTCAAAAAATTGTCTGGTTCCCCTATCTTAGGGTTACGAAGGTCAGATCAGCAGTCGCTTCAATGTAATTACCAGACTCGCTAAATCCTGGATCAAGGTCTAAGGGGACCCCGTCTAAGCACGAGACATAACGCTAGGAAGATGAACACTAGTTTATATTTGTTAAGTGTTAACGTCCGCATTTGAAAACAAAAATCTACACACATATTTGTTTTTTATGTTGGATCCTATCCATACTAAATCTGACATGACACTTGTTCAGATCTGATTGAGTGTTGGATGGGGAATCCATGCAATTAAATGTATGTTACGCCGAGCCTGGACGGTACCGGGGTGGTCGACTGACAGATGTCACGCGATCGTTAACGAGTCAATCGACAATTACTTTGACAAGTAGAACGGACAGCCGTGATCGAATGGCTGAGCATGCGATGTGGCCTGATGCAGTACACAGTGTGACCGTAAAGTCTCTGGCTACCTCGTTGCCGCGTTTTCTTTGATGACTTGGCATCCTCGTTACGTGTACTGCGTTTGTTCCCATGACTGAGAGTACTGGGAGACTCTTTGTTGAGGATGCGTAGCGCTTATGACATTGACTATAGGGTGCCTTTGGCGTTTTTGTCCCTTATACCATCAGTGCGGTGAATCCTTAGAAAAATGCGATGACACCCCTTGGGTTTTGCTCGAACTGGCCGCAAGGCCAGTTTCAACCTTTTTTGATACGTTACATGTTATACTTCTTTTTTACATTTGTCAATTGTTTCTTGTCTTTTGCCGTCATAATTGGCTTGTGCCACGTAATATAGTACTTCTGTATTTCTATATTTCATCATTTCATCAATATAAAAATCAATGCCACTTTTCGTTGTAATTTTATAACTCAAGAACGGGCTCACCTATCCAAACCAAATATTTAGGCTTTGTTCGGACTATTTAGTAGATGGTTTATGTGAAGTTTGCACAAAATCGGTAGAGCGGTTCTTCATTTATCACATTTTTTGTAACAAATGAATTCAATTAATGGCGTATCATTTTGTTAATTTGACGAGCTCGATGGCACATTCGGTAGTGACCCTGCCCCATGCGCCAAGAGTTGTGGGTTCGATCCCCACCCAGGACAAATATTCGTATGATGAATACTTGTGTTTGTTCTGTGTCTGGGTGTTAATATCCAATATTTAAGTATATATTTGTAATACCACTGTTGTTTCTGATATCCGTAACACAAGTGCTTAAGCTACTTACCTCGGAGTCAGATCAATGTATGTGATGTCGTCGGATATTTATTTATTATTTATTTAACGGGGATTTCGCTGTCAAATTGAATTTTTTTTCAGATAGGGATTGTGCTGTCAAATTTAAACTTTTTTCAGTGTTGACAGTACAAGCATGTTGTTAAGTCATTCATGCGATCATTTCATTTTGGACGTGCTTCGATTAAAGCAAATTGTCAGCGATAATTATTGCTTTGTGCTTATATTTCGTAACGGGGCGTTACGAAGTGCGCCTGGACAGCTAGTTTAATATATAATTTTAATTTCTTTTTTAAGCCCTTTATTCCCTTATTCCTTTCCACCCTTCCACTCCGTAACAGGTTGCAAGCGCCTATGGGCTACGGTACGGTAACCGCGTACCATCAGACCACCCGAACGCTTGTTCACCTTTGTTGTACAATTAATCATCTTTATTGCTAACAATGGACACAGTGTGATAGTTTTGTCCAGTAGTTAGAGACCTACGAAACCAAAGGCGGACTTCAGTCCTGCTAAAAGGAAAACAACCTGTAAGTAACCATTACAGGCTAAAAAAAAAATGAGTTTGGTCAAATAGAAAATTGTGAATACCTTGTGTCTCGTGACTAGCTCGTCGTTTACACTATCGAAAATCCAATACACATTTTACGATATACAAGTCAAGGAATATAATAATAAATAGTAATAAATAAATATCAGACTACATCACATACATTGATCTGACTCCGAAGTAAGTAGCTTAAGCACTTGTGTTACGGATATCAGGATCAACAGTGTATTACTAATAAATACTTAAATATTATAACCGAGACACAGAACAAACACAAGTATTCATCACACGAATTTTTGTCCTGGGTGGGGATCGAACCCACAACTCTTGGCGCAAGGGGCATAGTCACTACCGAATGAGCCATCGTGCTTGCCATATGGTTGAAGCATTCCCATTTTAAGTCCACAATTAACATAGGACAATACAGTGTAATGGTAATTTTTGTTATTAAAGTTTCCCTACCGTCATCCACCCAGTGTGCCCAGCCGGCGAGTCACGAACGCTCCAAATGGCTTCATAAAACGCATTCTCGGTGCACCCGCGAATATTTCGCATTTTTATAGAGGCACCGCTGAAAAAGAGAGGTGTTGATACAAGTTTCATTTGCTCTGATCGTTTTGTTCGTATCAAAGTTGAGCTTATTGGGCCGAAGCGAAAGCGACTGTTGTCTGTATTTTGAGAACTGTATTTTTACTTTTTACAGGCTTTTTAGGGTTCGGTCGGCTGTCTGTCTTTTCAGTGGGAATTGTGGAGAGATTTTTGGAACATGTAGGTAGGTAGTGGCGGATTTACCCTAAGGCCCAGTAGGTCCGGGCCTAGGGCGGCCAGATATTAGAGGCGGCCAATCGTAATAAAAATTAAGTGATGACGCTTTAGTACGAAGAATTATGGCCTGGGGCCTAAGGCGGCCAAGACTGTAAATCGGCCACTGTAGGTAGGCGTATTATTATGTAGTTGGTACTTACTAACCTATAAGGGTTTCCAGAATTATTCAATAGATGACGTATCCAGACATGATGATTGGTGCGTTTCCATAATGATTTGAACCTGCGGACTTTAATTTTGTAACTAGAGTCTCTAGCCACTAGATTAAACGGCCTTTCATGATCAATTCAACATCAATCATGATTTAGTAAGATGTGATTTAATAAGGTTTAACTATTTCTTGTCAAGGCTGGTCCATGATTACCTACCTACAAGCATCTGACCTGTGCAGATTGCCTGTATTTTTTTATATTAATAGTATAATATCAAAAAATACATTGAAATTGATCGCCGTAATACGATCATAATGTGTCAAGCGATTTGTCTAGTTGACAGATTGCTCAGACAAAATGGCGTACTTATCTACTAAGATGTATCATGAGAATAGCCATATGATGTTGTCGGAAATAAATTCATTTTCGAGGATATTTCGTTGCTTTGTATCGAAATTGTAGTGCGATCATGTTAGAAAAGCGATAGATTGGAGGATTTTTGTTATTATCATTTTGGTATATTGCGAATCTATTCTATAACTAGGTACTCCAATTCTCACACGACAAGATAAATAATATATCAAGAAAAGCATTTGAATGACAATAATATATTTCTAACCGATTTTGGCCACGGCGGGCAGTCTTAACAAGCTAAAGCCAGCTATTTATGACATATTATGGTGCACAAGTGTCTGCACAAACAGGAGCGGTGGTAGCTCAATGGTAAGGACACGCGCCTCTTAACCGAGGAGTGCGGGTTCAAACCCGGGCGCGTACTCAAAATTTTTTAAATCTATGTACGTATTTATACCAGTAGCTCGACGGTGAGGGAATACATCGTGATGAAACCTGCAAATTCAAACAACTTCGAATTTGTTATCAATATCCAACAATTTTCTGGTTCCCCTATCTTAGGGTTACAAAGGTCAGATCGGCAGTCTCTTCAATGTAATTACCAGACTCGCTAAATACTGGATCATGGTCTAAGCGGACCCCGTCTAAGCATGGGACATAACGCTAGGAAGATGATGAAGTGTCTGCGCAAACACAGGTGCACTCTTTGTTCCTTCACTCTCATAGCTCGGAGATAGCAATCCGACATGATTGGAGAGTGCTCAGGGGCAGGATCAACGGCTTAACGTGCTTACAATTGAATGATATCCAACATAAGGCGAGCTCGATGGCGCATTCGGTAGAGACCCTGCCCCATGCACCAAGATGTGATGGTTCGATGTCCATCCAGGACATTCGTGTGATGAAACTTCTGTTTGTTCTGTGTCTAGATGTCAATATCCAATATTTGAGTATATATTTGTAATACCACTGCCGGTTCTGATATCCGTAACACAAGTGCTTAAGCTACTTACCTCGGAGTCAGATCAATGTATGTGATGTAGTCTGATATTTATAAAATAAATGAAATAGCTGCCTTGCACATACAAACCGCGTATGTACTTTTCACAGTAAAAACTAGTAGGTAACTGAAACCCTTTACAAAGATTGCAGCCTAATTCTAAAAAGCTGAGCCTTCATAGTCTAACCTCAATTCACAAGCGTACAGTTTCCCATATGAGTAAAAAAAAATTCAATCACATTAGCGTTTTACTCGTTACGCGGATGCGAATGCCGGGGAAAGCCGGGGGAGGGAACATGGTTAGCTGAATGCATACGTGTTATTTTAATTTTGTTTTTATTCAGAATTGCATTTGGAAACGCCGTTCCTGTTGTGTTTTAAAATGCGAGCCATATTCAGTGTTTTTTCTTGTTATTAGTTGGGGTATATTTTGACCAAACAGCTAGAGTTGTCATCGGTTCTAGGATTTGTATTCCAGTAAAGCGATTTTTAGGTGAACTTCGTAAGCTTGTAGCGGAGCTTTCGATATTGGTTCAATATGTAGCCGAACCAAGCCACTCCGGAGGCTTGAAAGCTGCATCAAAACCATTCTGTTAATAGTTTTCAATCTTGGCACCAGAGTACGTAAGGCCACGCTGTAACCAAATTTTTTTTTTACCATGTAGGAATTGTCCCATGTTGGTCTGGGACTTGGCCCATGTTGATCTGGGATAAAAAAAAGAATGTGGCAACTGTGGTTCTTGCCTAGCATGTCGTAAAAGGCGACTAATAGTATATCGGGTTTTGGGTGAGTGATTGTGTAGGTGACAGGTTAGCCGCTTGTCACTGCTTTTTCACAATTTTCCATCTAACCCAGCCCGGCTTTATTTTTGGCTGAATGTGGTTGAAGGAGAATGCTGCCCCTTTGACTCTCCCTACCCCTTCGGGGATTATGGGCGTGATGTTATGTATGTATGTATGTAGTAACCTTCTTACAGGAGATTAATGTAAAGTATGTAACAATCGTGCTGTTTCGCTAAGTAAAGAGTACTATGCCTAAACCCTAGCAAGGCTGGCAATGAACTTGTGATATCTCCGATTTTGTAAATGCTATAGGTTACACTGTTAGATATATTTATTATCAGCCAAGCTCTATTCGCCATCTGGCGTCAGCGTCAGATAGGCCCATTGGTTGAGTGGTCAGAGACCCTAGCCACAAAAACAAGGGTCGGGGGTTTGAATCCCGCTAGGGGCAAATGTTTCGTGTGATGGACATTTGTACTCGAGTCATGGATGTTTATAAACGTATTTGAGTATGTCTATCCGTTTACCTAGTATCCATAGCACAAGCTTATAAGCTGAGTTTGGATCTAGGGAATTAGTGTGTCAGTCTGGAAAATTTATATATTTATTTACCTTTATTGGTTTGACAAAATAAGTTAAAAGTACTAGTGGCATTTTTCTAAGATGACCCCATTGAGTCAAATATTTCAACTCGACATATATAAATTGCTTTGCACACACATCCATTATTGTGTTGAAAATATTAAACTTAGACCTGTCCAGAAGCAACTCCGGAATTGACACGGGGAAAATAGGCAACCGCCATAAATCACAGGTCTCCGTCTAAATCCGGAATTTTCCAGTATTTTCCGGTGCGCAGGGGACTGAGACGGCGAGTATCCATATTTCAAAATATGCAAGACAGACGTGTGGAGTCTGATACGACTTATTTAAGACTAAGGCCTGTTAATCCAGATTTGTTTGAGGTTGTCTTTTAAGTAGTCTGTGTGGCGTTAATCATGACCCCATATTTATCGAGTATTGGTGGCGATAACATTAATACAACTGTCTACTACTACTAAGGCTAAGGCAGACAAACCAGACAATTCGTATCATGGTTAAATAGTGTATTATCCTCAAAAATTTTTTTTTGTCCGTAAGTTAAATTATCAAAAAATATTGAATACGTATTTTTTGCTTCATCTTATACTCATCATCAAAGATCTGAAATTTAACGCTTTACGTTACTTGGACAGTAAAATTTTACACACCTAGTGACGTCACGTGGTACTTTAGCGTGCTGTATCTTTATCATGTTTAGTTTGTTGAACAAAACAAAAAAAAATGTAAGTAAGGGATTTTTTTTGGTATCTCAATAGTAGACTTTATTTTTTTTTAAGGAAAATAGCCTATTCACTCAGTTTTGAGCTAGGGGAAAATTCTCAATTTCGGGTTTGAACCAACTTCAGTTGCTTGTAATGCGCATGTTATTAACATTGAGCCAAGCCTCCTCGGATACCGTGGTTTTATAATTTTAAATTGAACAGAAAATATATTGTTGTTCTGCATAGATTACGGTCTGGGCATTTTCCTAAAAATAAGTTTGCTTTTATGATGAAGAAGGTTAATTCTCCTAATTGTAACATTTGTGGCAAGGTGGAAGATGTCCAACACACCCTGGTGGAATGCGTAAAGTTTAAAAAGGAAAGAGACTTAATCTTGCGAAGGTTTAACATCAACAAGTATGAGTTAGGATGGTTTCTAAATATTTTAGCAAATCCAACAAGCGAAGCTGAAAGACTTATGGGGGATATGGTTACGCAGGATTAAGTCTCCTACGTAAATATAGAATGCTACATACAAATGTACAGCATCATATGTTGAGATTCGATGGGACTGACATGTCTCTGGACAGAAGTCCCTAAAAAAAAAAAAAGATAATAAAAAAAAATATATGAGCCATCACCATCGTATCGACATATATGATTGTCTTTGTAAGGGAAAGTATTTATCGCGCCTTTTATCTATACTAATATAGTAACGTGGAGAGATTTGATTGTTTATTTGTTTGTATTGAATAGGCTCCGAAACTACTGGACCGATTTGAATAATTGATTTACTAATCGGCAGCTACTTTATCACCAAGTAACATGGGCTATATTTAATTCCCGTATTCCCACGGTAACAGAAATAGGGGCGGTGCTACTAATATATATATATTTTTTTTATTTTTATGGTATATTCTCTTCGATTATCCACCTCTAGTTGTTCAAAAATAATGTGGATATCCCGGTTCTGGTAGTTTTGACGTGAAAACGAACAAGCAAACCCTCCGTATTTACAATAGATGTTTTAGCCATCGCAACGGTAGCTAGCTATCAGTTAAATAGCTGACTTGTTTACCTAAAGGGCAGAGGTTACAGAACTGCCCCTTCCAAAAGCATTGAAATAAATACTAGTTATACTATTTTCAACCTTATTGCTGTGGGTTAAGTATTTATATAAGTATGGTTTTAGCCGGCATTGTGGTCACGTGTGAAGATGTGTACGCTCGGATGCTTGTGTCGGATTCAATGAGGTATGAACGTTTACTTATATAACCGCTTGCTTTATTGGGTGTCTCTGTTTGGGTACTATCTGCAGACTGTGAAATACTACCATTTTGTGTGTGATAGAGCTGGGTAGGTGGTAATAAGAGTGCGGTTGTTAGATGACAATTATTATTATAAAGAGGAAAGATTTGTATTTTTGTGTGTGTGTATGTTTGTAATGAATAAACTTAAAAACTACTGTGTCGATTTTAAAAATTCTTCACCATTGAAAAGCTACATTATCCGGAAGTAACATAGGCTATATTTTATCCCCATATTCCCACGGGAACGGGAACTACGCGGATGAAACCGCGGGCCGGTGCTAGTAACCGATAAAACGGTGGTAGCTCAAGGGTAGGGACGCGCGCATCTTAACCAAGGGGTGCGAGATCAAACCTGGGCCTCTGGATTTTTCAAATCTATGTAAGTACGTATTTTTATCATAGTTCAGCGGTGAGGGAAAACATCGTGATAAAACCTGCACATATAGATGTGTAACCATGATCCGAAATTGTCTGGTCCCCTGTCTAAGGGTTACGAAGGTCAGATCGGCAGTTGCTTCAATGAAATTACTAGACTCGCTACATCCATCATGGTCTAAGCGGACCCCGACTGAGCACGGGACATAACGCTAGGAGGATGATAACTGTTTTGTGTAATGAAATGATATTAAATGAAATTATCTTTATTTACGTAGGCTCAAATAAGCACTTATAAATCGTCAGTACATACAAATGAAAATGAAAATTTACCACCGGACAAAACTAAGGGAGGCTGGATGCGATCGTGATAAGAGTGCAGTTGTAACAATTTACATAATTTGTTACTATCTAACTCTTATCATGTCCCATGTTGGTCTGGGACTTGGCCCATTTTGATCTGGGACAAAAAAAAGAATGTGCCAACTGTGGTTCTTGCCTAGCATGTCGTAAAAGGCGACTAATGGTATATCGGGTTTTGGGTGTGTGATTGTGTAGGCGACAGGTTAGCCGCTTGTCACTGCTTTTTCACAATTTTCCATCTAACCCAGCCCGGCTTTATTTTTGGCTGAATGTGGTTGAAGGAGCATGCTGCCCCTTTGACTCTGCATACCCATTCGGGAATTATGGGCGTGATGTTATTATATTATATATATTATATAACTCTTATCACATCATACCACATACTAGTCACCAGTATCATTTACAAGACTTGTTGTACACATACAATGCAACTTCAAAGTGGAAACTTTTACAATCAAACAATTACTGATGTGTAACTTCGATCCAATTTGTCTAGTTCCGCCTGAATATATGTAATTTCCTTCCCAAATCTAGGACTTACAAGCAGACCTTTACTAAGAACGGGACGCTAAGACGATGATCATATTATCAAAACTCACAACTATTAAACAAACTGAAATCGATGAAACATAGCCTAATGTTATTCGGATGTATGAGCTATATTATTCTTAAGTTTCATTAAAATCCATTCAGTAGTTTTTTTGTGAAAGAGTAACAAACATCCATCCATACATACAAACTTTCGCATTTATAACATTAGTAGGATAGTAGGATAAACGGTATTCCATACTATATTATTCGGGTCTGATTATAATTTGTCATATTAAATACCAATTCGTCAAATATTGCCACTATGATACATATTCACGATATTGCTGAACGGACAGAAAATTTTCACGAGACTGTCTGCCATCCCATCCGAGCGGACGTAGCCGTAAAATTGTTAATAAGCAATAATTTAAACTGAGAAACCAAATTTCTTTATAAATAAAGGTGAAAATATGCTGTGTTCCCCTTGCGCCCTCCCATTGCCACCCCTTTTTACGAGCCAAGTCGTAAAGTGGGCTGCGACGTCGAAATTCTATTTTTGAAGTTTATATAACTCCTGGCGGGCGGGCACTCGCTCCACGCATTTGAATCTGGAATCCCTTTGTTTAGAAATCCGTTAGCGGAATTAAGTGTTGTGCTTTTTTGTTGCCTTTTTTATGGTGGCTAAGATTTGACCACAATGCCAGTAAGGTACATGCCGCGGTTTAATGACATTTAGTAAAAAGTTGAAAGTTCCTTGAGAAGTTTACTTCAGTTACAGTTCTTTTTCCCTTGACCTGACGCACAGATTATATTGCTTCAGACAAGTGTGCCAGCTGGGCTCACGTTTAAAATCACTATGTTAAAAAAATAATAAACTTTATTTACCTCAGATACTTATATTTAATTGACTTTTCAAATATGAAATAGTTCAAGGCTGCTAAATTAATGATGTTCAATTAATGGTTGAAGGCTGCTGGCATACTTTTTTCATTCTTTGCCACCAATCCTTAATTTTAGGAGTAAATTAAAAATGCCTATATAAAGCCCGTTGTGTGACGTTAGTCCATCATGCAATAGTTCTTAATGAAGATGGTGAAAATCTCTCATTTTGCTTATAATTAGAAGTAAACGTGCTGGCACACTAATCCATTTTCAGATTGTCATTTGTTGGGTAAACTCCTGATTTTGAATGCTATATGCTAATGTCTTCAGGAAACCATTTGCCTGATTTGATGTGAACGAAGGACATGACAGTACGGTACCTTCGCGGAATGAGGTTGAACCCTGGGTTGCAAGTGGAACGGAACGTTTTAGTATGATGGACGGACTGTTTAGTCATGTTTGGATAATAAATTAGTGGGTCCGTAGGGAAAATGACGTTTGAAAGCGTTTCTTTTGAATGAATAGGTCAAACATTTTAGCGATGAGACGGTTTTGGGTCATATTATCTCTTCTTAATTGATTGCATGCGAAACTTAAGTTAGCGAAAGCAGGATTTTTAAATAGAATGGGGATGTTGACAATGGTTTTAACAGCAGTTTATAAAGACAAGTAATTTAATAGATATTATTTTCTCTTCTTTCTTTTCTGATTTTTTAATGGTAAACTAAATTCCTTGCAAGGTTTAATTATGTCATAATTATAGAGCGGTGGTAGCTCAATGTTAGAGACACGCGCCTCTTAACCGAGGAGTGTGGGTTCAAACCCGGGCACGTTCCTCTGGCTTTTTCAAATCTATGTACTATTTATACCACTAGCTCTACGGTGAGAGAAAACATCGTGATGAAACCTGCAAATTCAAACAACTTTGGATTTGTAACCATGATCCAAAAATTGTCTGGTTCCTCTATATTACGGTTACGCAGGTCAGATCGGCAGTCGCTTGAATGTAATTACCAGACTCGCTAAATTCTAGATCGTGGTCTAAGCGGACCCCCTCTAATCACGGAACTTAACGCTAGGAAGATGATGATGATGAATATCGCGCAATATATTTACAGTTTCTTTGGTGAAATTCGGGTTAAATACCGTTTTTTTTTTAAATATTGCTGTTTTGCGACTCCATGGAGACTATTATATCTGTTGTAGTTGATTCTAGAACGTCATCATGTTTAAGTAAGTTGCCCATGTGAGAAGTAGCTTGAAATTCGATGCACTTTCCAAAAGCTCAGCATTTGAATATTTATATTTCCATCACCTCACAATACTTTAAATCATAAATAAACTCTGAATGAAGGTTTTAAAAAATACAAAAACCGCCAGATGGCACGAGGGAGTCTCGTGGTCTTATCAGTTTGGTCTGACAACTAATCAATGAGGAGGGTGACAAGACCGCGAGTCACAGTTACGCCATCTTTTGGATGTTTTAATTAAAAAAACCCTCATTTAAATCAAATATTTTCTCACTGTTAGTTTAGTTAGATAAGGTTTGCAATTATTCCCAAATTTGTATCATCAGTGTCAGAGAATTCCTACTACTAATAAATTCACATGAAACTACGTAGGTTATATTACACTTTCACTTCCAATGTATATTATGTAGATTGCGTTGAAGAAATGAGACGGTAAGAAACAAAATGTTAATTCAGAAATAGTTCCATTTTATTCAAGTGCTTACGTCGCGAAAACGAACGAGGTAAATATATATACGACAACCACGGTGAATCTAATTTCCTTTTTTGTGTTTAAGCAACAGGCTATTACATTTTAGATAAAGGTCTGTTCAGAAAAAGGGTGACGGCAAGATCCTTTGTTTGAGAACACACAGTTTGACTTGTAATTTGAATTGCTGTTGTTTCGACTGTTCAAGGGATTGACCGTGGCCTAAATTAGAGGAGATTGAATTAATTTTAATCATAATTCGTTTTGATAATTGATGTCGAGATCCAAAAATAATGTGTTACAGTTTTTTTTTATGTTTTAAGTTTGATTAATCTGTCAATTAGTTTCACACAAACCAGTAAATAATAAGTTAATTAAAAAGAAAAAATTATTCTGTTAAAAGTTAACATTACTTCGAAACATAAAATTGCATAAGTAAACTATTCAGTTATTTTTTTATATTGCAACTTAATCCCATAGTAACGCGCCATTAGGCAGATAAGCAGAGTTAAGGTCATTAAACTACATGCAGTCAAAAATGAAATTAACTAACTTTAATAAAATTAACTTTATCTATTTTTGAAAATCATTACATCATAAGAGGTTGATACAGAACTTGGAATGAATCAAATGTACGGTATCGACTTCCTTATCCAGTTACGGAAGTGAACTCATTTCTCGATACATCGATCCGTTGCCATTCCAGATTCATCGTCCCCATGTACTGGAATCAACTGGAATAGATGCAAAGCAATCTGGCTTCCGCCTTTGATATAATTTAACTTCTTTTCTTGGCGGGAGCAACAGGCTTTAGCTGTAGACAAGGACCGCTCAGAGCTCGTCCTTCGAGGAAGTATCGATTTTATAATGAAATGGATAGCAGTGAGGTTACTTTGCTTCGGCCTTGGGTACGCACAGAAGTGTATAATGTAGTTTTACCGGAAAGTTGTAGGTACTTGTTGAATGGACATAATTGTAGTTTCGCGTTTTACTTCTATTTATAACTAGCGGCCGGCCCCGGCTGCGCACGGGTGGATATTTATTTTCTAACCTAACTTTTTTCAAAATTTTTCATAGCCTATGTTAATCATCAATAATGTAGCTTTCAAATGGTGAAAGAATTTTGGAAATCGGTCAAGTAGTTTTTGAGTTTTTTCGTTACATACATACAAATCTTTCCTCTTTATAATAATAGTGTAGGCTACCGGAATGGATAATCGTGACTGGATTAATGAATTTGTAATGGGAATTTGATTTTGACTGTATTTAATTTGTTACATAAAGTATGTTTGTGTTAAATTAGTGGGGTTGTAATTTTCTGAAATACTGTGTACTATTTGATTATACCATTTCTCCATTAGAAATACAAACAGTTAAATACATATTAGACTACATCACATACATTGATCTGACTCCGAGGTAAGTAGCTTAAGCAATTTCGTTACGGATATCAGAAACAACAGTGGTATTACAAATATATATTCAAATATATTGGATATTAACACCCAGACACAGAACAAACACAAGTATTCAAACGAATGTTGGTCCTTTGTGGGAACCCACAACTCTTGGCGCATGGGGCAGGGTCACTACCGAATGCGCCATCGAGCCAGTTTGTAGTTTGTAGTCAACGTCAAGGTACATAATCCTTATCCAAGAGACTTGTCAAGCAATTAAGGCTATTGATCCATTGCTCTTTACTCTACCGCCAATAGTACTGCATCGCATGCATATTTTGAACGTATCCTAGTCTGATTTCTAACAACATTTTAACACGTCTTAACATTGATTTATAAATTACACCTACTAACTTCTGCCCGCGCCGTTGCTCGCGTGGCACATCGACGAAACATAGCGTATGTGTTATTCTAATTATAAACTATACTATTGTAATGTTTTATCAAAATCCATACAGAATTTTTTGAGTGCAAGATCATCCATACAAACTTACGCGTTTATAAAATTCGTAAGTAAGATAGTACTTTGGTCATGACAGTTGCTTAATAGTTTCACACAAGTCTTAACGTAACATTGACTTCTATAGCTAGGCCTCTTGTAGGAACATACTGGAAATGCCACATTTACAATGCCAATAAATTTCCAAAGAATGTAAGCATGGAAAAAGCGAAGTGGTGTGAAGTTTAGTCAGTTAGTTTTTTTTAATTGACGGGCCCAATGGTCCAGTGGTCAGAGACATTTGTACTCGAGTCATGGATGTTTATAAACATATTCAAGTCTATTCGTTCACCTAGTTTCCATAGCACAGACACAAGCTTAGTTTGGAACTAGGGATTTGGTCTGGACAATTTATAAAAAAAACAAATGACGTCTGCAACCTCGAAGGAGTAGCAAGCTCACCAAACCACATTAAGCCCAAAATAAACTCAAGTCTTTCTTTCTTTCAATCGTATCGTATCAGCTATACTGTGTCAATAGTCCCCCGTAGGGTCACGACGGCTCTCAGATAATCCGACTCTTGAACACATGCCAGGGCCCGCGCGGCGACGACTTCCTTCGTCGTATTTATCGAGGGCGCTCGCTTTATTTATCAATGCATCGAGCATTTTTAACTTGCGTACATAGCAAAATGCTAGGATGCTTACTTGGTTGGCTTGAGTTCGTTCTTGGAGCCGATATTTCATGTACAGTTTCTAAGGAAACAGTAAACATTGAGTGATAACAATCCAATCGTGGCGAGAGAGTGTTTGTTAAGAACCAATAGAATCGCTTTATTTAAGGAGCTTCATCGCTAGGTAAATGAGGCGATTCTATTGGTTAACAAACACGTCCCTCGCTACGCGTCCTTGCACATCTCTGGTGGAAATGCATGCCTATGGCTGCCTGTCCGCCGGAGCGGAGCGAGGCAGCGGAGCGGTTAATGGGTGGAAAATGCACCATTAGGAAATGTCTGCTGATAAGGAGCGGAGATTGTATGCAATTCTATCCAGACAGGTTGCCTTTATTTAAAAGCCTAAATTTTAAAATGAATAATATGACAGTTGCTTTTTTTGTCAGAGTGTAGTCTTTCTAAAACATGTATATATTTTTTCGCCGAATTTACAAAGTTGTATATAATAAAATAGGATGCTAGGATTCCAGCCGGTGCAGGCTAAATTGTTCACGGTCTCTCTTTAAAACTCATATTGACGATATCTACATTAATTCGAAAATAAACTGGGAGTAAAAGTAAGTTTCGCATAATTGTTCAATTTCATTCTGATCGAAACACAGCTTGACTATTGCAGTCTAACTTCACTACACGCAATATCCTCGCAGACGAAACAGCATCCCATAGACTACGCGGTATTTCGTCGCAAACGGCGCCATGCAAGCCTTGCCCAATACATTGAATGGATTTGAGTTTTCCGTTTTAGACCCGGAAACAAGTAATAACCCGGAATGAGCGTCTAGTTACACGGGCTGAAAATAAAAGCGCTCCACACGACGGGGCTATCTCATCTTTTCATTACCCTCTCGAAGCGGTTGCTAGTGTTGTGGTGAAGGTAAACATTTTAAGGAAAATCGATGAAAATGTATATGCGTATAAATTATTCTTATTTGTAAAAATAAAATTAAAAAATAATACTGTAGTACATTTGCTCTGTTGCATATTATGTTGTCTGTTCCCTTTCTTGAATCTAAAAAGTTCACGTATCGAATATAATTACTTCCGATTTAGTGTTTTAGATATGAAAGCGTAGCAGATAAATGAAATTGTTTACTTACGATTATCAGTAACAACTAATGTTTTATTTATAAAGCAAAATAAAATCATTGAAACAAATGACAACCCCAAATTTTGTCTTTATGACCACAGTTCATAGTCAATGTTTCAAGTTTAAAAAACTATATCTAAACCGATCGAACAATCTTGTATACAAATTTTATTTCTTTTAAAACATCACGGTTGTATCTAATATTATTCACTAAATAAAAGCGTACTTATCTCCATAACGTGTTTATGATTAATCAAAGTAATTCACAACTAACAATAGCGGTTGGTAAGTCTCAACTTGATAAGCCACTGTAATTTTAACTCGGCTTAAACTTGTTACCAGATTTGTGGGGCTAATTACTATAGTTACGAGTTACTTCGAAACTATTAAATGTTATTAATGTTCGTCAAATTGTATACGCTGTTTTGAGATAAACGTTGTTTTTATGGTAAGCTATGTATATATGGGTTTTTTCAAGCTGTACGATGTAAAATATTTTTTATATAAATGTGATATTATATAAACCGCTTATATTAAACGTACCTAAATAAAATATTTGTAATAAGTTTAGTTTTTTTTTAATATCATGTATTAGATTTTAATTAATCTGGCGTTAGAAAAGGCATGTATGAAAGCGGTAATAATAATATTTAAGCAATAAACTTCTTATTATATCCGAGCAAGAATTTTCATCATGATTAATATCAATCGATACTGATCATGCTCAGAACTATCGAAATACATCTCAGCACGTCACTAGCCGACCCGCATGGCCGTGTTGTGTGCGGTAATGAAAATTATAACAAACCTTCTTTAAACCGAGAGCGTCGCTTGAAGGCGAATTCAGTTCACCCGGATTGTTGGCTCGATACAAAAGCTTTCATTTCTGGAACTGTTTCGTCAGTTACGCGTGGTAAAATTTTAGTGCCGTGGAAATGGAGCGTGTTGGTATGCGAATAGGTGGTTAGCTCAATGATAAGTCTCGTATGCCAGAGGTTTTGGTTAAACTCGAGCACGTACCTGAAATTTAAAAATATATGTGTGCATTAGGGTATCTAGGGTTCTTTAAATTGTTTTTTCAATCGCTTGGTGGTGAGGACACATCTATTGCTAAATACATATTATGTACATATAGCCATGATCCAATTTTTGTAGTTCTTCTATTTTAAGGTTTCTAAGGAAAGACAGTCGTTTAAGTGTAATGAGCCGATTCGCTAAATCCAGGGTTATGTCTGCGCGACTGACAAGCGAACGACTAAGAACGGAGCACAATTCTAGAAAAAATAATAAAAGAAACATTTAAAATATAAATTTATCATTTTAGTGTTCAAAACATAGTCTTCACGATTGATTTTGAAATCCAGGACCAAAGTCACACGGACCTTCTCTCATTTTCATTCCATTAGCAAACATACGACATTGACTGGCTCGATGGCGCATTCGGTAGTGACACTGCCCCATGCGCCAAGAGTTGTGGGTTCGAAATATTCGTGTGATGAAACTTCTGTTTCTTCGGCGTCTGGGTGGTTAATATCTTATATTTAATTATATATTTGTAATGTCACTGTTGTTTCTAATACCCGTAACACAATTGCTTAAGCTACTTACCTCGGAGTCAAATCAATTTATGTGATGTCTGAATAAAAAAAATGTTAGATAATAGATAATAATATAATATACGGCTTGCTTGATAGTCAGTAGTCGTAGTTTGTGGACATCCACTACATCTCCACCTAGTATCGCCAACACACATAGATCCAAATAAAATTATGGGCGAGCCGCTAATCGCGCGTGGCCCGGCATGGCCTATTTTTACGCCTGGCCCTGAGCAGGCTAGGGCTAGCCTAAATAGGCTGATCGATATGATGTGGTGCTTACGTCAGAGGATACTTTTTGTTCCCCATGTTGGCCAAAGGCTACTGACGGACATGTGATGAGAAGGAAGGAAGAATAGGTTATAAAGAAAGTGATGAGTATGATTCAAACAATTCATCCACCTCTATACATATTCATATAGAGGTGTCTATACATTAGATAGGAGGTATCTATACATCTTCATATTTTCTATCTTCATACATCTCAAGAAGAGATGGATGAATTGTGTGAATGATGACATGAGTGAAACGGGAGTGGATAGATCGTTGAAGAATCGGGTGTATGGAAGAAAAACATGAGTTGATCTCTGACAACTCAGAGAAACAAAAATAGAAAAACATTTACCCAGAGACCGGACGAGAGGATGAAATGAAATGATTTATTTCTGCAAATTTCTGCAAATGGATTCATAACAAATTCTTTTGCACGTCAGATATTTTTTATCCTACCAGCACCTCGACGTGAGTCGCCTGCTAAGAAGAGGTTATAAAGATGTTGGTCAGCAAAGTTGGGAAGGAAAGAAAGTGGTAATTCACTGATGTGAGACCTTCACATGCAAGAAGTGTTGGTTGATTCCGTTTTTCTGATGGAATATTTTAAATATGCCTTATCTAAATACTTCAGGTTAAACACTGCGGAGTCTAAAGTCGTTGTGATAAGGGCTGTTTCGCAACGACGAAAATGCCTGATGTGCTGCTGTCTGTACAAGCCTGCCGACTTAGTTTGAAGTTAGCTTCAAACTAAAGATTGGTATATTATTTCGATTAATAAATTTTCCTTGAGCTGGTGGTATACTAATTCGTTAGCGAAGGAATATATAGTCTAGACATCTGTGCGTTCAGTGAATCCTACTACATATTATCATAAACGTGAAAGTTTGTGAGAATGTAAGGATGTTTGGAACTCTTTCACGCAAAAACTACTGAATGGATTTTAATGAAACTTTACAATAATATAGCTTATACACCCGAATAACATATAGGCTATGTTTTATCGATGTTCCACGCAAGCAAAGCCGCGGGCAGCTAGTTATAAATATGGCACTATGACACTAGTAGGTATTATAATGTTATAACAAAACTTGCTTCATTGGTCAATATTAATTCCGACTGGCTGTAACTTGAAACTAGGAAGAAAGAATCCATCACCCAAATGTGACCGTGCGAGCCTGTTGAAATTTTTCGCAGACAGAGTTAGGGCTCGCCTGAGTACGTGCCTGATCGATACGCCTCCTTTGTGCGTCAGAGCCTAGATAGCCTAGGATTAGGCAGTTGACGAACTGTGAGACTTGGGTTGAGAGAAAAAATTAAACCTTATATTTGGAATATTAAATAAGCGGTGGTAACTCAATGGCAAGGACACGCGCCTCTTAACCGAGGGGCGCGGGTTGGAACCCGGGCACGTATATCTGGATTTTTTAAATCTATGTACGTATTTATACTACTAGCTTGACGGTGAGGGAAAGTAACGTGATGAAATCTGCACATAAAGATGTATAACCGCAATCCAAAAATTGTCTGGTTCCCCTATCTTAGGGTTACGAAGGTCAGATCGGCAGTCGCTTTAATGTAATTACCAGACTCGCTAAATCCTTGATCTCATGGTCTAAGCATACCCCGTCTAAGCACGGGACATAACGCTAGGAGGATAAAAAATATCAGTTAATTTAAAATCATCATCCGATGATCTGGAATGTTAAATGAATTTTTCAAATCGGACCAGTTTAGCGCGTTCAAGCAAACAAACTCTTCAGCTTTTTAATTTTAAAGTATAGATTGACTCTGCCTACCCCTTCAAGGATTACTGGCGTAAAGTTAAGTATATATATATTATGAAAATATTTGTAATCTACCGGGTAGGTATTTTTAACTTGACTGTTGAAAAATCAGCTTATGGACAAACAAGTAAAAAAATATTCAGCATGTTTCCTATTCGTCTCGGAGATATTACGCGTGGTGGTGCGAATTAAACGGAATTTCGCTAAATCCTTTAAAACGAGTTTGCTCCGCCTAAACAAACGGCGTGGCCCAGGACAATTAGTTACGATTTTTACCTTCGCCCGGGCAAGGCAAATAATTAATTATTGCCCTCATTTGCATCCCGTGTTCGCGTTTGTGCTTGGGATAATAAAGAATCTGTTGATTTAACGGTATGGAAGTGGGGCTTGGGAAATTTTGGTAAGATCGTGTTGCTATAATCTTAGTAAGTAATTCAAGTACTAAATAAGTACTAGCAATATTCGAAGCAACGTCCAATCAGCTATAAGATCTCTTAATATCTGGCCAAAAATTTAATTATTTTATGAGTGCGAAATACTGTCTAGCCTGTTACGTAATAATAACTTTAATAACATTTGCTGCTACAAAAGTAAGAAAATATACAGGCTACTTTTGTCCCATGTTGGTCTGTGACTTAAAAATAATGTGCCAACTGTGGTTCTTGCCTGGCATGTTGTAGAAGACGACTAATGGTGTATCGGGTTTTGAGTATGTGATTGTGTGGGCGACAGGCTAGCCACTTGTCACTACTTTTTCACAATTTTCCATCAAACCCAGCCCAGTTTTGTATTTGGCTGAATGTCGTTAAAGCGGCCTGCTGTCTCTTTGTCTCTGCCCACCCCTTTGGGGATTATGAGCGTGATGTTAGGTATGTGGAACCAGTAGTTTCCGAGATTAGCGCGTTCAAGCAAACAAACAAATAAAAAGGACGTATGCTACTTTTTGTATCAGATCAAAATATTGATCCTATATAGATACAGTACTCGCAATAGTCGTAGATAAACTATGATTCTCATTATAACTGTCCTATAATTCTACTATTACCTTTATATATATAACGGCAACCAAAGTTAACTAAGGTAAAAATATTTATCAACGAAAGCAGGTCATTACCCAAAGTCTTAGCGGTATCTCCGGCCTGTCGCGGAAGACTAGCGGATGAATGTTTGCGAAAGTCCCGGGAAACAAAACACTTTTTGCAGACTCCGGGGCGCTGAGGTCATTAATCTGCCGTAAGACGCACCTGGGCAGGGCTGCCGACAAGAGTTCGGGCATTTTTATTAATGGGGGCTGGGCGTCCGGGGCAAATGATGGTGAGCAAAAAAAAAAACATTCAGTGGAATTGAGAAACTCCTCCTTTTTTTGAAGTCGGTTATAATAAAAATTTTAGTCAATAACTGTATATTAGCCGTAACTTACAATTAAATGTGACGCACAAAATGAGTCGCATACGAATGCTTATTAAAATATGCTGTTCTGATAACAGATAACAAATAAAGTTTCAATTAGGCTAATTAACAAATTCTTGAGTATCAATGGCATAATCGGTCGGTCTTAACAACCTGTTTAGAGCCATAGTTTAAAAGTAATTATCTTTATTATTATATAAATTTAAGATATAATGATTAATAATAAAGATAATGACTTTTAAATTATGTATTAGGTGACATCAATCAACTGATTAGGCTAGCTGATTGATGTCACGATAAGCTACTGAAATAAATATTCAATTTGTCAAAGGTAATATTTGTACGTAAATAATAGTGAAAGGCTTAATGTCTCATTATTATTCACTTCTTCCTCTGCATAAAGAAACAGTCAGTTGTGAAAGATTTATGTATGAAATATTACTAATAGTTTCATAAAATGATTTCCACTAAAATCTGCGGCGAAAGTTTCCGGGTGAAAGTGATTTATGTCGAAATTCCAGTTCAAATATTTATGCCAAACCCTCGCGCAAAATATGAAGTTACTTTTTTAATAAGCGTCAGCCCTACCGTAATCGCGGAATCTCCGCGGAGATCCGCCGATCCCGTTCCACTTTCGCTAGTTATCGCGTTAGCCCGCATTAACGCGGGATGCGGGCGGGTCCCTCCCGCATTATGCGGGCGGCGTCGTGGCAGATTTGTCATCGCGGTCCCCGTCCGGCCGTTGAGGGTTGTTGACCTTCGCATTTGCATTTACGCGTCAGGTTGATGTCTGTGCTGTTGACGAGGGACGCTTTGTAGGTCATCGATGGAGGCATAGGTTGTTGCTCACGTAGCTAACGGCTTTATGACTGGATCTCGTAGGAACGCTTTATCTGTTATTGACGAACGAATTTTAAACAATGAAGCGCTAGTGACTAGCGATTTGATTTTATACAATAGAAAAAAAAAAGGATATACTTAGGTAAAAAAAAAAAAGTTAGGTAATTGAGGAAAGGAATAAATGTATTTTAATTTAATTTAATTTAATTATTTCAACATTTTATAATTGGTTAGACAAAGAAAACTAGTTACGTCTTCGTAAGTCCTATCTGCATTACCTCCATGGCTGCACCAATTGATTTTAATATGAATATTTATTTGCCGGTCTCATAATAAGTACATTTATCTAAAGAAGAAATTTGATGATGAAATATTAAGTACAACGATTATATTTTGGCGTTTCATAGCTAGATATGCATAGAGAGATAGTGGAATATTCATCATCTTCCTAGCGTTATGTCCCGTGCTTAGACGGGGTCCGCTTAGATCATGATCCAGGATTTAGCGAGTCTGGTAATTACATTGAAGCGACTGTTGATCTGACCTTCGTAACCCTAAGATAGGGGAACCAGACAATTTTTGGATCATGGTTACAAATTCAAAGTTGTTTGAATTTGCAGGTTTCATCACGATGTTTTCCCTCACCGTCGAGCTACTGGTATAAATATGTACATAGATTTTTTAAAATCTAGAGGTACATGCCCGGGTTTGAACCCGCACTCCTCGGTTAAGAGGCGCGTGTCCTTACCATTGAGCTACCACCGCTGCAAGATAGTGGACTATTACAGATTTTAAAAGGAGAATCGTATCCATGATTCGTAGAATATTTTGTAGCAAATAACCGTCAGGTCCACACGAAGCACATGTCGTAGCATATCGTAGCAAAGCATCCAAACATAATCGCTCATTTAATACCATCGCGATGTTTCTTAAATAACTAATTCAATAGGCATATTGATTAAATTCAAACATCAGCTGACCCGAATCCTAGAATAATAACTTATTTTTACAACTGATCGAGACTTGCGTTTTAGTGGGGCTCGTAAAACGGCGTCTGCGCCACAAGGACGGCCTGTCGCTGGGCCCTAAACTGGTGCCATTAAACTGACGAGTTGCGTCTCTGTTAGATGGCTATCTTCACACGGCAACGTTGCCACGACGAAACACTATCTTGTTACCTAAACGCCGGTGGCCTATTGTCGGCTTGACAGTTTATTACTGGTAGTAATGACCTGATAGGAGCGGTGGTAGTAAGGACACGCGCCTCTTAACCGAGGAGTGCGGGCTCAAACCCGAGCACGTACCTCTGGATTTTTCAAATCTATGTAAGTACGTATTTATACCACTAGCTCGACGGTGAGGGAAAACATCGTGATGAAACCTGCAAATTCAAACCACTTTGGATTTGTAACCATGATCCAAAAATTGCCTGGTTCCCCTATCTTAGGGTTGCGAAGGTCAGATCGGCAGTCGCTTCAATGTAATTACCAGACTCGCTGAATCCTGGATCATGGTCTAAGCGGATCCCATCTAAGCACGGGTTAACGCTAGGAAGATGAGTAATGACCTGATAGGCAGTGAAAGAGGTTAGTATCTATATCGATAGTGTTGGTACATAAATACCAATACCAAATACCCTCACGTCCGCTACCCCTAAGTAGGCAAAGTTGAATGAAAGAAAAGCTCATCAAACCACATGTAGCCAAAAATATAAATGAGTTGGGTTAATCCATCTATTTCAAAGTTGCGAAAAAGTGACAAATAACAAAAGGGGCTAGCTCATCGCCTATATAATCACAAACTCAACCAATCGTGTACGCCATTAGCCGCCTTTTACGACATGATGAGCAGGAAATACAGTTGGTACATTCTGTTTGAGTCCCAGACCAACATGGGGCAGTAGAGTTGATCCTTTATACGTGATATTAAGCGCATATATAACGCGGCCACCGCAGATTCTTAGCGTATGAGTCTTTCAGGAGGCAGTAGAATTTATATAACTTGCTTGGCGGTGAGGAAAAACGTCGTGATGAAACCTTCATGATAAAACCAATTTTTATCATGTTCACACATTTGTAGTAAGGTGTGTAAGGATAGTGCCATATGGCGTTCGGTTCTCTCAGCCTACCCCGCTAGGGAGGTGGCGTGAAGTTTAGTTAGTTAGTTAGTTTTCACACATTCGTCGACTGGCTCGATGGCGCATTCGGTGGTGACTCTAACCCATGCGCCAAGAGTTTTGGGTTCGATCCTACCCAGAACAAACATTTGTATGATGAATACTTGTGTTCGTTCTGTGTCTGGGTGTTAATATCCAATATGTATGTATGTATATATTTGTAATATCACTATTGATTCTGATATCCGTACCACAAGTGCTTAAGCTACTTACCTCTGAACCGGAACAATATGTGATGTAGTCAGATATTTATTTAAAAATATTAATTCGTGGTTAATTTAACCATGAATGTGTAATCATGATCCAGTCACGTTTCCCTATCTGGGGTTCAAAGGTAGGAAGTCACTTTAATGTTTAGTACCTACTTTAAAGTGACTTCCTACCTTGTTACCTGATCATGGCCTTAGTGAACCCTGACTAAGCACGGGAAATAACGTCAGGAACATCATCATGTTCCGGACATGATGATGACATGATCAGTAAGGATGAAGATACATGAAATAGAAACATAATATGAATGAATACACGAATGAGTTGACATTCCGATAACTGTTATCAAGACATGTTTCGGCACAAGAAATGTTAACTGATAAGTTTGAACTGATTAATTTGTTTGGTGGGTACACTTTCATTAGTCACCGCTACAGCGGGTCTTCAGAATGTCGCCTTTATGATTCCTCTGAGGAACAAGTAAATAGAATTAACAGTGTATTTTGATATACATACATAAGTGGAAAATTTTGTGCTCATCTGTTTGAGTGCTGGATTTTTTATGACGTTGATGTGTGTTATTTAAGAAGTGCAGTAGTGATATTAAATAGGTGTGTGTATTTTGGAAAATACCTGGCAGGTACTAATTACATACTAAGTAGTATATAATTTTCGGTTCTCTTTGCCTACCCCGCTAGCGAAGTGGCGTGAAGTTTAGTTTAGTTTAGTATATAATTTTGATAAAACTTTCCTATTTTGATTATAAAAAATAAAAAATATAAATTTATTTTTAACTAGGATTTTTCTTGCTAAACATAGATTTCTTACGTTAATATCTCCCATATGTAAAAGATTTACATTTGTCATATAAAAAAGCATGCTCTTTCACTCCGACAAGTTCTTACATAACCGTGAAATGGCTCCGATAAAGTTACAAGCAATACCATAAAAGGTTTACAATACCTGGGCTCCGGAACAGCTCGTCGAACTGTGTTACGGAAACAGTTCGGAATAGCATGCGGAAGTTGCGAATGGGGGGTGGGGGGACACGCGACATGTCACGACACGCCTCAATCATTCAATCTTCACCAGGTTGTACCTTCGTCACCTCGCTGGGAGACGATAAGCTGTAAATACAGTACATACAGCTTATGTGCTCATTTTAGCTAAATATGGCCGGTAACATGCTCAATACAGCTTAATTTTGCTATTTTCCGCGTCTCTAATAGTTAAATACCATTTATATTAATATTTAAGTATATATTTGTAAATCCACTGTAGATTCTGCTATCCGTAACACAAGTGCTTAACTACTACCTCGGAGTCAATTCAATGTATGTGCTGTTGTGGGATATTAATCCCATATTGGTATGGGACTTAAAAATAATGTGCAATGTTATTTATTCCTTGTCTAGAATGTCGTAAAAGGCGACTTATGGTATATCGGTTTTTGGGTATGTGATTGTGTAGGCGACAAGCTAGCCACATGTCACAACTTTTTTATTTCTCCATCTAACCCAGCCTAGTTTTCTTTCTTGACTGTATGCTTTCGGGAACTAGTTGCCCTTTTAGCTCTACGTACCCCTTCGGAGATTACTGGCGTGATATTATGTATGTATGTATCTATTAGTAAACATTTAACTATTTATGACCGACTGGCCCGTTGGACTCGAGCAATTCGACCAACTTGGCCACCCAGGTCAGAGACCCTGGCCACGAAACTAAGGGGCTAATGGTTCGTGTAATGAACATGGGCATTTATACTCCAGCCATCGATGTTTATAAACGTATTCAGGTATGACTATGTGCGTTGCGACCAATAATAACGCGAACAATCCGAAGTATTGTATAACTATTTGAAGCCAAAAATAAAATTGCGAAGACCTAGCTGGAGAATTATGGAAAAGTAGTAACAATCAACTAGATTGATGCCCACACAATGACAAACTCAATGCACCCTTGATCGCCTTTTATGACAAGCTAGTCAAGGAACACAACACAATTGATATTTTATTTTCAAGTCCCAGACCAACATGTGTATTCTGATAAGACGTAAAAGGCATAGTAGACGAAAAACAAACATCTCAATACTCAACGTCAGGTTTATCAGCCACCCCGGCTTGCGCATCTTGACGCTGTTATTATCTGCGCGTGCGGCGTCCCGGCGCTATCGCCGTCGGTCGCTTCTGTTTTCGGCCAACAATACCGCCGTGAATTATTACTTTTGGCGCACGAGCAAGCGTCTTATTTGGGAATCGTTCGAGATACATTTTCTGTGTAATTTCGAAGCCACTTCGCACGTCTTACTGTTAAAAAATAAAAGTAAAGAGGCACATAATCCTCTAAATAGCGTTTTTCGGTCGGAAGAAAGACTTAGTGTGGCTATAGTATAACAGAACTTGTTAACAAGCAGCAGAATTAGTAATTATTGGCAACATTGATAGATGACTGATTTGGTCTTACTGTTGGTTTGCTTAACGGTTAATGCCAACATATCGGTCTTAAGTTAAGACCGATATGTTGGCAAACATTAACATGCTACCATAGTCTACTCTAAGATAATATGCATGATAATCAAAAATGATTGCCCGAAATCTTTATTAAAAGTTGCTTCTTAAAGTCTAGTAATTCTCTTTCATATTAGATAAATATTTAAAAAAATTAAAGTAGTATAACACTAGATATAACAGTTTCGTGCGATTCCAGAATGGCGGCGACTTTTTCTCCAAATAGAAATGGGGGTTGGCGTTCTCCAGTCACGGAATAGTCGCTTGGAAATTTAGAATGGATGGAACAATTTATCAGTAGTTGCACCAGCACAGAATACATCCAGACATGTTATTTGATGTACTTTGTTTAGACCCGGGGCTGCGACCTTGATTGAAAATAACTCCTGAATTGGGTGCTAAGGTTTCATTGAGGGTAAATGTATATTTCAGATCAGACGAATAAACCTAAAGAGTAAAGCTTTATCCTTTCGTTAAGAAAGAAATATCCGAGCATTCGAGGGTCTACGTCCTTTAAGGTGCAAAATGTTTTCTTGATTTTTTTTTCCTTTTTATTCGACGACGCTTAAGCACTTGTGTTACGGATATCAGAATCAACTGTAGTATTACAAATATAAATAAATAAATTCTTCAGACTGGCACACCAATTCCCTAGTCCCAAACTAAGCTTATAAGCTTGTGTTATGGATACTAGGTGAACGGATAGATATACTTAAATACGTTTAAAAACATCCATGACTCGAGTACAAATATTCATGTTCATCACACGAAATATTTGCCCCTAGCGGGATTCGAACCCGCGACCCTTGGTTTCGTGGCCAGGGTCTCTAACCACTCGACCAACGGGCCAGTCAAAAAATATATACTTAAATATTGGATATTAACTTCCAGACACAGAACAAACACAAGTATTCATCATATGAATGTTTGTCCTGGGTGGGGATCGAACCCACAACTCTTAGCGCATGGGGCAGGTTCACTACCGGATGCGCCATCGAGCCAGTCGATGGCGCATTCGGTAGTGAAATGCAGTAGCTTGAAATCCGCTTTTCTGTACTAATATAAGGAAGAGGACAGATTTGATTGTTTGTTTGTATTGAATAGGCTCCTAAACTACAGGACCGATTTGAATAATTCTTTCAACAACGGAAAGCTACTTTATCAGCAAGTAACATAGGCTATATTTTATCCCCGTATTCCCACGGGAACAGGAACTACGCAGGTGAAACCGCGGGGCGCTGCTAGTTTACTATGTTTTTCGGAGAGGTTATCACTTGCTAACTTAATCTAGCCGGCCCAGTCTTTCTAAAACCATTGTGCTTTCTCATTAATTCAGCGTGGTTCCTCCACCTAATCTGCTGTTCTTTATTAGCTAACTTAAAACCATAGTACCCTGGTCTCACGGGGTGCTTCCAGTAATTTCCCATAATACGCATATGAATCAGACGTCGTTATCATCGGGTGCGGTAATAAAGCATAAATTGCACACCTTTGTTTACATGGCTAATTTACGAGAACACGGTCCTGTGGGAAGAGGCGTGTTCCCTCACTGCCGGGTTAATTAGAGTGATATACCTCAGGCTTGTTCGAGTCCGCTGATAGGGCCGCGGGTATGATATCTGATCGTGAGGAAGAGGGTTATAGCCCTCAGAGGTCCGTAAATCAACATTTCATCTGTTTGTAATAACAAGTTGTTTCAGAAATACGATATGATATTATGTGGGTGATATTTTTAATTTTTACAATATTTGTTAGATTACGATTTTCAATATTTATTGGATTTTTTACAGATTACGGCTGTAATCCCGGAAGGGGTAGATAGATTCAAAGGAGCAGCAATCGCCTTTAACCACATTCAGCCAAAAACAAAACTGGGTTGGGTCCGATTGAAAATTGTGAAAAAGTAGTGCCAAGTGGCTAGCTCGTCGCTCACACAATCACATACATACATACATACATACATACATACATAAATACATAACATCACGCCCATAATCCCTGAAGAGGTATGTAGAGTCAAAGAGGCAGCATGCCCTTTCAACCACATTCAGCCAAAAATAAAGCCGGGCTGGGTTAGATGAAAAATTGTGAAAAAGCAGTGACAAGCGGCTAACCTGTCGCCTACACAATCACACACCCAAAACCCGATACACCATTAGTCGCCCTTTACGACATGCTAGGCAAGAACCACAGTTGGCATATATTCTTTTTAAGTCCCAGACCAAAATAGGACAGTGGGCTGGGTTGGATGGATAGCTGTGAATTAGGAGTGATAAGTGGCTAGCTCGTCGCCTACTCAGTCACATACCCGTCAGTCAAAAGCCCGTAAACAATTAGTCGCCTTTTACGACATTCTAGGCAAGAACCACAGTTGGCGTATTCTTTTTTTTGTCCCAGATCAACATGGGCCTAGTCCCAGACCAATCACATAAGTACCCAATACCCGATATATCATTAGTCGCCTTTTACGACATGCTAGGCAAGAAACACAGTTGGCACATTCCTTTTAAGTCCCAGACCAACATGGGACAGAATCATGACAATATTATATTAGAGTTAAACCCTAAAGAACCAATGTAACTAGAATTAGTTACCTGCCAGTACTTACATTGCATGTGATTTAAATTAACTGGTACAAATATTTTCTGTGGATGGAAACAAATCACATTTTTATGTGCATACGAAATAGTAAAAATTCAGAAATAAATTATGTTGAATTTAAAAGCTGAGCTTTTAATATATTCCAGTAAATAAATTTGTTTATTCGTGAAAGGGGAAAATAATTTAACAACTGGCGTTTTATCCCAAGTTTTTATAGGTCTTAATTTGAAAGTCTTTTTGTAATTACATCGGTATTATTGGCCTTTAATATAGATACCTAGATAGGCAGATCAAAATAGTCCAATTTTGGTCTGGGACTTAAAAAATTATGTACCAACTGTATTTTCTTGCCTAGCATGTAGTGGAAGGCGACTAATAGTATATGGTGAATTGCGATGAAATTTGGCATGCAGATAGTTATCACGACGTAGGCATTCGCTAAGAAAGGATTTCACAAAATTTATCCCATAAGGGGGTGCTACGATAGTCCAAAGTTTTTATAAAAACATTCTTTTCAGGCTTTGCTCGCGTTCGAAGTTAGTTTTTTTATATTTTTATTCAAAAGTAACTTTCGTTTGAGTGAATCCGCGTTGTTGGCGAAGCGAGCACCATAACTTATAGATGCTCCACGATTCATGTAATTAGGGTGCTATAGTCAGGACGCCATTAGGGCCCAGTTTAATTATCTGTGGAAGACATAACGGCCTGAATTAATTACTTTACGTACCCACCTAATAATAATGACTGTTCGCCGTACTAATGTCTTTATTTACATATTTTTGACTGCACTCAATCATATTATGCGACAGTTGGAATTTCCAATGTTTTTTTTGTGTTTAATTTAATACCTTCTGCTTGCCATAAGCTTGTCTCATTGTCTTTGTTGGGTATACTATTTTGATGGTACATACATACGAGCACGCATAACATATGTAAACTGATATTTTGTGTCTTATATGGAAGTGGAGTAAAGATACATTATAGGTATTTTGTCGGATTTTAACGCTAAGGCGTGCATAGTTAATTAGCGTTTTACATCCCGACGTAATTTTATGTATAGACGTTGTCAGAATAAGTGCCACACTTCTAATTTCTCACATTTTTTGAGACGATGAACATTTTGAAAAAGTTGTACTTATAACAGTTTTACCATAAGCTAAGTCGCTCTGCGATTCCCATTCCCAAAGATCACCCAAAACATTGTCAACAGCAAAACTGTAAGATTACGATCTAAGATTTCATTCCATTAGCAGACCTTCAACGTGGAGTCGCACAGAGAACTTCAAGAAAACAAAACATTACTGTATAATTGAGCAGAACCCAAGGACCGCTGCATCGCGAGTTTCATACTTTTGCCACAAACCAGCTAACGGCAGTAAAGCAACTCTAATTTAACGTTACACATAGTAAGGGAACATGACGTGCCATTGCATTCTGCTAACGTACTAATATACCTACAAGTTTAAAGTTCTGACAAACTAAGGAACTGCATTAATAATGGATTAGAATAAATATAGGTATTATGGTTTTGTTAGAAACAAGTTTAGTTTATCTATGCTGTGTGATATGGGGGTTTGAAATGTTGTATAGACTTATTTCCTACAAAATATAAAAAAAATTATAAGTGAATATTCGTTTTACAGACGAGAACAAAATAAGTGTATTTTATTAATTAAATATCTTTGCTCAATGTAGGCGGTATGGAATAGATTTAGAACCATGGTGATTAAACTAGGATTAACTTAGCAACTTTAGTAAATGCCAAACGTAATGTTAATATATGAACAAAACATGTATGATTATTAGGGAACAATTAATTGCCCCAAATATGAACCTCTTAAGCTCTTGTGAAAGAGTACCTCTAAACAGTCATAATCATGATAATATTCTTTAATTGTAATAATTCGTGGAATTCAGCATTATCGCTAAGTGTTTCTAAAATACATGACAGCTTTCAGTATCTAGTAAACTTCTCATCGCGTGTGCTAATCTAAGTTAACGCTTACAAGCTCATATATTGGAACATATGTTTACGCTGTTTCACTGTTATGTTATTTGCACTGTGTCCTAGACTTCTGGCGCGTTAATAAAACAAAATGGCCGGGACTAACTCCGCTGCGAGTCTGCTACTCTTAATAATAATTAAATGTCTGTCTGTTTGTCGGTTTGGGACATTAGACTTAGCATGCGATTTCTGCTGGTTGGACGGCGGAGTAATACAGACAAATTGGCGAATTTCGAACTAAGTTTATACAATACGTGAAGTCTGGTAACTGGTTGCACAAATATAATGCAAGTGTAATGTTCTTTAATGAAAAATGATATATTACTATAGCTAAGTTATAGAACACGTTACTTATTAGGTATTATATAGATGTCGGTGGTGAGAAACGAGTAATACCATGTAATAACATCTGTTTTAAAGGAAAAAAAATATTTACTGCTATTTTGTATTATACAGCAACGCAACCGCAACGAGGCAACCTTGACTTTTACTATTGACAAATGTTTCAGTATTATTTGCGATACTAAGGCGCTATACCGCACATTATCCGCCAAACTTGCCAATCACCAAAACGTTCGCATGCCTTTACACTTTGACGATTTTTGCGGCAACGATAACAGTTCAAACAACGAAACAACCGAGCAACATTTACGGCAGAAGAATCACTTCCGCCACAAAACAAACAACAGACGCTAAATAATGGGCAGAGAAGGGAACAGTCACGCACAGCGCTTCTCCGATGTCGCCGACACGCGGTTTTTGCGACGCGGCGCTTGCAACGTCACGTCATTAGTAACTCGAGATCGCTTTTGTTCTTCGTCTTATCTAACTGTTAGAAAGTTTACTTAGAGAAATGTGCTGGTGTTGATCTCGGAGTTTGTAAAAGGGTTTCTTAAAGTATGGTCGCGACATAAATGCTGATGAAAATTTACTCCAAGTTTGTAGTAAATTTACTCCAAACACAATTCACACTATTTAATATTTAAAATAAATGTCATTTTAAGTATGAATATGATGATATTTGAAATAATATAGTATGTCATTAATGGCGATTATGATATATTGAGTATTTGGCGGGTTTGTGATTATGTACTTGTGTGATGAGCTGGCTAGTCACTTCTTTATTAAAAAATCCATTTAATCCAACTTAAATCTATTTTTAGCTAAAATTAGTTAAATACTTGCTCCCTCCTTGGCTCGTGCCTACCCTTCAGTGATTGCGAGCGTTATAGTGTGTAAGCGAAGCCTTTATTTCAGTTGTAACAGTATTAGTAAATTTCGTGTCGGCTCTAATGGACAAGCGGCTCACGCATTCTGTCGGAATTTGTCACGGGAGCTAAGAGGCTTGGAGGAGGGTCGTTTGTAGGTCCATTATTCTGATATTACTGTTTCTACAAGTGGACGAATAGACACAGTAAACTTGACGTTTTATTTTATTTGGAGATTGCTCCATTTGTTTCGTAATTAATTGTACTTGCGGTTACTTTTGTGTTGAATTCGCACCGGCTGTACTTGAGGGATATTTTTTGATTTGGAATAATTTAATTTGGAAACCAGGTAAATAGGGCTTTTGGAAATATCATGATGAGTTAAAACGACAAGAATCAGATGAATTTTTAATTTGATTTAGGTCTGTTAAATAGCTTTAGCTTTTAAATTATTGCTTATAATATTGGTGTTGGTAAGACATCCTAATATTCTGTCAATGAAATGATATTGTGTGAATTTAGTCTTGGTTACACATCCACTGTTGTTTGAATAATATTCACGTTTCTTTGAGTTGCTTTTCGTCATTGCCAAACTTTCGCACTTAACTACAAGTATGTACTTACAATAAAAAAAAAACCAAAGAAACGTGCTCGCATCTGAACCATAACCCTGTTGTATATGAAGTGTGAATTACCATTAAGCTATCACCGCTTTTAAAACCATTTGTATTACTATCGGATTCTAATAAACATTCAAATCGGTTTACAAACTAATCTAAAGCGTTGTTGTCGAATTGACACGACCTCCCGCTAACGACTCGAGGCTAATGGCGTGGGATATTCGGCCCACTAACCCCGGACTGGTAGAAGTGGGATTAGCCGAGATTGTTCCCGAGAAACGAGACGGAGGTACATGTTGATGGTGTCTAATGAATCGAAGAGTTGATTATATAGGCAAATAATACCATACATACATAACATCACGCATACCATCCCCGAAGGGGTAGGCAGAGTAGAAGGGGCAGCAATTCCCTTCAACCACTTTCAGCCTGAAATAAAGCCGAGCTGGGTTAGATGGGAAAACTGTGAAAAGCAGCGACAAGCGGCTAACCCGCCCACACAATCACACCCAAAACCCGATACACCACCAGTCGCCCTCAACGACATGCCAGGCAAGAACCACAGTTGGCATATTCTTTTTAAGTCCCAGACCAAAATGGAATAGTGAGCTAGGTTGGATGGCAAGCTGTGAAAAAGACGTAATTTATTTAAACTAACTAACTAAACTTTACGCCACTTCCCTAGCGAGGTTGACAGAGATATCCGAACCCGTGATGGATGGAAAATTATGAAGAAGTAGTGACAAGTGACTAGCTCGTCGCCTACACAATCACACAACCTAAAACTAACCATTCGTCGCCTTTTACGACATACTTGACAAGAAACACAGTTGGCACATTCTTTTTTAGTCCTAGACTAACATCGGACTTCAACATGTTACGCTCTTGATAGCCAGGTAGACAAACACTATCATTTGAAAACAAGTAAGGACTATACATCGTCGTCCCATGGGACCTCAGCATTTGCCATAACTGACGCCAAACTATCGCTCCGCGCGAGTAATGGTAATTCCATCCGCGCCCGAGGGAAATATATGTATCGCGAACGGGGGCAAGTATCGGCACAATTTATACTTGCGAGTCGCTCTCAACTCGTAAGTGGTTCGAGACGAATGGGTTTATTGTTTTGTTACTGTTTGCCGTGTGTTAGACAAGGTGGTTAGACATTATGGCATTGCTATCGGTATTGAAATCGGTAACTACTGGATCGGGTTACCGGTTGTTATTTTTGGAACAGGTTTGTATATGTAATATATAACTGTGAAATGGTTTTCAACCACCTGCCAATGTGCCATTAGTATGAATTTCGGTAAACTTATGTAAGTTTAGTGACAATTAAATGTTGTATCTATCGTCGAGTTAGTTTCATGACGGCAACGGAATCTTCTGCTTTTATCTCCATCTAATGATTGGCTCGATGGCGCATTCGGTAGTAAGCCTGCCCCATGCGCCAGAGTTGTTGGTTCGATCCCCACTCAGGACAAATATTCGTATGATGAATACTTGTGTTTGCTCTGTGTCCAATATTTAAGTAAATATCTGTAATACCACTGTTGATTCTGATATCTGTTACACAAGTGCTTAAGCTACTTACCTCAGAGTCAGATCAAGGTAAGTGATTGAGTTGATTTTGCGGTTAATGCAGACAGTCTTTATATATTACTAATCTTATTTAAAATCTTAGACATTTAGATATTGGATACTTTAATCTTATTGCAAGGGAAATCCTACATGCATAGCTTTCCCCCCTGTGTTGAGCATGTATTAGAAAAGAGTTCCTCGAGGGAGTAAATGCTGTGGCGCTTTAGTTCTTTCACGAAATAAAAGCACTAGGTACTTTCGTGGTCTCATATGAGTCAAAATATGCTTGTACTTTTATTAATTCAGTTGCTACTTGAATAATAATAAATGAACTTTATTATCCACTTCTGTGGTCTAATGTAACGTCGGAATATTCTTATACTATCCTAAATTTTCCTAGAAATTCAATTGGTATTGGTGATTATTAAATAAATAAATAAATTATCTAGACTGACACACCAATTCCCTAATGCTTGTGCTATGGATACTAGGTGAACGGATAGACATACTTAAATATGTCTATGAATAACCATGACTCGAGGGCGAGATTCGAACTAGCAACCATTGCTTCGCGGCTAGGGACTCTGACCACTCGACCAACGGAACAGTTATAATACTCAGACAAGTTCAAACTTTTTCAAGAGGTCCAACTCAAGTCTCTCAAGTTATTAATTAGGGACTGAATTTTGAATACCGTACAAGTATAAACCTCATATGCAATACACCTTATATCACTTGAACTTAGCATTCAAAGGGACACAACAGTCTTCCGAAACCTACCAATCAAATAGCTAAATGTAAATCCACAAAAAAAAAAACACCGCCCGATCAAGCTCAACACAAAATCCTTTACACTCTCCTCCCGGGCGCTCTCGAATTCAATTTTATGCAAAGAAACCTTGCCGTGTTTGCATAATTTCCACGATCCTTATATTTTTAATCAACTTGAGCTGCAATAAAACGTATCCCAGGGGCGAGGCGATAACGGAATTGAAATTAATCAGGAGATAACTTGATTTTTTGATGGTTTTTCTTGATCAATTTTGAGACTGGCGTCGGCTGGTTTCGGAACTTCTTTGTATTTTTACGTTGGTGGACGTATTCTGAATCGGAGATGAAGGTTACAAAGTAAATAGTTTTAATGCTTGCTCATCATTCTGAACAATTTCAACGTAATGGAATCGACACTATGGCGTTAGTGTTTGTTTCAAAGATTCAACCCAAAAAGTTGGTTAAATAAAAGATGAAAAGCGAGTCATATACATGATATGCTATTCTATCTTCTTAATTTCAATATAAAGGGTCGATTTTCATCCTAAGTCTACGCTCAGACTTCTGTGACAAAATAACATACCACATCTTGTATTGTAAATAAAAGTGAGAGTCAAAGAAATGATCTACGAAAGTAATTTTTATCATTTTACTTTTATACTTTCCTTATTTTTTTTATTTGTACTTTTCTTATTACTTAAATGTTTTTTCTATGTTGAAGTTATAGAATGATAAAGCAGATTACTTTTAAAAAAGATTGCACAGTTTAGTCTTTTATTCCGTCTCGGTTTTCTGCTGAGAGGAAATATTTTCTGATCCACAAAAATCAGCAAAACGCTCGTCAACACCTCCCACTTGTTTGCATTTCATCTGAATACCGAAAGGCGTTCGTAAAAGTTTACACCAAAAAACACCTAGTTAACCCCGGCGGGGTCCAGCAAAAATAGCCACAGTACCAAAACAAGAAAACGCAAAACAGAATTCTTGCTGGACCGCACAAGTGAGCCCGGGCGACCGCACGTCCCCGCCCGGGGAAAAGTCGGAACTTTCTGGAATTTCTGGAATTTTCTGGAATTCCTGGAATCCGAGTAATTCCGAGGCGGAACGGGGAATTTGAGTCGTCGGGTCGCTGACGCGTTTTATTGCGCCGTATCGCGTCTGTCACAAAGGGATTCTTCGTAATTACTGAGCTCTTCTTGTTTATTATTTCTTGCTTGGAGTTTTGGCTGTAAACGTCGGACTGGGTTTACTGATGCCCTGGATAAAGACGCTCGGTAGTTCAGTGAGTAGTGTTAGCTCGTAAATTCTTAATTAACATTTTGTCACTGTTGGCCGGCTTAGGGCTTCGTAGTATTCGTACTTTTGAGAGAGATGTGGGTTACAGCTAGTATTTTACTGTCGTCGAGTACTAGAATAAACATAGTTTTAACAACTTTTGAAATCACAAATCTTAAATCGGCTTACATAGCTTACGCGATTAGATCCAAGTCTGTCTGACTTACTTATATAAAATATTACCGATTTATTTTCTTTGAAAGGACAGTTACTTATTTTAAATAACGTAACGTAACGTTTATTTTATTTATTTATTTACCATTATATTATATATAATCTTGTAATCAGTTTGCAAACATTCTTAAATGTATATCATTCTCCCAGACTGACACACCAATTCCCTAGTTCCAAACTAAGCTTATAAGCTTATGCTATGGATACTAGGTCAACGGATAGACATACATAAAAACGTTTATAAACATCCAAGACTGGAGTACAAATGTCCATGTTCATCACACAAAACATTTTCCCCTAGCGGAATTCGAACCCGCGACCCTCGGCTTCATGATCAGGGTCTCGAGCACTCGACCAACGGGCCTGTCAAATCATTGACAATGGAGTCGCGACATTACATTTAAAGTCATAAATCGCATCATGTGCTTGTTATACCTATACACACATAATGTCACGCCATTTTCCCATGGGGGTAGGCAGAGATCACGTACTTCCATTTGCTACAATCCTGATATACACCTTTCGCTTCTTCTACACTCATTCTTGTTATTATATCGAATATTAGCAGTCTCGTGGTTTTATACTCGATAAGGCAAGCCCACTCCACATCAGCCCAGAAATCATTCACAAAAGTTCAATGAAGTGACGTCACAAGCCGAGTCTCATGTCAAGTGGTTACGTTATTTCATGTCCAAGGCGAGGCATCTTCGTCCACTCATTGTGGTAAGGCTGACCTAGATAGACGAGCCCTACAAGTATAATTGTGAACAGATACAGACAGCGGACAGAACCGTCGTAAGGGCACACGAAGGCTATGCACTGGGTCCGAAACCGAACTTAGGTATGTACCTAAGCTAACTAACTAAACTTCACGCCACTTCCCTAGCGGGATAGGCAGAGAGAACCGAACGCCATATGGCACGATCCTTACAAACCTCACTTGTCTCTTCAACATTCATGATCCTTTTAATTTTTTCTTTTCATCCTTTTTACCTAAGCTTTCAGTTATTTTTAGTGTTATCTATCATTTGTTTATTAGCGTAAGCGAATGTTCACTTACTCTATAAATAAATAAATACTATACATGACATATATTATTTTGTAAGCGACGAACCAGCCAGATAACTAACTAACTAAACTTCACGTCACTTCCCTAGCGGGGTAGGCAAAGGAACCGATGATACATTTTCAAAATGTTCCATCAAACCCAACACAATTATTAATCTATACCAATATTATAAAGAGGAAAGATTTGAATTTTTGTGTGTGTGTGTGTGTGTGTATGTTTGTAATGAATAAACTCAAAAACTACTGGACGTATTTGAAAAATTCTTTCACCAATAGAAAGCTACTTTATCAAGGTGTAACCTAGGCTATATTTTATCCTCATATTCCCACGGGAACGGGAACTCCGCGGGTGAGACCGCGGGGCGCTGATAGTTTAAAATCAAAGGAGCTTAACGCTTCTTGATAATAAGTATCACATACTTTTGATTTGATACAAATTTCATTCATTACAATAAGAGTATTTATAATAGTTTACAGCCCGATAAAATATTTATGGTACAGGATTACGAAACGATTCATACAATTATAAGTATCATAGTGTAGAATTAATTTATGGTTGCCATTCAGCGTCCAAAACTAACTGATTATTGTAAATATTTAAATACGTGTTATAGATGAATACTTTCATCGAAGCAGTCGGAAGAATTTATTTTATACTTTTTAGTGTTTGGACATTTAAATAGCTATTAAGGCAGGTTCTTACTTGTGTTTTTTTCATAAACATTTTTTGCGGGGTTTTTTGAAGTCGGTTTTTATTTTTGTTATTTATTATCGAACCTCTATTTTTATTGTTCTGTGTCGAAGGGCCTCGGCCCTGAAACGGCCCTGGCAGCGACCGCAGTACAACGGGCTTTTACATTTTAAAATGTCCACTTGTTGCTGTATGTACTGAAAGGGTAACTTGTTGAGACTAGGTTACAAATTTATGGAATAAAAATAAAAATGATATATGATTCCATGCCTAACTAACAATCCCATGTTGGGGTCATCCTCTAGCGTTATTTCCTGTGTTTAGCCATGGTACGTTCAGTTAGACCATTTGTAGTTCCCCAATCTGAAGCAATAAATAAATAAATATCGGACTACATCACATACATTGATCTGACTCCGAAGTAAGTAGCTTAAAAGCACTTGTGTTACGGATATCAGAAACAACAAGTGGTATTACAAATATATACTTAAATATTAGATATTAACACCCAGACACAGAACAAACACAAGTATTCATCATACGAATATTTGTCCTGGGTGGGGATCGAACCCACAACTCTTGGCGCATAGGGCAGGATCACTACCGAATGCGCCATCGAGCTTGTCAAATGCTTGTAATCGAATGCCTGTAAGGCAATCGATTTAATATAATTAAAAGATGAATTCTCCGGACTAACAAACCAATTCCCTAATTCAATACCAAGCTTTAAGCTTGTCCTATGGATACCAGATCAACGGATAGACATAGTTAAATATGTTTATAAATATCCATGACTCAAGCAGAAATGTCCATGTTCATCACACGAAACATTTGCCCCTAGCGGGATTCAAACTGGCGCCCCTTGGCTTCGTGTCCAGGGTCTCTGACCACTCGAACAACGGGCCTGTCATAATAAACAGATTTGCCACATTAAACCAACGTCCTACCGACTAGGATCGGGACAAAACGAGACTGTGGCAATAATCGTGAACCATTTAAAAAAATCTTTCATTAATAGACTAACCGATTTTTGAATTCGTATCTACCGCTCATGTACCGCGTAGTGGTACAAAAAGAAGATTTTTTTAACCTAATTTTGAATTGCGAACATATCCACCGCTTATGCAAAATAAACAATTGAAATGAGGGCCTTTTTGTTAAACAAAACAAAACAAACGCCGTGCACATGCCGTGCCGCCCGGCGGAGGTCACGCGCGCTGTGTTGGCAAAAATTGGAACCGCCCGATGAATTTAATTCCGCCGCCAATCCCATATGTATTAAGTTCAGTTTGCGGATCAACCCGCGCGGGATTCGCTTAGCGGGAGTTCCGAGTTTGGGCGAGGAAAAGTGGTTTGGCGTATTACTATGTGCACTTAGGGTTTTTTAAATTACTAAATGTGGTCAGTAAGCATACGGCTTCTAGATGATAGTCTCTGTCGTTTACGGACATTTGCAACTCCAGAGGTAACGTAAATGCGTGGCCAACCCCTCTGACCTCCAATTTAGTTTCTTTATTTCTAGTTAGATGGTTAGTAGTTTTTATTCTACGGTTGCCAGTTCGAATAATCCGTATTTATTTAAATAAACTGCGTCATTACGGGAATCAAATCAAATACAAAAACGCCACTAACTGACCTTCTAAACAGTACATCCACTTCTCGCCACATTCTTAAAAAGACCACAGTCTGATTTAGTTAGAATGACGAACGTATTAACATACAGTAGCGTTTAGTCCCGTCAGTATTATTTCCAGTGATAATGCAACGCGAAAGTTTAAAATCACGTATTAACATACATGTACTCTATCAATCAAATACCAAAATAAATAAAATAATAAATATTCAACGACATCACATACATTGCTCTGACTCCGAAGTAAGTAGCTTAAGCACTTGTGTTACTGATATCAGAAACAACAGTGGTATTACAAATATATACTTAAATATTGGACATAAAAACCCCGACACAGAACAAACACAAGTATTCATCATACGAATATTTGTCCTGGGTGGGGATCGAACCCACAACTCTTAGCGCATGGGGCCGAATGCGCCATCGAGCTTGTCAAACCAAATGTTTTCATGTATGCGTCACAAATTGTAATGTAATGTTTAACTACTCTGTCAGTGTGTATCTAGTTTAGCATATATGCATGCCATCTCATGCGTGATTCATATTTAAATAATCTTAATTCTTGTCGGAAAATAACATGAGTTTTAAGACTACTATTGTATAATTATGAGGATGTTAGATTTGGAAATATGATAACATATTAATATTGTTTCAACATCAGTTTTCATATGCGCAAAATCATCATGGATTCAGTCTAGCATTAAAATTATCTCGACTACCAAATTAGCGAGCGCTGACAAACAATCAAAGAGGACTTTTTATGAATTTCATAAATTCAATGAAAGTTTCTTAAAAAAAATAAGGAAAAATATATTTTTATGACGATATGAAACGAAAGAAACGTTATGATGAAGAAATTTAGAAAAAGTATTTTTTCTAAGCGCGTTATTTCGTAGTCGTGAAAATATTATAATGTTTGAAAAAACATCTCTAATACACCTACCCTACGATAGTTAGCACCATTTGTAGCCACAAACATAAAATACCCTCTTATCTAATAACAGGAGCGTAAAACAAGTCGAGCCACTTCGAATAAAGCTCTCGCTTTATCCTTCGCGACGAAATCGACTTCGGAGGAAAAACAAAATAACACAAATCCTAGATAACGAAACGACCTCCACTACATTATACACTTGGATGATTTTTGACAGTTACACAGTTATATGTCGAGTAATAAAAGGAAAATGGAAGGGAAAAAGGAAGAGATATGAGAGGGCCGATACGATTTTTTGCGCTTGACGACGTTATTTCTTAAGGGAAATTAAATGCTATTTAAGTAAGGTTTTGTGTTTTATAATTATGTACTATATAAATTACTGTTTATCTAAATGACAGCCTTGATATCAGACATTTATTTACAGGTCAATCTGTAATAATAAGTTTTATGTATCTACTTATCTTACATATTTTTTTTTAATGTTAGAGAAATGTGGACATAAATTTAACTTGTACATTGTGTAAACTGATATTACCCAGCTTAAAATCACAGTATTCATAGACTTACATCTTCATGTATGTGGCGTGCTTGGATATTGGAGGAGAGGATAAATTTAATGGTCCAAGCATAACGCATGCTTCATAGGAAAGTGACTTAAATCAAACCTTGTTTTATATTTAAATTAATATTACATGTTAAACCATAAGGTAAATTTTCCATCAGCAACATATTTTGAGTTAGGTCCCTTTACTACTAAGCGTGCGAGTACTTACCTTATCTTTACATAACATATAGTTATGAGCAGTTCAGCTATAAGTGTTACTATTAAAAACAAAATATAACTTAAAAGCCACCGTCCGACTTTTTCCCGGTTCCAAACTCCCAGTCGGCATCACCGGGGTAAGTTGCGTCGGCCGCAGGCGGCTTCATTTGCCCAAACTATTTAGCGTGAGAGGCGCGAGAACAAAGTACAAATAAGAGGGTGGCATGTGCCGCTTACGACGCTCATCAAACTTGCACGCGTGTGTAGCGTCGGCAACGAACATGTACGTAAATAAATATTCGACTACATCACATACATTGATCTGACTTCGAGGTAAGTAGCTTAAGCACTTGTGTTACGTATATCAGAATCAACAGTGGTATTACAAATATATACTTAAATATTGGATATTAACACCCAGACACAGAACAAACACAAGTATTCATCGTACGAATGTTTGTCCTGGGTGGGAATCGAACCCACAACTCTTGGCGCATGGGGCAGGGTCACTACCGAATGCGCCATCGAGCTTGTCAAAATGTACTTGTATGTATTGTTAAGTTTGGTGTCCTTAATTAGATGCGACTATTCAAACAAAAAGAAAACCAAATAAAAGCTTACTATTAAAATAAATTTAAGAAATACCTTGGCCAGTCACATGTTGGTTTAGGACTTAAAAGAATGCGCCAACTGTGTTTCTTGCCTAGCATGTCGTAAAAGGCGACTAATGGTATATGGGGTTTTGGGTATGCGATTGTGTAGGCGACGAGCTAGCACTAATCACTTTGTCACAATTTTCCATCTCACCCAGCCCAGTTTTGTTTTTGGCTGAATGTGGTTAAAGGGTCCTGCTGCCCCTTTGACTCTGCCTACCCCTTCAACAGGAAAATAAACTAATAATATGAATCTACCACCGGTTCGGAATGTTGCTTCTACCGAGAAGAAATCGGCAAGAAACTCGGTAGTTACTCTTGTCAACAACATAATTTACAAGGGTGTATAGATCATATTTGCATCTGAACCATGTCATGAAGTCGGCTTGTCAGACAACAAAATATAAAATAAGTAGTAAAGTACACCTCTACAGATAGGTCTTAACGTTAAGTAGTAAGTTTACCAGATTTTGCTACATTTAGTTTAAAACGTACCCTAATTTTTGATACAAAACGTTCAAAATAAATTAAATTCTCCAGACTCCAGACTGACACACCAATTCCCTAGTTCCAAACTAAGCTTATAAGCTTGTGCTATGGATACTAGATGAACGGATAGATACTTAAATACGTTTTATCAACATCCATGACTCGAGTACAAATGTCCATGTTCATCACACGAAACATTTGCCCCTAGCGGGATTCGAACCCGCGACCGTTTCGTGGCCAAGGTCTCTGACTATTCGACCAACGGGCCTGTCAAAAACAAGATGTACTCTATATATCTTTTGTCTATTTTTCGCAACTACTTATTTTGTTGCTGACGCTCCGGGTGAAATGCGGCGAGCACGCGGCGTCGTCGCCTGCGCCTGTACAGTCGGCAATAAAATGCATATTAGATAACCGTGTTTTGTCGACCGTACGTGATTGGGCGGCGCCTTGCCGGAGTTACGGTTACGGCTATCGGTTTTGACCCGGGTTTTAGATCCGGATGCGATACTGAGCGGGTGTAGGGTATATGAGACGTGTTTTACATGTGACGAAATTTTCTCAATTTTGAAGAATAGACTTAAAAATGAAGATAATGGTGTCTTAATTTCTGGTAATTTACTCCAAGGTACAACTGATGAACTATAAATTAAGCAGTGAGAGAAATACATGCGCATTTTGTGGATAAGTGTTTTGTGAACAAGAATCCTCATTGGATTTGAATATTAATCATAATATATACGTATGATATGACATTATTATCCATTAAATTATCACAACATTGACTTAACTAGTTGAGGGGGCGAACTTTAAACTTTCGCGTTGTATTATCGCTACGAATAATTATATGCATGTAGAACATGAGTACTTACAGCTTGAAGAACGTCAAGCCGTTGTTACCATTTTTGACTGGCCCGTTGGTCGAGTGATCAGAGACCCTGCCTACTAAACCAAGGGTCGCGGCTTCGAATCCAGCTACAACATGGACATTTGTACTCGAGTCATAAGATGTTTATAAAAGTATTTAAGTATGTCTATCCGTTTACCTAGTGTCGATAGCACAATCATAAGCTTAGTTTGGGACTATGGAATTGGTGTGTCAGTCTGGAGAATTCATTTATTTATTAATGTACTCATGTACTTCTTAAATTGTCTTGAATTGTCATAATGCATATCGTGTTTAGTCCCAAGTATCAAATGAATCAGTATATTTTTGTCGAGAAATCTATCTATAGAAGAAATCAATTCAAACTAATTTTAAAACCACAAAGCATCGAAAATACGGGGAAACCGTGTTATCAATGCAATCCGTTAAACGCAGCCATTATCGGACCAATCGGGCCGCCATTTCGTTACGTCACCGTAATCAATTTAATGGCGGCATTCATAGACAACGACTTTTACTTTTGAAAACATCGACGCGTCATCGCGCATCGACAATGGGAGGCTAGTGTAGAGCGTTTCGGCTTTAGTTTCGGGTTCGATCGGTATTTTACGAAAATGTGATATTTTTCTCTATCGCTAAATGTTATACATAGTCTTAAAAATGGACGATAACATTAGAAAAGAAAGTTATCCCTGAAATCATGTGATGACCCGTCAAATGTAGTAAGCGAAATAAAATACAGCAACTGTTACGTTCATTTGAGAATTTTCTCCTCTAGGTTAAGCTATAAGGAAGATAGATTTTTCCATTATAAGGTATTTTGACGTATACAGAGTTAAAATCCACGAATGTTTGAAATAAAAGTACCTTCAGTTACTCCTTGTAAGATCAGCTATCTGCCAGTGGTGTCAAAATCAAACAGATAATATTCTAAAATTTATTTCTATGGTTATGTAAGTCACTTCATATAACATAACATATACATTCATTATGCTAGTTTTACATTAACAATAGACGCTTTAATTTTCTTTACCTGTATGTACATTTATTGTTCGGCTTCAGGCCGAAACTTCCGACCCGCCACTAGTTTCACGTACTCGTCCACAATTCACGTACGCCGAATGTATTAATATTTTACGATATTTTCACTCGACGTATCTTTTTGTGTATTTGTGTGTCCTTTTTGTGTATTATTTCCTGTACTCTCATGATTATGGTTATTTTATTATTTAAATGCCGGGCGCGAAGTAATTTGGCTTGAACTAATACGCTTTGTAAGTAATTTTGGGGGTTAAAAATAAATTGAATGTCCCGTTTTATTACTATTGATAAAATAATGAGTTTATTGAATGGACGTGACAAATTGTATTGATCTGTTTCAATATGACGTAGGTATTTCGACAACTCATCTACTTTAAGTTTATCTTGAATTGTCATATTTGTAGACACTGATGTCATTTGTAAGCATGGGCATAAATAAACAAAATACATAGTATTGGAATCGTTTCAACAGTAGACTGGCTCGATGGCTCATTCGGTAGTGACCCTGCCCCATGCGCCAAGAGTTGTGGGTTCGATCCCCACCCAGAACAAACATTCGTATGATGAATACTTGTGTTTATTCTGTGTCTAGGTGTGAATATGAAATATTTAAGTATATTTTTTAATAACAGTGATAATTTCTAATATTCGTAACACAATTGCTTAAGCTACTTACCTCGAAGTCAGATCAATGTATGTAATATAGTCTGATATATAGTCTGAGTATGTGAGAAAAAATTAAACATAAGAACAGTAGAAACAACTTCTAGTAAATTGAAGTATATTTTATGTAATTGAAGGGGTGAGTGGACAAAGGTGTTATCTTCATATTTTCTGTGTATTTTAATAAATTTAGTAAAAATATATTTTTCTTCTATAGAATCTATAAAGTAATGATGTTTTCAAAGGTATCGATACTTAGGTTTTATGTAAAAGTTTAAGCTGTAATAGCTACCTTGATTTTATGATATTAAAACACTCAAACCCAGTTTGAAATTTTTGTTAGTTAACACCTTTGTCCACTTAGCCCTTTAATTATGTACTAGTTAGCCTGCGGCTTCGCCTGCGTCAATGTCGGTTTATACGATCTTTACACATGATAGTCTACGTCAGCTATACTCAATGTGTGTTCCGCGGAACCCCGGGGTTCCGTGAAGCCTTTCTGGGGGTTCCACGAAAATTGGTACTGATCATAAATATCATAACTCCTGGGGGAAAATCCGTTAAAAGTCGATTATTACACCCCCCCCCCCCCGCACTGCCGCCCGCGCTGTTTTAGGGTCCCGTCAAATACTCCGCTTCCTAAAAGGGTTCCATTGCATAAAAAGTTTGAGAAGCACTGGTCTACGTGATTATCATGTGTTCGGTTCGGTCTATCTATAAATTTCAGATTTCATCGCAAAGGGTCGCATCAGTTTAGCCGGAAAGACGTAACAGATAGACAGATAGTAATACTTTCGCATTTATATTATTATAATATCAACCATGATCCAACAATTGTCTGGTTCCCCTATCTTAGGGTTACGAAAGTCAGATCGGCAGTCGCTTCAATGTAATTAACAGACTCGCTAAATCCTGAATCATGGTCTAAGCGGACCCCGTCTAAGCAAGGGACATAATTCTAGGAAGATGATGAATAATTAATATCTTTGATAAATAAAACGAAGTACCTATTTCATTGCTACAAAGCACTATTTACCATTAAAAGAGCTTGTTACTTCACAAGGGTGAGTTTCAAACGCCTTCTGCAATTCTGTATTCTGTGCGGTGGCCGCTGTCCCGGGGCGCGCAATTAATAGCTTCGTTACCCGAGACGCCGCGAGATAAAGGTGCAGTCCGGGTGCATGTGGGGATTACGCGTTTTTGAGTTCGGTTAAGCAATCACAAATGTTGAGAACCACTGGATATCACATACTTGAAATGGTATTATTAAATACTAACGATGCCGGCGATTTCTCCCGCGTTTATGGTTGATGTCATATAGCCTATTACCTTCCTCGATAAATGGGCTAACTAACACTGAAATTTTTCAAATAGGACTAGTAGTTCCTGAGATTAGCGCGTTTAAGCAAACAAACAAAACACTCTTTAGCTTTATAATATTAGTATGTATATACGTAGGATGGGATAGACATTACCCCGTACCGTACATTTACATTATTTAAAGTGGGTTTGACGCATTTCGTCCCATTCGCATTTGGTCTCGGTGTAGTGAAAATCAAAGTGAGTATTTGTTTAACGAGTGAAGGGATATAATGATTTTACTATCTATAAAAAAATACAACAAATCTAATACTACAAACAGAAAAATTGTGTGTGAGTAAGTTAGTTAACTTACCGTAATGTCACAGACAAATAGTAGGTTTTCAACACGAATAAATACATACATACATACATACATACATACATACATACATACATACTACTGTAAATCTTAAGACTTAGATCAAATTAATACATACATACATAACATTACGCCCATAGTTCCCGAAGAGGTAGGCAGAGTCAAAGAGGCAGCATGCCCCTTCAACCACATTCAGCCAAAAATAAAGCCGGGCTGGGTTAGATGTAAAATTGTGAAAAAGCAGTGACAAGCGGCTAACCTGTCGCCTACACAATCACACACCCAAAACCCGACATACCATTAGTCGCCTTTTACGACATGCTAGGCAAGAACCGCAGTTGGCATATTTTTTTTTATATTTTCGAAACATACGAGTCGATAAAAAAAATATAGTTCATACATTTCTTTCAAAAATGTCTATATATATTCCAGTTTCAGCCTCTACAGAGTTCAAACAATTACAGAATTGTCACAGTTCTGCCTCTAGGGATGCTGTAATTAATAGCTCTTCGTTACTTAGGATTCAGACGTCGACTGAGGAAGCTAAAGATAAAATATAGAGGTTATATAATATGTACCATGTTGGTTGGGACTCGAAAATAATGTGCCAACTGTGTATCTTGCCTAGCATGTCGTAAAAGGCTACTAATGGTATATCGGATTTTGGGTATGTGATTGTGTAAGCGACGAGCAAGCCATTTGTCGCTACTTTTTCACAATTTTCCATCTAACCCAGCCCAGTTTTATTATTGGCTGAAAGTGGTAAAAGGTACATGGCTGCCCTTTGGACTTCGCCTACGCCTTCGGGGATTGCAGGCATGATGTTGTGTGTATATATTCCTTATTTGGACTTTATATATATTATTTCATGGGACCATGAACCATAATCCAAAATGTGTCTGGTTCCCCTATCTTAGGGTTACGAAGGTCAGATCAGCAGTCGCTTCAATGTTATTACCAGACTCGCTAAATCCTGGATCATAGTCTAAGCGGACCCCGTCTAAGCACGGGACATAACGCTAGGAAGATGATGAGACTATTATGTCCCATGTTGGTTGTGGCTCAAAAGAACGTACCAACTATGTTCCTTGTTTTGCACTTCGTAAAATGCGACTAATGGTGTATTTAAGTGACCTTATTTCTCCTTGAATTCTGCCTCCCCCTTCGGGGGCTGTAAGCATGATAGTACAGATTATGTCTATGTCTATGTTATATACCTGCATATATTAAAAATGAGATTGATCTTCTATCTAAATAAAAATCAATTACTACCAATTTATTCACCTATCATACTGATATTTTATGCTCGGTAACTATGTATTAAATAAAATTAAATCACAAACCTGCTAAATTATACATGGATTTTCAATATACTTTATTAATATGAACTACGTTTGAGTAAAATAAACACTCCTCTTATGTTACGTATATTTAAACATTAATAACACATTTCTAGAACTCATTTCAAACCAGTCAAATATCATATTCGCTGTATTTAAATAAATAGCATCATTACTTAGAGCTTTGTGACTATGAGAGACAAAGGTTTTTATTTATTCAGTGTGCTCCTCATAAAATGTATGAAGCATATGCGGTTGGGGAATTTTAAACTTAGAATTTAAAACGCCGAAGTTGTTTTAAGTTGTTGTTTGCTCAGCGGCGAAAGAAAACACTGGGGGAAAATAGGAATACCAGCATGTAGGTTGAATGTTGGGTTGGAGCCACGATCCGGCTCGAAGGACTATGTTTTGAAGAGCGAAATAGTAGCTTTATATTTTAGTTTTTCAGTTTTTAATTAATATGTAGATAGTTGATTAAAAATGTTGCATGTTTGGAGAAGGTTAAATTGTTTTATGTTTAATAATATTTTTTTTATTTAAACTCTGAATGGACTGAAACAACAAAGCTTTTTAAATTTATGTCTTGTGTTAAATTTCTCGTTTTTTTCCACACAAACATATTACGTTCATTTTCTATCAAGCGAATTATTATCCCGTTTTTAGTTAGGACAAGATAGTCTTGATCCTTACTTTGATAATCTGGTTATTAGGATAAATCGATAGCTATCTGGGTCTTGTATCTATTGGACAGGGGAACCAGATAAATTGGTTTGTCGTTACATAATTAAGTAAGATATTTGAAAAAATTATATTTATGCAACTGTTATCCCATTTTGAAAATAACAACTTGTTACATGACAGTCAATTTGGGTTCTCAAAAGGTAAATCCACTACTGATGCGGGCGTAGCTCTCATCAAACATATATTTGATGCTTGGGAAAACAAGCGGGACGCTATTGGAGTCTTCTGCGATCTGTCTAAAGCTTTTGATTGCGTTGATCACCAGACGCTGCTGATGAAATTACGGCATTACGGTGTTACGAGTAGGTCACTTGATCTACTCCGATCATATTTATCTGACAGGATTCAAAGGGTTAATATCAATGGAACTGACTCTTCTGGTGCTCCTTTATCCATGGGGGTGCCACAGGGCTCAATATTAGGGCCTTTACTTTTTTTAATTTATATAAATGATCTTCCGTACTATACGAAAGATCTGTGTGAGATAGTGTTGTTTGCTGATGACACCTCTCTGATTTTCAAAGTTGACAGAAAACACCCAAATGTTGACGACGTAAATAATGCTCTCTCTCACGTACTACATTGGTTCACGATTAATAACCTACTTTTAAATGCTGGTAAAACTAAATGTGTTAAGTTCACAATGCCTAATGTTAAGCAATCAAATATTAATTTAAACATGGGTGATGAACCTATTGAAATAGTTCACTCAACAGTATTTCTGGGCATTACCATTGATTCTAAACTGCAATGGGGCCCTCATATTGCTGCTCTAGCGGGAAGACTTAGTTCCGCAGCATATGCCGTAACAAAAATACGGAAATTGACTGATGTTGGAACGGCAAGATTGGTTTATTTTGGCTACTTTCACAGCGTAATGTCGTACGGCCTTCTGATGTGGGGGTCTGCTGCTGACATACAAAATATCTTTGTATTGCAGAAGCGGGCTATCCGCGCCATATATGGCCTTAAACCACGGGATTCGCTTAGGGAGGTATTTATAGAAGCCAATATATTAACCGTAGCATCGCAATACATGTTTGATTGTATTATGTATGTACGCAAGAACTTTAATCTCTTTTCCAAAAAATCTGACCATCATAGTTTGAATACCAGGAATAAACACAAGCTTGTCGTTCCACATCTTAGACTTCATAAAAGCAGTAATTCTTTTGTGGGGCTTAGCATTAAGTTATTTAATAAGTTACCAGATAAGGTAATTCAAATGCCCGTTCATAAATTCAAATCACATATGAAAACATTTTTCATGAAAAAGGGCTATTATAGAATTGAAGACTTTTTCAATGACAGGAATCTGCAGTCTGCGCTCTAATTCTTGCATGGTCTACTCTCCTATTGTAATGTATTACATTCATTATATTTGAATTATATAAATTTGTAGAAGTAGATATAAAGTAGCATTGTTATTGTATACATGGCGATTTAAAAGAGTAACTACCGAGTTTCTTGCCGGTTCTTCTCGGTAGAATCAACGTTCCGAACCTGGCGGTAGAATATTTATTTTGTATTATTATGACTATTCATAAGTGCTTTTGTGGAGCCTACATGAATAAAGATATTTCTATTTCTATTTCTATTTCTATAAGGAATCCGTTATACATTCTGAGTAATCGCCTTGTCTTAGCTGCTATACAACGTTTACACTTATCAACTCGGTATTAATCGATACCACTAGTAATCGATCTATCTGTTCTTGTTATCAATTGTAGTATGTGTGTTTAACTTGACTTGATATTTGATCTATTGCTTAGTTTTGAGACTCCTGCGGGTCGTCTAAGATTTCCCTAGCGATATACGCTTGAACAACATGATGTTCTTCAGAAAATGTTTACAAAGACAAAGGCAATGTCATCAAATCCACTTGCATATCTGTAGTACCAAGCAGTTCATGTGCATGTAGTTATCTCAAGTACAATAAAAAAGTGCTAGGGGCATTCATTGAGCTAGGTTCCCCTAAATGGTTACGAAGGTAAAATTTGATAACTGAAGATGCAATCTTAAAACTGCACTCTTTAGATCCAGTACCGTGTTCTAAGACCTACCCTGCAACAAACTTAGTCCCGCAGGCTTTCGACTTTACTGTTATTCCTGATTTAAAAAAAAACTCACTGGTCTATTAATAAACGGTAGTCAGATTTATCAGTAGCCCGTCCATTTGGCCCGACTCTTAAAAGGTTGAGCAGTTCTGGTGTTAGTGAATTTCAACTTAAAACGGATCGTTACGTGATAACAAACTAAATATAAGAGTAGTTTATGACGAAGACTCAAAACTAACTGTTGTTCTCTTTATTGCAGGAACAGCGGGCTGTCCCCGTACCGTATCAAGCTGAGCTTAGTGTGTGCTGTTGAGATGCGCGCGCGCCGGTAGGCAGGCTGGCGGGGTACGGGCGCCACGGCTCGTACGCGGGCGGCGCGGGGGCGTACCACGCGCGCGCGCCCGCCGTACCGCTCAACGCAAGTGAGTACCTATACTGCAGGAGTGGCCAACTATTGGTTCGCGTGTAGGGATTGCAATCCAGCGGCATTTTTTTACTCGATCCTGCAGAGGTAAAATGACGCTGGACCCAGTTGAATTGCTTGATCTAGCATTGCAATCCCTACTCGAGTGCCTTACGTGTAACGTTATTAAAAATGTTGGGCACGCGTGTACTGAATGCAGAGATGGAGAACCTTTGACAAACGTGCCATAGGTGGCATTTAATACAAAATGTTGGGCAGGCATTTTTTTTGGTATGTCAAATCTGTCAACAATGATTGACATTATCATTGACGTCAATTCATTCTGGCTCTTGAAAAATCTATTCTATTAACGTTTTAAAAATGTCACTTGTAAAAAAAGTTTCGGAATCCAGCCCTACTGTTTAGTTTAAAGGAGTAATAGACTATAGTTCACGTCAAAAATGGCGCTGTTTCTAGGGCTAGGACATAAAAAACGATGAAACAAATAGATGTTGCTGATGAAATATCAGCTCTCGTGTATGTATCACGATTTGATGTTATTTATTAACTCCTATGCACATTCAGGCTAGTCTGATTAGTTAAATCGTAGTCGCTTCGTAGTACACTCACCAAATCAATGTCGAATCAGACCCCGATTACGAAACAACGTCTGAAAGCTGACGAAATTGTGTATTGAGGAAACAAATCGTTCACTGACAAGGGCCGTATTCGGAGGATCCAATATTTTCGTTTCGTTATTTTCATTCATCGCTTCAATATTTTTTCAAATCAATCGACGTTTACTTTGCCCCGGGCGTCAATTAAAGCCAACTTATCACGGCGCAACAGCAACACGTCGATGCTAAATTGTCGCTTCGTGTCCAAGGACGCTCCGAATGTTTTGACCTGGATTTGTTACATTCATTGTTATTGTAAAACATTTGCCCATGTTTTATATATCCTGACTTGTCCTTAATTATATTATAAAAGCGGAATTGACTCGGTTTGTCGTTTTTTTGTCTGTTCCACCACCATTCGACTGATTGTGATGAAATTTAATATATCTAAAAATGTATCTCTAACAAGAGCTATGGTATACTTTATCCGGAAAAGTGTATAGGTCCCGTGAAGTGCATGATTGTCTCTTAATACTCTCAATTTCAGTTCGCCGTAAAACTAGAGACCTAACAACGGGAAGATTTTTTGGGCATACTTCAACGCGCCAAATATTGATTTTCACACGTATGGTGAAAGTCTGTCCATTTTCCGGAATAGATAGGTGGCGGTGACTGTACGGGTGTTTTAAAAAGAAAACAGGTTCGACTGTGTCAGATATACAAAGGGGGTGTTATGTGAACGGTTGAAGTTCTCTGTCCAAAAATGGTTCGGATGTGATGCGAGTTCTATGCGCTTTTTTATGTGAAAACATCACCAAGGTACAAATTCCGAGTGCGTAAAATTTTTATGGACTTTTTTATCGTTTTTAAAAGGTATTTTATTATTTGGTTAGTTTTGGCCATTTTTTTATATCTGTACACCAGTCTAAGAATGTGTGTCATATAAAGATTTCTTTTGTCTCGAGCTAACAAATTGCAAATGATGCAACAACGAAGTGTGCTGCAATTTTGTAATGTGGTCATGTACTATTTATGCTTTAAATGAGCTATTTTATTGTGCAAAAAAATATATATTAGTAAGTATTAATGCACCTTATCTAGTTTAAAAAAAAAAATAGTGCCCAGTATACGTTACTGGGTCCATATAATAAATAATGTATCTTCAATCGTATAAAAAAATCGTCACAAATAAATAAGAAGCAGAAAGATATTCAACATGTTTTACTTCGCCCATGTCTTAAAAATTAGTGCCGATCACATTTTAGAACAATTTTTCAACTAAGTTTTAATATTACAAAGTCTTAAATCTGAAACAGCAGTTTGTGCTAAAATAATACTTATTGCATGTTTAATACCCATAAACCACATTTAAAAATGATCGTCTGTAAATTCTGAAGTAACGAGCTAACTTGTGTCACGTGCAAGTTCATGAATTACTTGCGAAACTAATATTTCCCACGACACTTTTAACGAAGCCATTTTGTATGTCTGTCCGTGGATATTTAAATTGCTTCGTCAAGTTACAAGGCCTGGTGGCGAATAGGGACGCCTAAAAACTAGCGCCTAACCTAATTACTGAATTGCCCGAATTATTCACAAATGCAACGTTACAATACAACTCCTGCGTCGCAGGGACGGAGTTAGGGCGCTTGTTGGTAATGAATTTTAATTTTGGGGAGGCTCGCCAATTCTGTTACTGTTGGGACGTTGCAAGCATACGATTTGCGGTTTTAAACTTACTTGTAGTATTTTGGGAACTGCTGCATTGTATGGTTGATGATCAATTTGAGAAGCCGTTTGGTTTAGTGGTTAGGGTCCCTGGTCATGGGAGACCTGCGTCACTCTGAGTCTTAGTAAAAGGGACAGCCTTTTGTTTTCGTATGTCGTTTCAGTGACGAAGATGCCACCGAAGTTTACTACATTCTAATAACCTTTGGAGTAATTTTGGAATATGAACAAACACGAACAATCAATTTAAATGGGTTTTGGCCGAAACATCGACATGGTCATGTTCAGTAAAAAATTAAAAACATGTAATGACTTTAGTATGACTTTTACGGTTTGAATTATAATTATTTCATAATTATTACGACTTCGTCAAGTTGCAATTAAGTACCTATAACAATTTTCATCTTCATGGTATATAGATAAGAAGGTTTATCCTGTAACTGTATCTGAAACTTTTGTTCGATCGTTGCGCCGTATTTTGCGAAGTATTTTTAAAACGTTGTTATCCTTTCATCCTCTATGCTAAGCGTTGGATGCAACGAACCCCGAGTCCATCCCTGCACACTTAACACCTCCATGCAACATAACACGTTGAACGCCAACCAACTATTGTGTGAAGTGGGGAATTCTGTTATTGCACTGTTTTGTGTCCGGCTGATAAACGGCGTGGTGTTGGCGAAACGTCAACCCGGAATACCGGAGCGCGACTGTTCTCTTACGGGAACGGACTAATTGGAACGGCGATTTGTTGAATTAAGCTGGCCGAGTCGAATGTAAGGAGTTTTTTATTTTTTTTATTTCAGTACCGCCGGTATTCGTGTTTTATTATAGAAAAAACCATTTGTTGTTTAAATTAGAACAGATTTTAATTTTTAATTTTTTTTATGATTAAAAATCTTACTCACATCTCAACGTTTGAGTTTGAAGTTTGGACTTGACGAATCAAAGATCATTTAAAATGTCTCTAAACTAGTATAGTAAGTTGGTTATAAACAACTATGGAGATGTTTAATAAATAGTATTTTTTATTTGTAATTAGTATGGAAGATATACAGTTGAAACTAAAACCGAAGTTTATGTTCTAAACTAAAAACCTTTCTAAATTTCAAAACTTAAAGGTTTAATTATAAAATAATTGCGAACAAAATGTCTGCCAAAATAATTAAATAGTAAATTTAATTGACATTACTAGGAGTTGAAAAACTACATCCAATTCTCTCTATTGAAAATTAGTCTAATATATTAAATTACACCCTAAAAACTATATTACTTACAACAAAGCAGTCTTCTAAGCAGGTGTATCTCATCTGTCGCCGATCTCAACTTTCATTAGGGAAATTGCTAAGCTGTATGTTTGCATAAATTTGCATGTGCCCGGTAAATATTTCGCGATTGGAGCACACTCTGCCGTCACATACACGATGCATGAGAGGCAAATATGGGGCAAGCCATATTGATTTAGGCTAAGTTGACTTTGGGAAATTAGATTACGAGGACCTATTATAAGGCAGGGTATGAACTTAGGAAATAGTTGTTTGAAGTTTATGGCTGTATTTTTTTAAATTATGACAGTTGGGATGTTGACAGTTTAGGCAGTTGAAATACTTTTTAACAGCTGTCAAAACACAACTCTAATAGAGATTTAGTATTGGTATGATATTACGATTTTTGTGGGCAACTAATTAAAAATTGTATTTTAAACTAAGTTTGAAATTGACTGGGTAATTTTGTTTATTTATTAATAATAATAATTTGATATTTCGAAATTCTAATGTCAACATCCCCATTTAGTGATTATGCGTGGGGGTTGGGATGATTGAAATAACTATCTATATAATCTAGATTAAAAAGCCGATTAGTATCGGAACAACGCTAAATAAGAAGACAATTCAAGACACTAGGCATCACTATTCTAACAATGTCTCGGATAGCTTTTATACGAATAAAAAAAAATGCCGCTCAGTATTAAAACGTTTCATTTCGAGTTCATTTCATATCAAAGGATGGGTTAGTTGAATTAACTGCCTCGCTTGGCGGTGAAAGAAATGATCCCACTACTAGTAAGTGTTCCATTCCGCTCTGATCCTCGCATCAATCATACTTGGCGCTTCCTCGCCCGCAAAAACCTCCCGACTCAAAGGAGGTTGCCACGAGTCACCGCTCTCTTTCAACTGATAAACTAACATAAATCAAACTAATCCACGATGCATTATTATTAAAACCGACCCTCTAAAAATACCCAGCGGCCCGCTAATCAGAAACAACTTTTAACGCTCACGAGTGAAAGTTGAAAATTGGTTGCTACAACCTCGGGTATTTTGTCATGCCAGTGTCGAAGTGACCAAATATTTTTCTTGTCTTTCAGCCTAGCTCGCCGGGAAAAAATGGAGCACGTTTTCCATTATTCTTTTGTTCGGGCGACGCTTTGAAGAAACAAGTGTCGTGGGCTGAGTGGCTTAGAGTTCATAATGAATTGACGCGTGGACGGATTGAGTGAATTCCGCCGTGCTAGGGAAATGGCGGAAAACACTTGCCTTTGCTTTGCCGACTAATAAATGATATGCACGATTGTGTTCACGAGCTGGATAATTTTTAATTTGCTGTCTTCTTTCTTAGGCGGTAAATTGGCCTTCGCTATTTTCGGTTCGTTTGAGCTTTGAAATTAAATTGGACTCGTTCTTAATTACTAGTGGCTAGGTGGAAATATGTTGAAAATAACGATCGGCCCATTTGTATCTTGACGATTTAACTAAAAGTGTTATGACCATTCTGGCTAATTTAGCAATAAACAATATACACACTTTGAAAAATTACTCCTCCTTTCCAAGAAATCGAAAATACATTTAACTCGGAGCAAAATATAAATCGGTTGCAACCTAAATTTCAGTCGATTATGAAATTTGGAACTGTGGAGCATAAAATCGTTCATAGACACTGCTACAATGATATAATTTATATTAGACGTAATATAATTTAGCTATACCATAAGTTATAGAGTAAAATATTAAAAAGAAGTTAGATTTTTTTTTAACTCAATAATTTTTTTTCTACCAAATCATCATCCTCCTAGCGTTATGTCCCGTGCTTAGACAGGGTCCGCTTAGACCATGATCCAGGATTTAGCGAGTCTGGTAATTACATTGAAGCGACTGCCGATCTGACCTTCGTAACCCTAAGATAGGGGAACCAGACAATTTTTGGATCATGGTTACAAATTCAAAGTTGTTTGAATTTGTAGGTTTCATCACGATGTTTTCCCTCACCGTCGAGCTAGTGGTATAAATATGTACATAGATTTTTTTTTAAATCTAGAGGTACATGCCGGGGTTTGAACCCGCACTCCTCGGTTAAGAGGCGCGTGTCCTTACCATTGAGCTACCACCGCTCCCTTTTTTTCTACCAAATATATCTACGAAATTGATGTTAAAATCCTCACCTTTACGATCACCAGGAAAAACCCCTCTAGTTTTTCTCCCACATTACCAAGCACCTCGCAAGACGTCTAAATTCACCCTCGCACGGCCAGAAGGTCGTTAGTCGCGCGCGTCGAGCCGTAATAATTGAATTACAGCACATGACCAGAGCAGCGATGTGGTGGTTATGCAACCGGCCGGTGCAGGCGACTGTGGCCCCTATCGCTCATGCCAGGTCGCTCGGTAATTGGAAAGTGATTTGTCATTTAGCGGCACCTTGCTTTGGTTTAGGGGTCCGTCCGAGACGAATACCTATTAGGAAACCTGGGATGTCACTTTGTATGATAGCTTCATATACAAGTTTTTGAATCTTGACTTTAAAGAAACTCTGTTTGTCTAACTGCCAGGTACGATCTTATGTCTGGATCATTCGATCAATTGTTATCGCAAAGTTCAAAGTTTGAACATTAAGAAAGGAAGTAAAACTCTTTTTAACCCAATTAAATGGCAGGGCGCAACACAACTCAAAGGCTGCGGTTCGAGTCCTGTTAGTGGTAAATGTTCGTGAGTTGAACACTGTGGTTTGTATTCTAGTCATGGTGTTAATAAGCGTCTTAAGTTAATCCTATCCGTTGTTTAGCAGAATGCTTATACTCACATAGAAGTCCAATTGCATTTGCAGATCTCAAACTTATACAAGTACCTACCTACTCAAACAAGTTGCTAAATTAATCATAGTCTGTTGATGTCAGTAACAGGAAATAACAGAACCAACGCAAAAGATAATCAACACAATATTGACTTCATAAACTTCTCTCAAGCGACGCTCAATCATATTTAAACAGGAGACTAATCGCAAATCTTTACACAAGCCTGATGTTAACTTAAAATCTGTCTCCAACGCCACATTAAAGCCTTATTGTGTAGGTAATAGGGTTCAAAGCAGCGAAGAATCTTGAGAACAAGAGGAATTTATTAAGGACGTTCGTTATTCTATGCAAACGTGACGTGAGAGAGAATTGGATAGTATTGCGAGTAGGGCTGCTTATTTGTAGTCGCAGTAGACTATCGATATTTCGATGAGAATATAGTCAACTAGCAGCGCCCCGCGGTTTCACCCGCGTAGTTCCCGTTACCGTAAGAATATGAGGATTAAATCGACGGTCCCTACGTACAATGCTGTAACTGCAAAAGTCAAATTTTAGGTGAGAGCGCCACAAACATTCAATCATGTGTAGCTCATGTTCTATTTATCACACAATGATGAAATTTGGAAGTATAGGTTTATTTGCTATATACTTTAAGAAAATAGAAGAAATAACTAAATATGATCATTTTTAGTGTAGTATTTATCACTTACTACATTTTACAGCGGAAACTTTCAATAAAAAATAACATAACTGGTACTTATTGACTATTACGTGGTAATACTATGTTTGTTCAAATGCTTAACTGCCACATGCAAAATTATACTTGGAAATATGTTGAACTACTGCTGCCCGCAACTTCAAAACTCAAAAGACACTGAAATTAAAATTATGTAATTTTTTTGAATACACACGTAATGTTTCTCGTAAATCTATGCAGTTATAATAATAATATAAATATCAAGGTACTTGCGACAATAATCATTTAAACATATTATCAAACTTGGTATCTTATAAATAGAAAGTCATAAGAAAGCTTTTTGCAAAAATATTCTATACACAGCAATAGGGGTGCGCAAAAATGGTGATTAATAAATATAGAACAAGTTGTAAATTTACATTATAACTCGATCAACTAAGATATTTAATCAGTCGTTATTAGGTAAATCATCTATTGTTTGAATTTAACAGACTCCGAAAATTCTTTCAGCAATGGAGCTAAGCTGCTGTATCAGCGAGTAACATAGATTAAATTTTATCCCCGTATTTCCACGGGAACGAGCACTAGGCTAGTTTATAATAAACAACTACTTAAAAAATAAGACAACATTTCAACTTAAAGCAGTTCGAAATGTAAAGATTTCAAATAAATATAATTACTAATTTAGTAACATGATTTGAATTTTTTTTTACTTAAAAGGAATTAAGTAAACTAAGATCTATGCTTCTACTGCCTCATACTTCATACAATACCTACCGTAGGTAAGTCTACTTCTAGATTCAGTTTAATAAGTCAACGACCCAATAAATAATGCTGAGGAATCACCGAGGTTATCCCTTGTTCCTTGTTCCATCCACAATCCCTCAAGAAATTGTTGCTAAAAACTTCATACATCAAAAAAATTACAGTTGTGGTATAAACGAAACAATGGCTGATAATACGATAGAAGTTGCTTCTCAAACTCCCACAGAAAAGCAGACACTGGTTACAGCTTCCGAAATTGCTAATGGTGCAATGTTTAATTGGACACTTTGGACAAAAATCTACTTCTGGTTATTGTGGTAGATGAATAAATATTAGTCGAATGTATTTTACCTTTAGATGCAGATCCATGTTGGTCTGGTTCTTATAGAAAATGAGCCAACTATGTTTCTTGCGTAACGTATCGTAAAAGGCGACTAATGGTATATCGGGTTTTAGGTATGTGATTGTGTAGGCGACGAACTAGCCACTTGTCACTACTTTTTCACAATTTTTCATCTAAACCAGCCCAGTTTTTATTTTTGGCTGAATGTGGTTAAAAGAGCCTGCTGTCCCTTTGACTCTGCCTACCTCTTTGGGAACTGCTGGCATGATGTTATGTAGGTTTAATATATTGGGCTACTATTTCATCTACTACAATAACCGGAAGTGAAAGTATTTCAGTAGTTGATATACTTATTGGGAATCAGTTCGTTAAATACAGATTTAGGTTGGGATACATTGTCTACCATTTCCATAGTGTCCGAATAACAAAACATTGCACCATTAGCAATTACGAAAGTTTTAACCAGTCTGCTTTTCTGTGGTAATTTGAGAAGCAGCTTCTATCGCATGATCAGTCATTTATACCACAACTGTCATTCTTTGATGGAGAAAGGGATGACCTTGGTGATTCGTCAACATTATTGGGTGCCTCTTTGACTTTTGCTGGTGAATCTGAAGGTAGACTTACGGTAGGTCTTGTATAAGGTAGCAGAGGCGTAGTTCTTAGTTTAAATAACTCTTTAGTAGTCTCAGTCCTTTGGCTTATAATACCTTGTAATGTTAAATTTACCATGTACCTCCTCCAGATTGAACTAAAAAAACACAATTGTTAACGTAAAAGACCATAAGTGGCAGTAACTTACAAGTATGAAACAAATATTCTCGAAGTACAATACTTTAAGTGACAGTTACGAATAAAGGATTGTTTAATTTTCGACGTAAAAACACCTAAGTACCAGTTAATAAAAATGGGAAGTTATGTTTTCCGTGTAAAACAACGTAACTACCATATCGCAGTGTCAGTTGCGGGGCGGGTGGCCACAGTAAAGCGTGCGTTCTGACGTAAAATCACTAAACTACCAATACTGCGACTTTACTTCGGAAACTGTCATTAATTCATCAGTTACGAAGTTTTGTGTTTATGGATTTTAGGTTCAATTTGAGTAGAAACTTTATATTTTTTTAAGTAAATCGAAACTGTTGAGTGTTCTGAAGGTTATGGAAACAAAAACTGATAATCACGTATCTACCATATGTGGGATTGTACGTAGGGACCGTCGAAATATAGCCTACGTTACTCGCTGATAAAGTAGCTATCCATTAGTGAAAGATTTTTTCTAATCGGTCCAGTAGTTTTGGAGCCTATTCAATACAAACAAACAAACAAATCTTTCCTCTGTATAATATTATAAGTATATAAGTATAGATAATAGTAATAATAGTACCTATTGATATTTCTGGTAAGCCACTATTGGACTAACAGATATTGAATTGTGATGATGAGACTTTGTAGCATTATCACACGTCGAACCTTCAGTTTGTCTGTCTGTCTGTAAGTGTTACGAAGATCAGTTGGCAGCACGGACTCCACGCTGTCATACTATGCGTGAAGCCACGTTTAAATGCAGTGAGTGAGATACTTATGGATACCAGATATCGGATATCTGTCATTTGGAGCACTTATTATGTCGATGTGTGATGTAAGTTGCGTGTCAAGTTGGAGCACCTGAGAAGCTTCAAAGTTTAGTAAGTGGCGCGGAGTCCTTTTTTTTTACTAGTCCGTGATTTATCCTAACAATGTTTTCTATAGCAACTTATAAAAAACTATACCAGCCTTACAAATAGATGCCTAAGGCCCATATTCACTGCCATCCCTTCCCTTGCATTGCATGCCGCGAGCTTATGCTTAAACCGACATTAAGATATGACGAACGCGACAACAGCCCGTCAACACGCCATTTGGCGGATCCAGACAATTCCGCAAACATATTCGAGTCCGTCCCATTTCCCGAGATAAAATCGAAACGTTCTCTTTCATATTACCGAACTAACTTACAAAGGAATCCTAGACCACTTAGCTCTTACTTACCTAGCTAACCATTCTCGTCCTTCCTACTACACAATTGAAGCGATAATCGCTTGGGGGAATCGTGGACTTGTGTAACCCTTGTTAACCTAAATCGGAGCCATTTCTGGGGGCTTAGGTCCACGAAACTTATTGTTATGGTAATAAAGGCGAAATAAATCTATTTTTATCGCGCTCCGAGGTTCCTGCGTGAGGCTTAGACGGGACGATTTTGTGATTTGCAGCTTGAATGCAATTCCAGATAAGTGGGCAAATGGAAAAGGGAGCGGTATTTAAAAGTTTTTTCCTGGTTGCTTTACTTGAAGGCAAGAGTCTTTTGAGTTTTATCACAAAAAAGTCGCTTGGGGCCCGGTCTAAATAATGGCGGCACAGTTTGTCAGTGTAAATACTGGTTCATAGTTGGAAGGTTAAAGGCTTAATTCCAAAAATATTAAAGCTTTGCTGTTTTTGAGAAATAATCTTTCAAAAAAGATCTAGAAAAATTATGAGACAACTTAGACAAGATATTAATCAGGTTTTATTTAATCCAATATTATCTTGCTCCTGCGCAAATAAAAAATAGATAAAACAACACTACGTTTGCTATATTCTGTTTTTAATTTGATACAAAAGTCAGTTAACAAAAAATATGTTTCAAGGCAGTAAGTCGATCTATTTGTGTATAAGTAATATTCCAACATGTACAATCACAAGAAACAAAAAAGTACATACTTGAGTTATGATACTTAAAATGTTGAAACAGGGTTCATTATTGCATGGAGTTGTGTAAATTATAAGTGCTTCCGACTATTGATCAGCTGATTCTATAGTCGCATATGGTTATAGAAGTTCCTGTTATCTCCTGTCCTCTCCTATCCTGTATCTCTCGTCTATCTTTCTATCCTCTCTATGCCTGTTGTGACGTTATTTATTAAATATGCTTTAAGTTCGTATGTTTAAATATTTCTAAGAGCATAAGTAGGTACAACATTCGTTCAAATTACTTTAAGCAATAATACCATGTATAGGTACCTACCTATGTAAATGTGTGATAAATATAGTAATGAATGTTTGCAGAGGAAAGCATATTTATAAAGTATAAGTACTATAAGTAATAATAACACAAAATCTATAAAGGGATAATTAATAATTTACCTGTAACGGCTTTGTTGAAACTTGTATAATTTTTATTTATAAAATACTTTAAAAATAACGCTATCAACTCTCAAAAGTTTGTTTCAACAAAGGCTCTAATTTTTCTTTACGTGTAAAATTTCAATTTGCATTGCTTCAGAGCATGTTGATTTAAATAAACAAACTCAAAGTGTAACTTCAATTAGCTATGTAAAGTTAATTTACATTTGCACACTTAATCTTTATTAGTTTTGCTTACACAGCGTCGGTGTTTTAACTACATAATACTCGCTATATAATCAAGATAAGTAAAAACACCAGAGTCCATTGATATTTGGTAAACAGCGCCACCTGTTGGCGGTAAAATGAACACAACTGACAAGACTGTTTTGCCGACCCGGCTGCGCCGCGCATGCGTAGTACGGCCGAGGCCACGGTCACGATAACTAGCGCGCCATTGCTGTGCTGTCACACGTCACGTCAATAATGTGTTTTGTGTTGTGAAATTTGTGTTAATTACTACAAAATCGTGACAAGGAAACACTGAGGAATTTCAAAAGTGAGTATCCTTCATGTTATTTCAGTACATTCGTTTAGTTTCGAATTTCGATAATGTTGAAGTTAGAACGGGTTAACCTTTTACTTTGACGTTTGTGCGCATGTGTGCTTGTAATAGTAATAAAATTAGCTATGTTGATATTGGAGGTTTGTTATCTTACCGAAATTAAGTGTTATTTAGTTAATTTAAAACGTCAGTCTATTAAATTATTTAAACGTGTAATTTAAGCAGTGTATTTTATTATACTGATTTTGACATGTGCCCCTTGACAATTTGGCCTTGAGATTAATTGTCAGCTGTTTTTGAATTATGTGTGCCGGGTTTGATTTCTGTGGGGATATTAAATGTCAATAACTTTAATTTAATTTAATTAAATATACAAGTCAGTAGAAGTTGAGTATGATGTAATTGAAAAAAACATCGTTGTCGATATGATTAGATTGTATGATAATTTATAGATATTAAATAAATATAATGAGTACTTATCGCAGATGGATATGGTATGAAAACATATCTAATTTTAACATTTTATGTCTTTGAGATTGCTTCGTTATTGAATGTAACTTTTTGACTGTATTGCGTAAAAAATTAATTCCTTAATGACGTTATTAATTTATTCAGAATAATTAATATTCTAATAAATTTTCATAAAATAACATATAAACCTTCGTTTCAGATCCAAAATGAACATAAAAGCGGCATTGGCCATATCCATGGTCTTCATAGGATGCTGCTCCAATGTAGTATTCCTGGAGCTGGTCGTCAAAGAGGACCCCGGTGCTGGCAACCTGGCCACCTTCCTCCAGTTCCTATTCATCGCAACAATAGGCTTCTTCACTGTTGGAAAATTCGGAACAGCACCAAGGAACATTCCATTCAAACAGTATTTGATTCTAGTCGGCTTCTTCTGGACAAGCAGTGTAGCCAACAACTACGCTTTTGACTTCAATATAGCCATGCCTCTGCATATGATCTTCCGAGCCGGATCTTTGATGGCTAACATGGCTATGGGCGTGTGGATATTGAAAAAACAGTACCCAGCTATAAAATACGTTTCGATTATCATGATTTCGGCCGGAATTTGTCTATGCACTATTGTATCTAGTAGCGACGTGAAGGCGCCAAGAGAAACGCATTCAGATGCCGCTGAAGAGGAGAGATTGAAGTACATTGATTGGCTCTGGTGGTGTCTAGGCATTGCGATATTAACATTTGCCTTATTCGTATCGGCTCGCATGGGCATTTTCCAAGAGTCGCTTTACTCCAAATACGGGAAACATCCATGGGAAGCTCTATTCTACACCCATTTGTTGCCATTAGTATTCTGGCTACCAACTGCCCCTAATTTGATTGGGCACGTAAAGTTGGCGACTGAAACGCCTGTAGTAGAATTTCTTGGACTTATATTGCCTAGACAAGTATTATATTTGGTTCTATACGTGCTAACACAGGGACTGTGTATTAGCGCAGTTTATGTTTTGACTACTGAGTGCGCGTCATTAACTGTCACTTTGACAGTGACGTTAAGGAAATTTGTGTCCCTACTGTTCTCGATCATGTACTTTAGGAATCCGTTTACATTGGGACACTGGATCGGGACATTACTGGTATTTATAGGAACGATGATATTCACTGAGTTGCTGCAGAAGTTTGTGGCGTTGTTCGTGCCGGCTAAAGAAGAGAAGAAGAAGAAGATGTAATTAATGACGAGAGGAATTAGAACAAAATGTTTTACAGTGATTGTGATGATACTATCAGTTTTGATGAGACTGGTAGTGAAGTTGTGAGGACTGTTAGAAATATATCAAATGTATCATATTGTTATTGGTTCAATGAATGAGTAGTGATAAGTCTAAAAAAGCTCCATTGAGCTTAGGGTAATTGGTGACAAGAGTTGCTAAAAATATTGAATTTACAGAACAAATTTTTTTTATCACAATTTCGTTAGACGTAACAAATTTTTAGGTCCCTGAATTTGGATTAGTATTATTAAGACGTAATGTTGATGCACCTCCTTGTGAAACTAGTAATTTTAAACTAGTAATCTATTAAAAAAAAAAAACAATCCTGCCTAATTTATCGATTTTCACAATTCAACAAGGCATCTTATTATCTATTTACCACTCTATAAAGTTCCTTCGAATTACAATATTGACCAAGTAATAATACAAAAAAATCCGTTCCTTATATCGACGCTTTTAATAACTAATGAGTATAATAAATAATATAAGCCATTTTAAACATACATAGTAAGTATAAAATATTACTTTCACATTAACACGCGATAGAAGTATAAACATATCAGAAAAACGGCAATAAAATTTAAGAAGATTTATACAGTAATAAATTTTTCGATACGATTATGAGTTAAATCTTGTCTATTTAATATTCAAAGCTACACATGTTAATTTTAGTTTATGCTAAAACACTTAACCACTTATTTAACTTATTATTATAAGGAACCAATTTAAAACATTTGAGAAAATTAGCAAAAAATTGTTTTTTACTTATCTTTTGTATGAAATGAGTTTTGTATGAAAAGTGAATCTTTTGTTTTTTTTTTTTTTAAATCCTATGAATTGGTTGCTTAGAATAATTTGTTAAATAAGTAGGTAAGAGGTTCCGCATTAACTAAAATTAACCTTGTATACTCGTATGTGGGTACGTTAAGGTGCTTATAGATATTTGCGTCGGGAATGCGCAAAGACAAGTCAAAAATAATTATTTAATAACCGCCTCAAATAAGTTGTTTTTATATGAATTAAGTCTTAGGCTGCTCGTCCACCGGAGCGGAGCGAGGTAGCGGAGCGAGGTAGCGGAGCGGTGAGCAAGTTAAAAATCCACCGATAGAATTGCACAAAATCTCCGCTCCTTTTTAGTGGACATTTTCTATTGGACCGCTTCGGTGGACAGGCATCGTTAGAATCGTTTTTCAGCTTAGTGTCTGCATCCCTTGCAGCAAGTTTAAATAATATGACTCTTATCAGCCTTGTTATTAGTTGAAGTTTTGGATGAATGACAATCTAGCATTTAAGATCTTGTGCAAATGCGGGCTGTATCGTAAATTGCAGTTTAATTGCTAACAAAAGTTATTTCTAAAAAAAGTACATTACGAAGCTTTAGTTTTTATTTGCAAAAATCAAGTTTCCGGCAGCTAACTTATGTTAAAAAACCATTTAAATACTTTAAACGCATTGAGTTGACTTATTATTTCGTTGCTAACTTTGGATCTACCCTTAGGGAATTTTTTCGACAGTCAGATAAAATATAACGTCGAAAAAATCTTAACCGGATGATTTTAAAATGCCATTGCCTGTTTCCTAAGTAAAATACCGTATGACATCCGCAAATTGGTGACTTTATACTTCATCAGTCGGTTAGTTCTTAACTGACCATTAACAGCCCTTAGGGCTGATTTTTCAACGGTCAGTTTAAAGATAACAGTGAAATAAATCACAATCTGGATGAGTTAAAAATATGATTGCTTGTTTCCTATGTAAAATACCGCATGACATCCGCAAATTAATGACTTTGTACTATAATAGTCGGTTAATTCATAACTGACCATTGAAAAATCGGCCCTTCACTAAGGGCAGCAAAAGCTGCTGACACAAATCTTTTGTTTTAACTTTATTTATATACTTGCAGTGTGTTACTTTGATGCATAATGCACATAAGCTTATTACGTATTGCACTTTTTGAGTGTGCGTGCCATGTTAATTCACATCGTTACCATCTTAAAGAATAATTATATTATTTACTAGCTGACCCGGCGAACTCTGTTCCGCCTTAGAGGCAATAAAGAATAAGCAGATTTTAGATGTTATAAAAAGTATCCTTTAGATGGTGGTTTCCGGGATAAAAAGTATTCTATGTTAGACTCCTGGTTCTAAGCTACCACTCCACCAATTTTCAGCTAAATCGGTTCAGCCGTTCTTGATAATTAGTGTAACTAACACGACTTTCTTTTCTTTTATATATATAGATAGATAAGTGAGATGTGTGTCTGTGGCTTAGATCTGTGACGTCATCATTAAAGTATTTGCAATTAACATATAATAATTATGTGTAACAAAAGGAAGTTCTATTGCTAAGTCGGATGTATCTGTGGTAGGTAAAATACTTAAATAGATTTCGGTTCAGTGATACTAATTCATTATATTATGCAAGCTTAAGATTATATTTGAGGAACTCACCACCGCGTGGGATTGGCTTTGTGATTTTTTTGAATTTGTATATGATGAGCTTGTGAACATGCCGAAAATCTATAATTACTTACCTACTATTTATAAATAAATAGTCATGTATTTACATACACCCGGTTCTCTAAGTATATAATGCTAGATATATTAAACATTACTTAATATCTGTGTTATGTTATTTAATATAATATCTATCTAGAACTCACATCATCAAAACATGAAATTATATTTGTACATGACGCTATTTCAATGACGGTAACCTATTGAATGTATTTATTGTTTTAAATTACCGATCAATATATTTTAAATACTCTTCATTCGAATGAATAATAAGTTATTGTTCTTTAAATGAGGACAGCTACACAGTAATTGATGTAAAAAACGAAGTTGACGCTGCAAATCATTGACTATTAACATTCCTTTAAAAAGCAAAAACATGTACATAATAAGGTAGTAAAAGAACACTAGGTAGTCTAAAATAAAAATATTACACACAAAAATGTATAAAATTGTTTCATAGTTTTAAATTTTTTCAGTGACTTGATTAATTTAATTAATTTGATTGTTGCTATTGTTTTTCTCATTTAAATAAGGAGAAATATTTATTTGTTTAGTAGACTCCTACTTATTTGATTTTTTTTTGTATTTTTGACGATGTTTTGTTTTGTATAAATTAAATAAAAAATAATGCGATGTTTCACGATTATTCTAAAGTTGGATCGATCATAATAACATTATTATAAAGCTTGTGATATATTGTTGACTAACTGTGTTGCGTTGAGAGTTCTGTTAATAATATGTAAGTAAATAAATGAAGATAAAAATTAAATGATTTTACTACACATATTTATTGTTTTTATATTAGTTCCTCAATTATTTTTTTATACAGATCGCTCATCAAGCGATTTGCTTCTGGCAAATCACGTAAAACGGTTTACTTTCTTAAATTTATTGTATCACTGTTCAATAAAGTAATTATTTAATAATAGAAAATTTTTCATGCACCTCCATAGTTGTTTCTATCAACGGCGTAGGCTGTTGCAGACTTCCAGGGCCATTTTTATAGAAAGTCTTATTCGTCAATCAAGATAGACTGGCCACAAAACAGACGGTAAAGTCTATAATAAATAAATTCTCCAGACTGGCACACCAATTCCCTAGTTCCAAACTAAGCTTATGATTGTACTATGGATACTAGGTGAACGGATAGACATACTTAAATACGTATATAAACATCCATGACTCGAGTACAAATGTACATAATCATCACACGAAACATTGCCCCTAGCGGGATTCGAACCCGCGCCCCTAATTAGTGGCCAGGGTCTCTGACCACTCGACCAACGGGCCAGTCATAATGCTGAGAATATTAAACTATCCTGCGTAAAAACCTGTGAGGTCCGTCCATTGGCAAACGGTCCTCTAAAACACATTAAAATTCTAGATATTTGATATTATATTCAAATTCATTCCGGTTATTTCGAGATAGGTCACTTATCACAACATTTATCATTGAGACTACTCCCTTGTTTGTTTTTAATATCTTACTACAAACGGGGCTTATCACAATCAAAGTGACTATGCAAAATGTAAGATACTTTACATCTCCAGCCAATGCCGTCATGACACTATAACTGCCGCTTGTTTAAGCAGTGTATTATCTTCAATGAGTAGCAATTCATAATTACTATAGCTACTTGTCAATCTAGTATGTGGGATCGTTGTGTCATCTACAATCATTATTATCTCAAGGAGGCTACTTCAACATATATTAGGATGATGATTAAATAAGAATAGTGGATTTTCGCCTAAATAATAATATCCATAGCATCACGCCCGCAATCCTTTAAGTAGGTTAGGCAGAGTTAAAAAGACAGCAAGCCCCTTTAACCACATCCAGCCAAAAATAGGACTGGGCTGGGTAAGATGGAAAAAATTTAAAGTGCCCTTTTTGAATAATATCTCTAAAAGTTTCGTCAAATTAAAACGTATGTAGGTGGTTGGGGAAACCTTTTTCTCTCTTCCCTTAAACTGCGTAGATATTCAAACAAAGTCGTTATCAACGGCATTTCCTTCTATACAAAGTAACAATATTTATGACTGCTAAATGACCAATTGATTCTTGATAAGTTGATCAAATGACGCTGCGATTTTTTACTCTCGGCGTCTGTCATTGTTTTGTGAAACTGTGTCATCGCTGAAAATAAATTTAATCTTCATACGACTAATGTCTGATGTAATAAACGAAAATAAAAATTACGATACTGATAAATGTTCTAAGCTCGACCGAAACGTCGAGATAGGTACTCTTGATAAATATCACTTACTGTTGCAGTGATCACCCATCAAATACAAGATAACAGTGCGTGTAGCCAAATTGTAGATTTTAGCTTTCTTCACTTATTTTAGTTTACAAAAGTTTCTTTAACAATTACCAGGCTTGATGGACAATTAGCCTTTTCCTCAGATTTTTGAAAAGTCTGCTAGAGGCAGCGACTTCCTGATTCGAAATAAAATTGTGTTAATGTGAGGAAAATTGTGACAAGTGCCTATAAAATCACAAATTTAGCAAGGAACAACGTTGTTGTTACATTCCTTTTGAGTCCCAGAAAATTTATTAATCTAGGTGCATAAATGAAATTGGATCGTCGAAATGTATATACGCGCATAACTCTAGGACTACTGCAACAATTTGGACAATATTTTGTTGTGTTTGTACTTTTCAGGACCAGGTTTGTACGGAATAAACGGGACCGGGAAGTCTGTATTGAAAAAAGTATTAAGTACCAAATTTTTGTACGCACATACAAAGACCTAAGAACGAGATTAAAACCACCGCAGTAACGGGATCAAAGGGATAACATTTTACAATGTACCCAAACAAAGTCAGGACGGGCCCCTCCCTCGTACCAGATAATATTTTATAATTCCAATATTTTCTACAAATATAGAAAAAAAAACTTTGGGATAACGCTAACTTTAACCCGTGACTTCGTTTACGTACAAGGTAACAATATTTGATTTTTCTTAATGGCTGCAATATTTCACACGCATATTTCATATTATGTCTTAATGAGTTTCTGGCTATTTTAAGAATTACGACGCCGATAATTATGGCTAAGCACTTGGCACAATAATGCCCTGAGCAGCTCTTGCCAACCATGGATTCACACACGTCCTGCCAATCAATGACTGCCAACAAGGGTTGCGTAACCTTCGATTGGGGTAGCCCACCCCGTTTCTTAGAAACCCGTGCGTTTTAATGTATTATAAATTTATGAGGCGCTGTTGGAAAAAAAAATCTATAAAGCTTTTTTTTGATCATCATCTTCCTAGCGTTATGTCCCGTGTTTAGACGGGGTCCGCTTAGACCATGATCCAGGATTTAGCGAGTCTGGTAATTACATTGAAGCGACTGCCGATCTGACCTTCGTAACCCTAAGATAGGGGAACCAGACAATTTTTGGATAATGTTTACAAATCCTAAGTTGTTTGAATTTGCAGGTTTCATCACGATGTTTTCCTTCACCGTTAGCTAGTGGTATAAAGACGTGCATAGACTTGAAAAATCCAGAGGTACGTGCCCGGGTTTGAACCCGCACTCCTCGGTTAAGAGGCGCGTGTCCTTACCATTGAACTACCACCGCTCTTAATCTTTTTTTTGATATCTTACGAAAATTTGGTATTTAATTTAATAGCGGACGATGTCTAAGATATTGGTCCTTAAAAATTATCTATTTGTATACCAGCTGTTACAACTGGTAAATGGATAAATGATATTTGCTTAAATTAACACGTTTTATACCAGACAACCACAATTCATAAACAAAATTGTAAGCTAATCAATAAAGTAAAAGTTTGTACCTATGCGTTTGTGATTACTTTACAGTACTATAAGTTAATGACAATGCAAACGATTGATTTTATGTTGGCGTAAGAGAGATATAATCGTGCTACTACATCGGGACGCGGGACTGACCCTTGCGCTTTGCAGCCTTCTGCTGCACTGCGTGCGAGGAGAGGAAATGCGATACAGGTAGTATTTGGCGATGCGTCAGACGCTGAAGGAACTGGCCGAGTTCCGTCCGGTGGGGTACCCGGGTCCTTCAACACGGCGCTGATTGCGGGCTACTATGGGGGTTTAGTCCGTGCAAGTTGGACTTATGCTCTGCTCCTCCCGAGGCAGACAGGAAACCGGAGGGATTCCCCCATCTAAAAAAAAAGGAGAGATATAATCGTGCTTTGACCTCTGTTATCTAACAAAAATGAATACTTAGCTTATATATAATTAGCTTGCACGCCATGATAACTTACTAACAACTTCAGACGGAATACTTGGTCTAGTGGAGACCATGACTATAAAACTAAACGGGACAAGTTTGAATCCCGCTAGACCCAAATTATTCACTTCTACTGAAAATAATAGTCTAAATCACGGAACAAATATTAAGCGAAAGTGCCAAAGCAGGTGGCAGTGATGCCACAATCCTGCATAGTTACGCAATACTACGCGCAGACTATCTGTGTTTAAACGTGCACCTTATTTCGGCTCGTTTATGGGTTATAATTACTCCAAAAAATACAACGCCATCTGTTGACCAGAAAAAAAATACGATAATTAAAAAAGGTTTAACTAGTTTTTTTTAAAGGTAAAGTAAATTAAACCGTTTCTCAGAAGAATGAAGGTATGTTGTCAGATGTAGGACTTAAGAGATAAGTCGTTTTAACGAAAATAGCAACATCTAATCCAGCTCAATGCTTATCTGTAGTTTATATGTGATAGGTGAGTGGCGTGATGGTGTGAGTTTGGCATCATCGGTTCTTAAACTAAGTTCATGACATGCCACTTCTACTAGTTTTTTCTGTTCTGTTTTAATAAATTTAAATACGGTTGGAGATAAAATGAGCGAGGTATTCTCAAAAAAAGATGTTTTTGCCGTTTGATCGTGAACATCTTACTAGATAGGATATTTTATGAGACTTAAGAAAACTTTTAGAATGGCAAAATTAAGGTCAATACCAGCTTTTTTCCTCTCATTCCGAGGTACAATCCCTATCTGACCAAACTATCTTATATGAATATGTTTATCAAGTCATTTTAAATATCCCGAAACTTGTTACTGATGCAGAGAGTTACATAGTAAATTTATTATCAACCGGCGTACGGTCTTTGACCTCGTATGTGCATAAAGAGATTTATTAACCACAGTGCGGCTTTATTTTCATTTTCGCTGTGAGTTAGAATCGCTGTAACTTGGAAACAATATAAATAGGCACCTATTTATTTACTCATTTGCTGAAAACGAATACAGCATAATTACTGTATTTAGTTTAGTATGTAGGTACCTATAATGTATCCTTCGAAGTGGTAAGGAGCATCTTGTAAGTACCTATATAATTATTTTTTTTGTTGACCCGGGGAATGGGTTACGCACCGTCCCGCTGAAACCGGGGGGAATCAGCGGGGTGTGCCGGACTCCCGGGGTCCTCGAGCAAAAAGAAGGACCCTACTCCGCCCAAGATGGTAGTGGGCGGGGTATCCCGACTAAACCCCTGGGATGTACCGTCAAACGCCATTATGTAAGGTGCCCACGGGATCGCGCAACGCTAAACTACCGTGAACACCCTAGCACAGGCCCTGTCTTAGCTGAGTCTTCTGCGCCTAGGGGGAGACGTCCCGGTACACAGGGATCGTCTCCCAGACAGGCGGAGCCGTGCAATGCGGGTGAGAGCCCCCCCGGCCCTCACCCGCAAGTATATACTATAACGACGTCATCTGACATGCAACTAACATTCCTTTCAAGGTTTTTAGGTTGTTTTTGCGCTTATGATTCGATAGAGCGCCACTATGTGTTGTCTGTATGAAAAAAGTAAAGTCGAACCAGTAAAACAGTGGGCGAAACAAATTCCTGCCTGTGGTTCCATTAAATCTAAGCCGAAAAAAGGTTTCAACAATTAATGTCTAGTTCTATAGACCCAATGCGAAACAAACACCAACAAATTCCGCTGTGGTCCCGTAAAATCTAGGCGGCTCACTAAAATGTCCGTTCCGACCGAATTTAAACAGTGTCCAGCGAACCGATGAAACCGCACCGTAAATTTTGCCTCCCGACGAAAAAAATAAGCATCTTTAAAACGGTTTAAAGCTAAAAATGTGTCTCACACGTTATCCGTTAGCCACGATTGGCCAAAAATTAGTGCGCGCTCAAGCAAACGCTTCGCCTTGCGAAATTTCCTACCTCCTAAATTCTATACCAGATAACTGGAAGTCGGAGAAGCGAAATTGCCCCTAAAACCCCGGCAATAAGGGCCAAGTGTATTTTGACTGAGCACTCGTTAAATTTGTACCGTCGTAAAGCGGACGGCGACGGAATTTCAACAAGTTGGTATTCGGGGGTGCATCCGACCCTTGCACTCTGGCAGCTCTTATTTCCTGGGGTTAAAGTTCATTTTGGGGCGTGAGGTTCCGGAGCCACTTAGTCGACTGCAGCGCAGACATTCTTGACGAATGTTGCCAAAAACTGGGCAGTTTTCACCTCGTCGCCAGTTCGTTTTATTGTTTTGTTTACGCTTTAGTTTTATTAGGCCTTGCTTGAACGTGCAAAATTCGGGTAAACGTCGCGTTCATCAGGTTGGGGGGTTATTTGTGTAGAAAAACAATTCGATTCTACTTGTTTATAAAAAATAAATATGGCTGGTTAGAGCAACATGACAAGAAAAGAAAGCAAGGGAAGGGAGAAGACTTTCACAGAATCCTCTGCCAACGTTAACGAGGAATTTATTATGAATCTTTTAATTTTAAATATTTTAATACTTATAGCAACAGCTTATAGGATATGTCCTACCTTGAGGACAAATATATTTTTCGGGAGCAACAGTAATTACTAACTTATTATCAGCTATTCCTTATTTAAGAGTTACTTTAGTTAATTGAATTTGTTTATAATGACGATTAGACGTATACTTATTTGATTTAAGCCGGATAATAAAAGTTAGTATTTTATCACCAAAGTTATTTTGGGCTAACAATGTTATGATGCCCATAAGACATATACGAGTAATAGCTATCGGAAAAATCTGCTACGGTTTTAATTCTTTCCACTGCTGTATCTACCCATAGTCGATTGATTTCGAAAGTATTTTCGGAGCCTCGAAATGAAAATAGCATTAGGCTCAAAGTCCAGGAAACTTCAGTAAATTATATAACAAGTTCTTAAGTCCCGATACTAATTGGGTAATAATTTTTGTTCCAGATGGCGAGCCCATTAAATTACCAGAAAACTTGGAAAGTCTACCACGAGCGGAGCACTTCGCTGCCCAGAGGCACCGATGGAACACCAATGAGGTTAGTTTCTTAGAATGTACATATAAAGTAAGATTGTTGTGCTTATATAATGTTTCTCTTAGTATTTTCATTGTTCACATATCAGCGACTTCGTTATTATATTTTCTTTAGGTAAGTCACAGTCATTCACACTTTAAGGAATTAGCCAGTTTTCAGATATCGTTCACTCTTTTTCCTATTTCTATGATAGCAAAAAACATATATTAGTATATGTCTAATGTTAGATATTATTATGGGTTATCGGAGGTTGCTGAAAGCTAATAACAACTTTTGATTCTGCTTGTATCGTTATTTAACGCGTTTTTTTTTACTTTGCTTAAGTTAAAGCGAAATGTTTCATACACATTGAAGCTATAAGTGTTGGTAGAATGTGTCTCATAGACCGTATTTAAATTAACGAACATCTCTCAAACAATGCATAGTTTACAATTGCATACCTTGAAGACTGCGATCAGATAGCCGTGCTATTTAAATATATCCCTTTCTAACTGGCCACTGACGACCCCCCGCATAGGTCATGCGAGCCATTATCATAATAACTGTTACACACATGGCCAGTCTGGTCTAATTTACACCCGCGCATTTCATTAGCTGGCCTAATCTAACGTACGATCGTTACCACTGGATCGCGGTGAAAACCTTTCGAGGTTGTGAGACAGCAATTTTTAGGTTTCTGTACAAGAATACATATATACTCCCGAACCCTCACGTGCTTAATACATGAAGATGTAGGCAAAGTCCAAGGACAAGCGAGCTGCTTTAATAATTTTCAGCCTAAACAAAATTGAGTTGGGTTAGATTGAAATTCGTGATGTACTGGCCGAGTTCCGTACGGTACCCGGGTCTAAAACACGGCGCTGATCGCTGGCTGCCATGGGGGCTTAGGCTGTGCAAGATGGACCTATCCTGCTTTGCTCCAAGCAGACAGGAATCCAGACGGATTCCCCGAGCAAAAAGATTATTAAAATCGTAATAAAGAGAACAAGAGGCTAGCTTGTCGCTTGCACAATCACATACTAATATCATTATTAGTCGCCTTTTATAATATACTACACGAGAAACACCTGGGCACATTATTTTTATGTCCCAGACCAACATGGGACTTTTCATGCGCACCGCTAAGAAATGGAATTCACTCCCGTCGGCTATATAACTATAATTTAGGGTTATTCAAGGCTAGAAGTAATAGGCTCTTACTGATTCGGTGAGGTCACATTACCGATGATGGATCGTGAGGTAGATGTCTGCGTCACCAATAGGTGAGATTGAGGCAAATATCTGAGTAGGTATTAATAACCAAGTAAAACGTTAATGTTATCAAGTTCGTTTTGCTTTTGGGAGATGTTTTTCTCTGTGCTGTTAATTGTAATCGCAAGTTTTGATTGGGTTTGCAGTGGTACTTCGGCTGCACATGTCGCCGCTCTTAAATGCTAACTTGGTAGGTTTGCAGACACGTGTATAGCCAGCCACTCGAAATGGAGAACGTCATTCATAACTCCAAGCGAATGTCAGTAACAGCTTTGAAGGTTGTTGAAATCGAAAATCCAGTTTATACGAGGAAAGGTTTTTGATATCGATGCTTGTTCAGTCTGTAGAATGCAGAATGTAGATGAAAGCGGAATTAAATTGAGAGAAATTAGATGCGCTGTACATTTGGGAATGGGCTACTTATATAGCTGAACTGACGATCAGTAAAAAAAAAAAAAATAGCCAACTATTATTCAGTGGCATGAAATCTTATCAGTCAATTCTAACAAGATATTATTATTATTTCTAGGCTAAGACTTTTTATGTATTCACTTTCCAGTATTATTTCTATACAATTTTATAAAGTTATTCGTTTTATAATGAACGGCATTTAATACATAATTTATTAGTCTAACTATGTAAGTATCTTATTTGTCATGTTCTTTAGTTGTGATAATTTAGAAATTGACAATTAACCTCCACAGTTTACATAGGCGTACCACAGGGTAGTAGCTTGAAACCCAAACTTCTTATCTTGCAAATTAATCGTGTTAATAAGTAAAACGACTTCATCCAACAAATAGTAGGGGGTCGAAAGTTAATCTACGCCAAGTTAAGTAGGCTGAAACATAGCGACGACGAGATATGAGACACACATGACTGTTTGCATTATACATGAATCGGCCACATGTTTGTACTGACACAGTATAGCCGCTTTTATTAGCGAATACATTATATTGTAGACCTCTTGGTGTAAGAAGTGTTGTAATTATTCCATTATACCGTACAATTGCGACTATTTATAAGCGGCACAAATTGCTTGTTTGTTAGGAAGTGCTTTTGATTAACAACAGGAAAGCTTGTTGCGTTCGTTTTACTTTTAAAACACAGTTTTCTGTAAAGAAACTATTAGAAAGGTAAATCAGAACAAATAAAAAGCACAAACAGAAATAATAATAATAAATTCTCCTGACTAACACACCAATTCCCTAGCTCCAAACTAAGCTTACGCTTGGGCTATGGATGCTAGGTGAACGGATAGACATACATACTTAAATACGTTTATAAACATCCATGACTCGAGTACAAATCTCCATGTTCACTAAACATTTGCCCATAGCAGACCCGTGGTTGGTTTCGTGGCCCGTTGGTCGAATGTCAGAGACTCTATCTGACCATACGACCAACGGGCCTGTCATGTTTTATTCAAATGTACATTTAATGGTAGATGTTAGGGGTATTACCACGACAATAGCAAAAAGGGAATATGCGAAATATGATTTCAAATCAAATAAATATGTTTAATCCTGAAAACATGAAATGCAAGGGGCGTTCTGACCCTCCATTAGGCCTTGACATTATTTTAAGTATTTATTTCTGGTGTCCATTTTTATGGTTCGCGGGCGATGGGGAAATACGCCTTTCATTACCTTTAAGCGTTCTGTTTTAGGTGAGATAATAAATATAAGGCCTATTGTTTTTTCGTTGAATGTACTGAACATTAAATTCCGAAATCTTTAATAAAAAAAGGTTACATTAAAACCTAGTTACAAATTAAACACAGACCCAATTATGTAAAAAGTAGGTTATGTTTGCAAACAGCCCTCTAATTTTCAGTTCCAAAACTTATCCCTTGCATTCCCCAGACTATTCAATTATCTTCACAAGTGAAATCTTAAGTATCGCGGACCAAGTTAACGTAACGCATTACCCTGTTCCTACGAACTCGACACCGTAGGAAGTTAACCGGAGCTTTATAACTTAGGATTAAGCAGCTACTTAGCTAGTTGGTAACTTGGTTACCTAAGTTAGCGGGGTACTTGATAACGTTCGCTAATTAGGGGACAGGTTTGTGCTATCTATTGGATTAGTAGTCATTTGCATTTGCAAAGAGTTAGACTGGAAAGATTTCGGATTCGATTTTGTACTTGGCGGAATATTAGTGTCTGCCTGTGTAATTTAATCTACCTAATAGTTTCATTAGAAATGTGAAAAGATTGATTGTAATTTATTTCATGGATGCGAAAGTGAAATTGTTACATACATACATAACATCACGCCCATAATTCCGGAAGGGGTAGGCAGAGTATTAACCACATTCAGCCAAAAAGAAAACTGGGCTGGGTTAGATAGAAACTTGTGAAAAAGCAGTGACAAGTGGCTAGCTTGTCGCCTACACAATCACATACCCCGATATACCATTAGTCGCCTTTTACGACATGCTACGCAAGAAACACAGTTGGCACATCCTTTTTCTTTAGTCCCAGACTAACATGGGACGAAAAACGTTACACGTATCAAATTAGTACAACAGCTACAGATGTACCAATTTCGTTTAACCGTGTAGAGCGATTAACCAAACATACAAATATGAGAAATAAAACACTAACATTAATAATATTAATTAATAAGATAAAACCTAAATACCAATCGAGGTCAAGCTTAATTTCCAATAAAGTGGAAAATAGCAATTTCACAACAGAACCTATTCCAACCTAGCCCCGAAGAACCGTACCACAAAGCGCTAATTTCCCCGTGGTACCATACCGGGACTTAATTTTCCTCCAAGGATAGTATTTCTAGACAAATAAACCATTCAGACCTTTACCCTCTTTTTATTGACAGTAAAACGCTTTTGTAATGGGTCTAAATGAAAGTGAAGAACATAAGCCGAGCATACAATAGGGGCAGTAGGTATTGGTGTGTCCAGTGGCGGATTTACTCTAAGGCCCAGTAGGCCCTGGCCTAGGGCGGTCAGATATTAGAGGCGGCCAATCGTGATACAAATTAAGCGATGAGGTTTTAGTACTGAGAATTATGGCCTGGGGCCTAAGGAGGACAACACTGTAAATCCGCCACTGGGTGTGTCAACAGTCATAATAGTTCTAATAGCTACCTACATGTAATTTTTACAATTATTTTGTCGTTTAAACACTTTGAGAGCTGTATTACGAAAATATTATTAGCGCCGTTTTTATTTAGCTTGTTATATCAATGTTAGTAGAGGCCTTTTTTTTTTTTTTTTTTTTTTTAGTTGGGGAAACTCCCACGAGCCGTCACCCTCTACTCGGGGAAGCAGAGGGCGGTGTGTCGGACTCGAACCGACTAAAACCCCAACGTGGCCTCCAGCGGCGCAGTCCCGGAGGAGCCTGTATCCCCACTGTCGGGACTATACGACAGCTCCTCCGGTGATGCGCGTGCCGCGCTACGCGGCCCACCTCGCGCGGCGGTGGTCGATGCTGTGCAGCCCACGACAACAGTCGTCGGATGCACAGCACGGAGCACGCGCGCGCGTCGAGACATGCCAGGCCACCCAGCATGTCTCAACCACTCCGCCCAGGATTCAGACGCCGATCATCCCCGTGACCGGCGTCGTGGGCCCACTCTCGCGCTGTGTCCTCTGCTAAGTCAGAGGGGCACGCGGAGAACGCCTCGTCGAAGGGGCCGCCTTCCGCCCGGCGACCCAGATTGAGGGTCTAGCCCTGTCGTCGCAGAGGGAGAGCATCGAGACGCTCAATCCCTCTGCGACCCACCACGACGCGACCCAGCGCGCCCCTGTCGGGTTGCCGAGGATAGGGAGGCGAGCAACGACAACACTCAGCTCCTCCTCTTCCTCGGCAACCCTGGTCCGGCCGCAGTGGGTCTACAGCCGGACCGCCGCAACTGCCCGGTAGCAAGTCGTGCAGTTGCGGCTCACCTCGGGGTCCTTCTTCGCTTCAGCCCTGCCATGTCAGGGCCTACTAAGCCCCCCCGGTACGACAAACCGAGGACCCCGGTGGGGGGGATGTTAGTAGAGGCCTATCCTAATTCCTTTATCTGTTTATAATGGGAATATGTAATATTCATCCTAAACGTATTTGGTTGCAGCGACTGGGGAATAAGCTCAAATGCTCTGTGGTTTGTTAGTATAGCCTGAATTGTCCGTATTGTAATGTTAATAATATTGTATAAACAGAAGATTGTTGATTGTACAATTATATTCATTTTTGTGCCAGTAACTTTTGTTTTTCAATAAGAAAACATAGACTTTCTAATCAGAACAATACTGCATATTCTTAAGCTGGAATCATAGCTGATAGTTTAACAATTAATGATAAGATCAGTGATTGAAAGGTACAAAAGCTCGTTAGTGGAAGAAGCATTGCGAAAAAACTTACATTCCTATTTACTATTCAATCTCCCTGTTTACAGCCAAAGAACATTGTCCTTCAATATAATATTTATATACATACATAACATCACGCCCATAATCCCCGAAGGGGTAGGCAGAGTCAAAGGGATAGCAGGCCCTTTTAACCACATTCAGTCAAAAAAAAAACTGGTGACTAGCTTGTCGCCTCAATCACATACACAAAACCCGATATACCATTAGTCGCCTTTTACGACATGCTAGGCAAGAAACACAGTTGGCACATTCTTTTTAAGTCCCAGACCAACACGGGACAATTTTCTGGGTTAGATGGATAATTTTGAAAAAGTAGTGACAAGTGACTAGCTTGTCGCCTCAATCACATACCCAAAACCCGATATACCATTAGTCGCCTTTTACGACATGCTAGGCAAGAAACACAGTTGGCACATTCTTTCAAGTCCCAGATATAATATTTTGTCCTGCTAAATCTAAATAGACAGTCAAAATATACTGTATTTTTTATACTTTTAGATGTTTCTTGTCAGACGATCCTTACTACTATTAGACCATTTAATTGCCTTCCCTAAATTAAAGAATTCCATCTAACCAACCAATCGTTAACTTTTCCTACAATCTATACTGATACACTTTTAAAAGAGCCCCGAACTTCGCCAAACTGCGACGGAACTTATTACCTAAGTTGCCGACGTGCGGTTTGATAATAAAGTATAGTATAACGTGATGAATTCAGTCCATTATGGGCATTATACTAATGTTGTTTGTTGCGCCGGCACATTACTTGAAGATGTCTCCGGGATACATCAGCGAGGCTATTAGTGGCGAAGTTGGGGCTGGTTATGACTACGTCTAGTTAGCGGCAGATGCTGAGTTTGTTTGTCTTATTTTGTAAGCTGTAGTGCAAAGACGGAGTAGGTTTATACAATGTGACTGGCTCGATAGCGCATTCGGTAGTGACCCTGCCCCATGCGCCAAGAGTTGTGGGTTCGATCCCCACACGGGACAAACATTCGTGTGATGAATACTTGTATTTGTTATGTGTCTGGGTGTTAATATTCAGTATTTAAGTATGTGTTTGTGATACCACTGTTGTTTCTGATATCTGTAACATAAGTGTTTAAGCTACCACGGAGTCAGATCAATGTAAGTGATGTAGTTTAGTTTATTTATTTATTTAATGTTGGAAAAATCGTACTGATACTTTTTGTTTATGTGCAAGCGATGGCTTAGCCCTTTATATAATTTTTTTCGTAATCTTCCATGTAACCCAATCCAATTTTGATTTTCTCATGATTAAATAAGATTGTGTAGGCGACAGGTTAGCCGCTTGTCACTGCTTTTTCACAGTTTTCTATCTAACTCAGCCCGGCTTTATTTTTGGCTGAATGTGGCTGAAGGGGCTTGCTGCCCCTTCGACTCTGACTACCCCTTGGGGATTATGGGCGTGATGTTATGTATGTATATATGTATGTAAATAAGATTCCTATTCTTGGTCTTTGTCTACCACTTCGAGGACTGCAGAAAAATATAAAATATGTGATATTTCTATTATTATTTTTATACAAGGTCAACAATAACAAAATATGTATGTATGTAGATTTTTAAATGCGATAGTTTTATTAAACTTGTCCCGTATTAGTTTGGTGCTTCAAAATAACGTACAAACTGTTTTCGTTGTCGTTGTTATAAAAGGCGACAAATGGTATATCGGATTATTGGTATCTGATTGTGTAAGCGAAGTGCTAGCCACTACTCTTTTACAATTTTTATCTAACTCAAATTAATTGTATTTTTGGTTAAAGGAGTTTTTTGTAGCCATGTACCTGTTCGGGGATTACAGGAATGATGATTTGATAAAAGCTGACTAATTCTTAGAAAACAGATTTCTGCAGAGATTTTCAGCAGCTTTTTTGTTGAGAGAGAAATTACTCTTTAAATATAAAACACCTGAACATTTATCACCGTTATCTAGTTGATCATTAGGACCTCTCATTTCGAGGGTCGTAATTTTTTATTGGCCATAAATTCTAATGTGGCCAGCGCTGTCGTAAATCTATCGTTACAATTCACGTCATCAGGCCCGGTATCGTTAAATTTGCATACGTAACCGGAGCGGGCTTTAACGGAAGGTGTAAACAATGGGGTCTTTGGTAGGGATGGAGCTTAAAAGCTTCCCTTGACTTTAGGTATGAGAAGGCTTTTGAGTTTTATGTCTCTGTGTACGTTTTATTTTGTATGTTTGCATATTTTAGTATGTGGTAGGAAGAGAAGTGTCTTAACGAAACGATTGACATTTGATTTAGGTTGTCTAGAACAGGGGCTTAATGGTGATGCCTCATTGTGAGGAGTGTAGGCCGAAACACATTAATAATAATAATAAATATCAGACTACATCACATACATTGATCTGACTCCGAGGTAAGTAGCTTAAGCACTTCTGTTACGGATATCAGAAACAACAGTGGTATTACAAATATATACTTAAATACTGAATATTAACACCCAGACACAGGACAAACAAGTATTCATCATACGAACATCTGTCCTGGGTTGGGATCGAACCCACAACTCTTGTCGCATGTAAGATTAGATGGAAAAAGTGACAACTGGCTGGCTCGTCGCCTACATAGTCACCCACCCAATACCCATTACACCATTAGTGATATGACCTTTGACGATATGCTAGGCAAGGAACAACATCATCAGACAAGGTACATTATTTTCGACAAACATTAAACATATAAATGAAATAAAACCTTTATAAATCTAGTCAGAGGGCAACCCTGAGTTTAGTGACAGCCGCGGGGGATAACGAGCTGATATTTTGTTTTTACAAAGCGTTATCGCGGAGACGAGGAAATTAAAATAAATTTCATCGGAACGGGGAAGTGACGCGGTGACGGCCGCCCTTTACAAGCTCAGCGTTTATTTTTACAAGCCTTTTTTGTTTTAACAAACGTTATCGTTGTTAAAGTGATGTGAAATGGTGTTTTTAAATAAATTAATGACGTGATTTTATTATGATGTTTATTGTTCATGTTGTGGATAGCTTGATGACGGCTGACCGGGACGTATGCAAGAAGAAGACATGCTCCGCCGACCCCAGATGACCTGGGAGAAGGGCAAGAGGATGATGATGATGATTCATGTTACATGTTAGGGGGGTATCCGATCGGTCGCCGGAGGAGCCGTGGCTTTAAAGGCTATGCAACTACTCATAGCTCCTCCGATCAGCGGTGTGCGGTACCACGGGGTTTTAGTAGGTATACCCCGACTACCACCTTGGCCGGAGCAGAGGCCCCCTACTCAAGGGCCCGTGGGAGTCCCCCCCCCCCCCTGGATAGGCTGACGGTGCGTAAGCATTTCCTCGTGTAACAAAAAAAGGGACCCTTTTTTTTTATCCAGAGTCCGATACCTATCCGACTGGTGCCACCTTTGGGGGCTGGTCTGCTCTGGTTAATCTTACACTTTTATTGTAAATAACCATATTATGTCATCTCCCGCAGTCATTGATTGTATGATTTGGTTTAAAACATTTAAAAGAAAAGTGTATATTACTCATGTATATTCTGACGCTGAAAATAGTAACTACCGAGTTTCTTGCCGGTTTCTTCTCGGTAGAATCAGCATTCCGAACCGGTGGTAGATTCACATTGCTCTAAGGATTTTGTAAAATTGACGATTTATAAGTGCTTTTTTTTAAGGCCTACATGAATAAAGAAGTTTTGAATTTGAATTTGACTGTGGATTCTTGATATACATAGAAATATCAACTTTACCATCATGTTTAAAAATGACTAATATCGTGCAATAGCAGTTGTACCTATACACATAAAAACAGATAAAATGCAAACTCCTTCCGAGTTCACTAAAAACAATTGTTTCCCGGACCAGCACGAAAGCTTGCTGCAAACTTTTAAACTCGTCGATAGAACTTCCTTATGTTAGCTCTATTTTGGATAGAATAAAAGATTTCGATGTTAAACGTCTGGTTGAAATTCAAAATCTCGTTAGTAACTTTAGGTTCGATTCTGCTTGTATCTATGGATTGTTTTGTCTGCAATCAATAGTGTACTTACAGTCGGTATCCATTAAGGAGCAAAACTGCTTGCAAGTTGCGGATACAACTCGACTCAGGGAAAAGTATTTTCTGTTTTCCCTATTAAGTTAGATTCGACAGCTTTTGTTTTTTATTTTGTTTCTTAACAAGTTTGGGCTATCGGGGATTGTCCATTTGTGATCTACGTATTTTTGCCACGAAGGTTATCAAGATCTGTGCGGTGATGGTAAGTGGACACCGTACCCTTTAGGCGCTTGCAACACAAGGGGTATCATAGATTATGACAAGCGCTGGCGCGTTCGGTAGTGACCCTGCCCCATGCGCAAAGAGTTGTAGGTTCGATTCCCACCCAGGACAAACATTCGTATGATGAATACTTGTATTTGTTCTGTGTCTGGGTGTTAATATCCAATATTTGAGTATATATTTGTAATACCACTGTTGTTTCTGATATCCGTAATACAAGTGCTTAAGCTACTTATCTCGGCGTCAGATCAATGTATGTGATGATAGTCTGATATTTACTATTTATTTATTATTATAGATGAAATTACTGCTCATGCCATACGGGCCAAGGACAAGGTGTGACGAGTACCTTAGGTCTTCCGCTATGAATACCTAGAAATTGGGCCTCTGATATTTTTAATCTTAGCACCTTGGGAGACGCTTTTAACAACGTTATCAAATGCTTAGAATTTTTATGTATCAACTTGGTTCTTTTCCACAAGGTCGAGTTCCTATTCACTATACTATAAGGGTCAAGTTCTTTTGATTTGTTGTTAAGGTTATATGTAACTACATAAAAATAACCAGCTACATTTGATCAGCTTATTCTTCATCATATATAGTCCCATGTTGGTCTGGGACTTAAAAATTATGAGCCACTGTGGTAGCCTAGCATGTCGTAAAAGGCGACTAATAGTATATCTGGTTAGGTATGTGATTGTGTAGGAAACAACCCAGCCACTTGTCACTGCTTTTTCATAATTTTCCATCTAACCTGTCCCAGTTTTATTTTTGGCTAAATGTTGTTATTGGGGCCTGCTGCCCCATTAAGTCTACCTACCCCTTCGGGGATTATGGCCGTGATGTTAATATGTTCATCCTAAATACATCCTTTAATACTTTATCCGTTAAAGTTAAATGCTAGACTTAATTATACTGATTCTGTTTTCATACAAAGCTTTATGTTATATTTTTTCATTTATTCCTCTGATAGCTCTCTCGTTAATACCAAAACTCCAATCATAGCTCACGCATGACACAGTTCCGAGCATTGTACAAATAAAGAGCTCGATTTTAGCGATCTCATCTCGCGTTTCCGGGGGAAAATAGATTTTCGCTTATAAAGGAAAATGAATGAACACATCGCGCTAGCGGTTCATTAGGCACGGGCTTGTACTTATCTTGATGGCTGTCATGTAATAAGGCTTCTATATAATCTTCTTCACTATTGCTTCTATTATTCTTCACTTCTTCACTATGGACGTGGTAGTTCGATAGTGAGGACACGCTACTTATACCCTAGGGGTGCGGGTTTAAGCCCAGGCACATACCTATCTTTGAATTTTTGGAACCTATGCAACGTATTTCTATCATCAGCTCATCGGTGAATGGAAACATTGTGATGATGATGCACATTCAAACAACTACGGAGGTGTAATCATAATCCAAATTGTCTGGTTCTGAAGGTCAGATCGGCAGTGGCTTCAACGTTATTACCAGACTCGCTAAATCCCGGAACCTGGTCTAAGTGGTCCCGATTATGCTCGGGACATAACGCTAGGAAAATGATTTTGTTAAACTTTTTTTTCTTTTAAATCCGTTAACTTTAGATTGTGCTGCTATCATGTCAATGTTAACTCTATTTTGGACAGAATAAAAGATTTCGATGTTAAACGTCTGGTTGAAATTCAAAACCTCGTTAGTAACTTTGGGTTCGATTCTGCTTGTATCTATGGATTGTTTTCTATCACCTATTTGCTTATTTCACAGCTCTACCGCAAGTTGCGATGAAATACGTAAACGACCTTGTGTGAACTTTCCAAGTCATTGTACATATTGTGGTCTGACAAGGAGCTTGTAACCACTAGACCAGGGTTTCTCAAACTTATGGCTCCACGTAACCCTTTTAAAGTCTCTAGAGGACGGCGAACCCGTGAACCCGACGAAGTGTGGAATTAAGATATAATAGTTTGATTGATTCACATTTTTTGGATACACTGTTATTGTCATGATGTAAAATTGGCTGTTTGTTTGTTTGTATGCATTCCCATTTATATTTAAGACGGTTAAACTATACGGTTTTCTTTGTAGGATCTGAGATGAATTGGCGATGATAGTATTAAAACAGGACCATGATCCAAAAATTTTCTGGTTCCCCTAGCAATCAGTAATTAATTATCTTGCCTAGTTAAAATCATATTGATTTAATACTCATCATCTTCATAGCGTTATGTCCCGTGCTTAGACGGGGTCCGCTAAGACTATTATATCTTAGGGTTACGAAGATCAGATCGGCAGTCGCTTCAATGTAATTACCAGACTTGCTTAATCCTGGATAATAGTCTAAGCGGACCCCGTCTAAGCACGGGACATAACGCTATGAAGATGATGAGTATTGAATCAATATGATTTTAACTAGGCAAGATAATGAATTACTGATTGCTACTTTTTAATTGGAATTCTAAGTGAAGCAAGGCGTAATGGTTTGACTTTCTCGTCCAGCAGTGACAACATCCTTTAAGCATATCTATACAAACTTTTGTACCTCCGTGTGTCTAAGGAGGTGTAAAGGTATTACAAGACTATCTCATCTAGCCGTTAAAACGTCCCTGACGCCTATTCATACAGACTTTTGTATATGTGTTCAACAACGTAGAAAAGGTTACTTTATAGATATACAATGGAACATTTACCTAAAGGAATCTCAAACTTTGAATATAGGTCCCAGACAAGGAAGAAAGGTGAACTTTGGTGATATTGTGGTTCGAAAGCTTGGTGTGAACCGCTCGTGGCGTGCGTAGCCACATTGTAAGCGTGATGAAAAACACCTCTAGCCTGTTGAGGGGTTGGTAATGTTCGAACTTTTTTGTGGAATCGTTGCGCCGGAGTATAATCGTACGTTGCGAAAGTTAGCTATCAGAAAGCGTTTTGTTGTGTTTATATTAGTATCCTTTTTTTTTAATTGGATCTGCTACAGGAACGTTGTCGCACGTCCTGTGGGATCTTTCGATATTTTTTTAATAAAAGTAGCCTTCGGCAATTCTTTTCATTCTTCTCTTTTTTTACCTTTGTTATGGTTTTCATGATTTCAACCTTTGGCGTGGATGCCTACTAGGGATTTCAAAATTCCTAATAGGCATGCTTGGTCCAGCACAATTTTAGCTCTGCTGGATTCAGCACATGACATTGGATTGGACTTGTTATCACAATAATAGTTTAGGGTTTTGGTGTGGAAAGATTACAGACAGACATAGACAGAGTTACTAAACTAACTAAACTTTACGCCACTTCCCTAGCGGGGTAGGCAGAGAGAACCGAACGCCATGTGGCACGGTCCTTACACACCTCACTCGCCTCTTTAACATTCATGATCCTTTTCATACAATTGGAATTGGTGATATTAGTAAATATGGTCCTTCGATTATTTTCTATATTACTTAACCTATTCCTTTAATATATGTACCTACTTTACATATATTTACTTGTTATTTATTGATTACTAAGCTTGAGTGGCTTATTAGTAACTTAGTAAGTCTTGTATACTCTACGATTACATAAACAAAGTACAACCGATGACAAATCTAGTTTCCTATTTGTCATTCAATCGCGAAATGCTTCCTTAAGGAATGTCGTTTGGGGCGTTGAAGATGATGGAGCCTGAATTTGTCTTGAATAGAAGCATTATCGTAATTCAAGCTAAACTTAAACTCAGCAGATATGGCAAATATAACTCTTAATGTAAAATAACTTATTGATTAACGAACCTGTGAGATAATAACGCATGATAATGATGAGTAAAGACTATTGTTAAACTCCATTATCTAAACGGGCGATCGAAATTACGTGATGTGAATTTTGGCGCGATAGGTACTTTCAGTCTTTATCTTGTAAGATTGCGAGTGTATGTAATAGAGTGTCTGGATGTAATACGTGTTCTATTAAACTATAAATACACTTAACTCGCATTATTCACAGGTTCTTGATATGGTTTTGTTTAAACTTTTCCATTGTCTGAAAAAAATACTTTCTATTATCATTTATTTTAAGATTTTACTCCAAAATTCGTCTAACTGAAGACAGTTATCCCATAAAAAGGCGATATTTCTTTATTATGAATTGACATTTGATGAAATTACTCGAATGAGACTAGACTAGGTGTTACCTTGAACTTCAGCCTACCGGACAATATCTGATCCAACTTACTATCACCAATTTAAACCATCCTGTGTCACTGACACAAAAAATGCAATTCTCGCACCCATATCAGTCGCAAACCAACAGAAATTGCCAAAATCAACGAAAACAAAGACAAAAACCGCACATCCATCCGCCATAACCGGTCGCGTGACAGCCGCCATTAAAACAACATGGCGGATTGTTTTGGCGCGCGCCAAAACACAATTAATAGATCCGCGGCACGGCACACATCAAGTGTTATCCTATTTTTTGCCGTGCAACTTTTTACGCAACATTGTAAGTAATAGGTTTTCTTGGATTCGAAATAATAGAAATATGCTTGTTTCTATCTTTGTTTCCAGATGCTTTTTATTAATTACTGATTAAGGTACACGGCTCTTCTTTACTGAAGGTTATTTTCTTCCCCCCGACGGAAAAGATCGCTATCAGCAATAAGACCGGCAAAAATTTACTGTAAGTAGTATACATTATTTCTGAAATTGTTTTCGGACAATAAAAAATATCTTTTGACTGTCTGCATGTATGGTGTAAGTATTATATTTTCGGTTTGAACTAGAAGTGACCAAGGTCCGAAAACTGACTTGGTTTGTTGTATTGAGCTGTAAGAATAACTACGTCTGCGGGTTGTTGAGAGTATGAAGGAGGCATCGACAGGTCAATCGATGTCATATGTTTACACCCTTATATGAATTATAGTAAAGTATTCTACTTCCATACAAAAAGGTATATACCTAAGTAAATTTGAGTACTCGTAATTTGGTGTCCAATTTTTTGTACGTGCTTATAGCTTGTGTAGTAGAAGTGCATTGTCGAAAATCAAGTGCAAGTGATCCTCGATATGGATCGATCTGTTAATTTCTCTCTTTTCTAGCACGATGCTTTTTTTAAGAAAACAAATACTATGGCTACTATTGACATAAATTAGGAGAAAGATAAAACCATTAAAAATATTGTCTTTACCATTCCATTTGTCGGACCCAACTTAATTTTATTAATGGTTCAGGGAGCTTACAGCTCTTTGGATTCTGTCTACTCCCTCCGGGTTTGCTAGCAAGATAGCACAGTATAACAAATGTTACAGTGGTGATAGTATGTATGTAAGAGGTGTATTCCCATTAATACACCCAGTACAGTTGGTTGCTGTTATCTAAACACATCGAATGCTGTATGCAAGTCAGGGGACCCCACTAGTTTTAATGCTTACTAGTAAAACCTTAAAATACATACAGACTAGAACCACCTAGTTATGGCATTGAAGCTCTGCGTGACAAACGCCATTAATGCAACAGGAAACATTGTGAGCTCATTTTATTTATACGAAGTGGGACAAACGGAATCCGAATACGATTTTTCGTATAGGCACTTCTTCTATTGCTTGCAAAAACGCTGTTTGATGGGAGATTGGGAAAGTTGTTTGGTGGTTTGTATTGTAATGGTTTAGATTTAGGCACTATTTATAGGGATGGCTGTATAATGTATGCAGAGCTAGTTGGTAACTAAATAAATAAATAAATTCTTCAGACTGGCACACCAACTTCCTAGTCCCAAACTGACAGAAGTGACAAAATCAGCGATGCCCTTGTCATACTTTTGTGTTGAAATTGTCCACAAGCTATGGTGACTAATTGCCATCAGGCAAGCCATTTCTAAGTTTGTGACCATTAGTTGCATAAAGTAGTACGTAAAATATCTAAACGTTTGAGTACTACCTACGCGAATACTAGTCTTAATCAGATCTTGACATCAAAAGAGGAAAGGTTTCTATGTACTAACGGACTTCGTCTAGCATATCTACATTCGTAAACCAATTTCAATTTCTGCCAAACGAATACGAAACTCGGCGAAGTTCCACAAAGGGGCTGACTCGGCAACTCTGCAGACTAATCAAACAGTCAAGTTCTGTTGATCTTTCTACGGGCACCGAGTACAATACTACTGGCTGATGAGGTTATCAATAAATGATAGCGTCTATGATGTTTGCGGATTACGGACTTGTGACGTAAGCCGTTAATGTTAAGAAGTAAATATGTTGTTCAGTTTTTATTATATCAATTTCTAACTCCAAACACTTTCTTTTTTAAATATCAGACTACATCACTTACATTAGTCTGACTCCGAGGTAAGCACTTGTGTTACGGATATCAGAAACAACAGTGGTATTACAAATATATATTTAAATATTGGATATTAACACCCGGACACAGAACAAACACAAGTATTCATAATACGAATATTGGTCCTGTGTTGAGATCGAACCCGCAACTCTTGGAGCATGGGGCAGGGTCACTACCGAATGCGCCATCGAGCCAGTTTACATATAGTTAAGCTACTGTCTATATGATCAAATTGTAAAGTCAAACTGTGTCAAATGTATTATGGAGCTTGTTTTATTTATCATATGTTCTATACAGGTATACGATATAAGGTAGCGAATCAACAACTGTTTAGCAGTAAATGGCTTCACGAGTTTGTTATGTAGTTAAATTTCTATAGGCATCATCAAGGTCTTTTGAAAGAGAAATTCAATTTGTCTCTTCTTCAAGGCTAAGTCCGGCAAAAACCCAGTCATGAACCCATCCAGACGACACAACGCACGAAGGACAAACAGCCCGATAACGCCCCAGGACACTAATTCACTCCGATCCTCCCACATTAATTCACGTTAACAAACATTTTCTCTTCGGCCTCGGCGCAAGATGTTTAAATCACCCAGAAACACAGCCAACGCGATTTACAGCGCCTAGATGCATTTAAAATTCCGGAATCACGCGAGGTTTTCAATAATCAGCCGCCATAAACATTTGCGGGCTTATTCCAATGCGGGGCATGCATTAGCATTTAATGGGCGGCCGGCCGTGTGAAATGGCGAATTTCGACAGTGCTACAGTTTAGCAAGACAGCCGGCATTAGCGCCCTGTAGGGTGTGCAAATGTTTGGGCCTGGACGAGTAACAGGCTGTGGGGAAATGGTTTTGTTGACACTGCATATTGGCTCCATTCCGTCTAGTTGACAGCATGCATTGGCATGCATTCTAATATGGCTAATAGCAGATCAATCAAAATAAAATAATCAATAAAAGGTTATTGTTTAAATTCACTTTGAAAACCCAAACAGCGTGAGTTCATTGTTTATATAACTTTTGAGTCAGAACTTATCTTTATTCTCATTTTTATGATATTCAAATTTGGTCTAATTATAAAAAGCACCCAAGTATATGGTATCTGACTCAAAAATTGCAATTCACTTTCTATTCTGTTACAGTAACCACTGATTTTGCAAAGAAAACTTACTGTGCAAAGATTTTTAACTTTCATAGGCACAAAAATGTATTGCAAGTTTTTAAGACCAGCTCAGGCAAGTCAGGCTCGTAGCGGCAACTCCTAACTTGTTAACCGTTTGCCTGTAGTCCCACATTATCCCGGCATAACTTAGTCGCAACTTAACCTTACATTCGACCTTTATAAAAGCAAGGGACGAGCTAAAAAGAAAACGAAAACAGTCTTTTTTCAACACGGCTCATTAGGTTTTCTGCCTTCGACTTTTTGTCAAAGGCCAGTAATGAAACCGCGGAAGTGTGTTCTAAATGTATGAGGGTAGAGCTGAGATTTCAACGCAGTGAGTTCAGCTCGGGGAAATTGGAGTGCGATTGTCGCCGGCCAAACTTATAAACGCAAGCATTGAGCAAACATTGGGCCAACGTTGGCTGTAGTGGAGTATCACTCAGATTAAATGTTAATTGAACTACGGCAAATTTTGCATTAGTTTTGTGTATAGACTGAAGTTTGTCATGTACAAAATGGAGTTTGGACGTGATAGTATACTAATTTTAATGTCCTTCTAACCGACATTGGTCGCGGCGGCCAATCTTAACAAGGATTAGCCACCTGTGCAGGAGATATTATAGTGCACAGTAGTGTGTTAGAGTGCACCTGTGTGCATTCTCTATTTCTTCACTCTCATTGTCCGGTGAGATGGCAATTCGACATGACCGGAGAGAAGTCAGGCGCAGGACCAACGGCTTAAAGTGCTTTCCGAGGCACGGGGGTGATTATACCGCCAACTTCCTGACTCCGGACTGTTACTGAGTAATTTCAATATTGAAATAACCAGCCACAAATTTCTCTTGGTCCTTAAGCGGCGCATGCTACCACTAGACCAGGGCAGTCAAGCTAAAATTACTAACCAAGATAACAAAATCGTATGGGCAACTATGTCGTATTGAATACGTAGTACAATCAATAACTTTAATCTATTTTTGATTTACTGACTACAAAGTCACACAAAGGCAACTGGCTTAAATGAATGACAAAGATTTCTAGATCCATTAAAATAACACAATATACGTCCATTTATCATCACGTCTGCAATCCACAAAAGTAGATAGGCAGACTCCAAGGAACAGTAAGATCCGTAAACCAATTTCAAACCAAAAAAAAAAATTAGATGGAAACTAGTGACAAAACAGTGATAAGTCGTTATCCCATCGCCTAATAATTAACAACGGTATCATAAGAGTTTGAAGAAAGCATCATATTGAAAACAAAAACGGTGTACACTCTTGAGTATATTCTACTTTATAAATGCAAAACTTTGTTTGGATATTTCTTACCCTTTCACGCAAAAACTACTGAATGGATTTTAATGAAACGTTACAATAATATAGCTTATACACCCGAATAACATATAGGCTATGTTTTATCGACGTACCACGCGAATAAAGGCGCGGGCAGAAGTTAGTATTTTCATATTTCAGGGACAAACATTTGGTGTTTCGACAAACGTTCGCAGCGTCGCGGGTAGAAATAACAATGTTTTTTTAGTAGCTTTATCTGTCAAAGGCAGTTAGTATCGAGTTTAAAACTGCAATGTAGTCTATAATGTTTTTATTGCTGTTTTTTTTAACTCTTTTATGCGAATTTTAAAGTGTTGACTGGGAATTTACGGTCGGGGGAAGTTTTGAGCTGTGGTTAGATCGCAAGAATAATGTTTGTTGTCGAAACAGTTTGTCTCGGTTCTGATTTAGTTGTTATTGTTGTATCTATTGACAACTTGTCGGTAGGCAACAAGTAATGTTAAAATAACAAGGAATATGGACGGAGTGGCCCGTTGGTCGAGTGGTCAGAGACCCTGGCCACGAAACCAAGGTTCGCGGGTTCGAATCCCGCTAGGGGCAAATGTTTCGTGTGATGAACATGGACATTTGTACTCGAGTCATGGATGTTTATAAACGTATTTAAGTATGTCTATCCGTTCACCTAGTATCCATAGCACAAGCATAAGCTTAGTTTGGAACCAGGGAATTGGTGTGTCAGTCTGGAGAATTTATTTATTATTATTTATATTGTTTCCCATTTCTCGTAATACTATTTTCATAGCCTTATAGCCAGTTTGTAGTTAGGTATGTTTCGACAAAGAATCCTTGATTTCATTGTTCACATTCGTAGGTATAAGTATGTGTACACATAAAAGTTTTCCATTATTTCAAATTAATAGAAACCACTAGGTGTGCCCGCGGTTGTACCTGCGTTTAATGTTATATAGCCTATAGGCTTCCTTGATAAATGGGCTATCTAACACTGAAAGAATTTTTCAAATCGGACCAGTAGTTCCTGGGATTAGCCCATTCAAGCAAACAAACTGACAAACTCTTTAGCTTTAATTACACGCGTGTTCATTTTTAAACTATCTCTTGACCTCTGTGACGTACCCCTAAAGAGGTTTTTATTAAAAACCCTACGAAGTAATTATTTATTTATTAATCGGTCTTTAAATTTATATAACTATATGATTGCTCTACAAAAAAGTCATCTTTTCGGGAGGTAACTTCCGTTCCTCGAAGTTACCTCCAGACAAATTTGAATTGCGCATCTATATAGATGTGCAATTCAAATTTGTCTTAATAAATTTACTATTAACTCTGTGCTAAATTTCAGTCCAAACCGTTCAGTGGTGAGGCATGTTGATAGATTAGTCAGTCAGCCGCGATTTCCTTTTATACAAACAGACAGACTAAATGTAAATTATGTTGTTAGCTTAGCTAAACGGAACGAATATTTCGAGTCTGAACTTTGCACTAATTTCTTTGTTTTCTTACTTCGCCCGTTATTTAGTTTTATTAGGCTAATCTACGATCTGAGCCTTATCTGCGCCTGTGTTCTGTTTTAACCACAGGCCTGAAATAATGAAGTTGTTAACTCAGTCTTGTTTTAATTTGTCGTGATGAATTGCCGAAATGTTTTAAGTTGTACTAATGACTTCCTTTGAGGGTGAGTGTTTAAAAAAAATGTTCATGGACATTTTTACGAAATATCATTTACCTTCTTAAAAAGGTTTTGTGAATCTATACTAATATTATAGATCACAAAGCTTTTAGAGGAAAACAAATATTATTTGTGTGTTTGTTTGTATTGAATTGGCTCCGAAACTACTGGATCGATTTCAAAAATAATTTACCATTGGAAACCTACATTATCAGCGAGTAACATAGGCTATATTTTATCTCCGTATTCCTACGGGACCGGGAACTACGCGGGTGAAACCGCGAGGCGCTGCTAGTAGTTAATAATTTGTTATTTACTTTTAAATATTTATGAGATTTCTATTATATGTATGTTTGATCACTAGCCGATACCCAAGGCATTTCTTGCGAGTAAAATTGTTCAGTTACTGAAATCATGGTATGAGCGTCCCGAGATCTATAAATTTTTTAGAAACAACAATTCTTTATCTTTTAGCAGGAATTAAACATTTGGCGTTAAACAATCATACACACATGTAACAGACAGAATAACTTTCGCATTTATAATTTTAATAACCTAGTTGCATCTGTGATCAATTTGAAATGTTTCTTCTTATAAGGAGTTAATTTTTTATAAGGATTAGGTAATTTAGTTACTCTTTTAGGAGCTTTTACGGTTTGTTTATTATTTATACATAGGTATGTAGAGTAATCTATACTTATAATAAATCTGTAGAGAGGTCAATTCTGTACATGAAATATATTTTCAAAATAACTATCATGGGGTGATTAGTGATCGATACCGATGCCAAAAATGCAATCATTAAAATTTCTGTCTGTCTGTCTGTCTGTATGTTCCTTATAGAAACAAAAACTACTCGACGGATTTTAACGAAACTTGGTACAATTATTCTTCATACTCCTGGGCAGGTTATAGTATACTTTTTATCACGCTACAATCAATAGGAGCAGAGTAGTGAAGGGAAATGTTGGGAAAACGGGAGAAGTTACTCTATTGTTTAAGCTTCCGTCGCGTGTGCAGCCTTAATGGTTAAAGTTACATAGAAATCATGTATGACGGAAATAGTCCTTATAATATTAACCATAAACGCGGGTGACACCGCTGGCACAGCTAGTGATACTATAAAGAGCTATTTTAATAACACAAATTATAGGCCTACAGACATTTCGGTCGTACAAACGCGACCTAACATCTAGCTAGATTATTAGTAAGTTCTATACACTAGCCGAGCTATTTCTGCGAACAAGCAATACATCGGAAATAAGAACGGAAATTGAAAGGAACAAGTAAATAGTCGCCTCGTACATATACTGGCTATTTACCGATATTAATGTAAAAGGTTGAAACTTGACTTGCTGTTGTCATATTTATGCTTTGCTTGGTTTTACGCGTTGTGTTATGTGGACTGGGAGTTCAAAGTAATATATTAACTGTGCCCTTGGCCAGCCTGTAGTAAAAGATGACTAATGTTGTATTGGGTTTGTGGTTGTGTAGACGAAAAGGCAAGAGTTGGATTAGCAAATTGGGTTTGCAAAAAATACAAGCTAGATTTTTTTTTTTTTGTGGGAAGAAAGGGGCACAGTGCAAAGAGGAGTGGCCGTCACAGGAGGATGCCTTTGCCCAGCAGTGGGATTTAAAAAGCAAAGTAAAAAAGAAAAAAAATCTATCCCAATATTTTTAAGTTTTTACGTAAATATGGTTAAAGGATCTTACCGCTCCTGTACATTTCTTTTTTGACGACTCCGGGTATGATAATTCGTATAAACTTTTGCCCGTGACTTCCATCTATTAAGGACGTTAACGTGCATCCCGTGGGATCTATCAACTCCCACGCATTTGTGTAACTCCTAAACAGGAGTACAGGAGTCCTCAAATTATATAAGGACTAGGTTTATGACTGCCCATTCATAGTTATCAGAATTCTTACTCCACGCTAATAAAGAAAATCGCACAGATATGCATTTGAATTAAGACATTTAATTAATTTAGAAAGAAAGAAATACTATATTTGACACACATTAAAAACAACATATACATACATACATAACATCACGCTTATAATCCCCGAAGGGGTAGGCAGAATCAAAGGAGTAGCAAGCCCCTTCAACCACATTCAGCCAAAAATAACACTGGGCTGGGTTAGATGGAACATTGTGAAAAAGTAGTGACAAGTGGCTAGCTTGTCGCCTACACAATCACATACCCAAAACCCGATATACCATTAGTCGCCCTTTACGACATGCTAGGCAAGAATCACAGTTGGCATATTCATTTTAAGTCCCAGACCAATATAGGACAGTGGGCTGGGTTGGATGGAAAGCTGTGAAAAAGGAGTGACAAGTGGCTAGCTCGTCGCCTACTCAGTCACAACAACAAAGACATTTACAAGACAAACAAAAAACAGAAAAACCAAGGTGTGTGCCAAAAAGGCGCCCGCTCAGCTCAAGTGGCGAGGTTTGAAAAGGTAAACAGCACAAGTAGCGTTTGGTTTCGTCTACAGTTCCAATATAATCACGAAAAGGAATTACTCAAAAATAAAACGTGGATCTAGCACAAAATCTAATCTTTTGTCCAGTTTAATTCCAGCCCCGTTCGTGCTATTCTGGTGTGTCAGATCTTCACAAGCGAGTGTTAAATTCGGTTAGCCCGCATCGGAGAATAATATAATACAATTAAAACGGAACGGCCATTTTTATTTTCCGACTAGATAGCTAGCTGTTGTCCGCGACTTCACGAGGACTTTACCAGAAAAACTATCTTTTAAATTGTGATTATTTTCCTAATTATACTATTATATGTTATTCCTTATAATGCCAGCTATCTATCAGTGGCAGTCCTATCAAAATTGGTTCAGCAGTTTCAGGGGTTATCTGGAACAAACGTCAGACATACAAAAACTTAAGAAAAAATTATCTTACAAGTACTTTTCATTCTTTCATATGCGTTTAGTAATAATCTGTTATATTGATATTACAAACAGATACTTCAATTGGAAGTATCGTAAAAGCCTCGTTAAAACTTAAATACAGAGATTTTTTACAATATTACAGTTACAACTATTGGAAATTGAGATTATATATGTAGATATTCATACAAAAAGGCTTAAATATTGTTAAAATTTCACCACATTCATTCTACTTTTATTGTGGTTTAATTTCAGTAGAAAACAAACTTTATTGTTTCTTTGCTGTTTAACTTCTGTACTGTGTCTCTCGATCCACCATCATTGCATCTTAGCCTGTCAATTTCATTCAGCAATGAACGATAAAACAAACATAAGGTAGCATGAGCAAATGACTGCATACTAACCGTGGGCCTTACGGAGGCGATTCGGGAAAACGGTTTTACGCTCGTAATAAAAGTTTGCCCGCCTCAGATTGGCCGGAACTTAGAATTGTTTGGGTCGTATGTGCTTTGCTTATAACACACCTTTTTAATAAAGTAAATCTCAGTAAAACGAGGTGCCAAAATTACTTACTATGACTGGCTCAATGGCGTATTCGGTAGTGACCCTGCCCTATGCGCCAAGAGTTGTGGGTTCGATCCCCATCCAAGACAAATATTCGTATGATGAATACTTGTGTTTGTTCTGTGTCTGGGTGTTAATATCTAATATTTAGTATGTATTTGTATTGATTCTGATATTCGTAACACAAGTACTTAAGCTACATACTTCGGAGTCAGATCAGTGTATGTGATGTAGTCTGATAATAATTTATTATTTATTTATTTATTTGTATCATCACGCTCGCATTCACCGTAAAGAGTTTAGTACTTTAGGCTTGATAGCGTAACAAACAGGCTTACATTCTGATTTATAATATTAGTTAGGAAATCATTAAAACAACTACGGTTATCAAACATACAATCCACAAATATGATTCACATACCTAGACATTTTTTTGGTAAGCCGTAGAATCGCCGCTCGCGCCAACTGTCCTTACGACAAGACATCCATCACACCGCACTGGATTAATAGGTGCCACCACAACACGGCATAAATCTAGCGCGTGATATCTGGCACATTTTGTATTTATATATTCTAAGCAAAACAACGGACACGTGAAAAGAATGTGGGACGGGACGGCTCAAATGTCCCATTTGCCCTTTCGGCGGCGCAGGCCGTAACCTTTACGTCCCGGTTGCCTTATTTATGCGAACCCGGCACATCGAATAACGCTTACAAAGGACACCGGCCATGTTTGTTTGTCATATCGGCGGTGGGGTGTCGTTTTTCCCGCGTTCCAGGGTGCGGTGCGGTTTCATACGAAGGTTTAGATGGCTCAATTGCTACCATTGATATTTGATATTTTTGGCAAATTTTATGTAGAGGTAGAATTTGTTTTGATTTTGTGCTTTGATCAGTGTATTTTTCGGGCTGCGACGTAGTCATGGGTAAGTTAACATGGACAGGCCGGTTCAAGCCGATGAACATCATACATCTTCTTTTACTGAAGACCGATGTTAAATAACAGCATTTGACCGTACTGTTATGTTTTACTTACTGAGAGAGAGTTTCAACTGCCCAACTTCCTGCATTTACATGTATCGCATTTAGCATATTTTCAGTACAAGAGAACTCCTGATGGGAACAGCTCTCAGATCTGGTTACTGTTTTCCATTATAGTGTCTTTTCTAAAGGACAGGCTGTGATATCTACCACCTATTGACTGGCTCGATGGCGCATTTGGTAGTGACCCTGCCCCATGCCCCATGCGCCAAGAGTTGTGAGTTCGATCCCCACCCAGGACAAACATTCGTGTGATGAATACATGTGTTTGTTCTGTGTCTGGGTGTTAATATCTGATATTAAAGTATATAGTTGTAATACCACTGTTGTTTCTGATATCCGTAACACAAGTGCTTAAGCTACTTACCTCGGAGTCAGATCAATGTATGTGATGTTGTGGGATATTTATTTATTTACCTATTTAGTATAGACTTTTTGCTTCTTCTGCTCTTCTTTCTTCTTTCTTCTATTACGCTTTTCATTTATTTTACGGTTGAAGGTACTCTTGACCTACAATACCTAGTACTTTTAAGCTACGCGTAGTTCGGCTACAGCAAAAGTTTCCACGTCTCCAAAGCTCAGTTCAATTCATTTGGGAGCCAAATCACAGATTAGAGTGAACCCTTGAAGCATTCCTGTTGTAATTTAAATTTTTTACCCTTTCACTGCTGGGAGCCAAACGAAAATTAAATTGTTAGTCGGTGACCTGTGAGTTGGGGGATTAGTGCTGGAATTTTTTTTATAGTGATCCGTACCCAATGGATGCCAATGAAACTGAATTGGATTTAAACTCAACAAGCTAAATAAGAACTAAGTTGAAAACGGCATCGTTTTGTGTTTAACATACATACATACATAACATCACGCCCATAATAACCGAAGGGGTTAGCAGAGTTGAAGGGGCAGCGGGTCGAAAAAAAACCGGACTGGGTTAGATGGAAAATTGTGAAAAAGTAGTGACAAGTGGCTACCTTGTCACCTACACAATCAAATAGGTACCCAAAACCCCATATACCATTAGTCGCATTTTACGACACGCTAGGCTAGAAACACAGTTGGCTCATTATTTTTAAGACTCAGACCAACGTGGGTTTTGTGTTAACATTGGTTAAAATTGATTAGTAATTATAAATAGCGTTTGACTGTTTGAAATTCGGTGTATTACAGAGACTTTAGAAAGAGATCGTGGTCCCATGAAATCTAGCAATTTTTTCAGTACAAACAAACAATCAAATCTTTCCTCTTTATAATGTTAGTGTAGATTACTCAAAATGAAAACATACGAACATGGTTTTGATTATGTGTGTATGCGCATGTTTGCGTATGTGTGTGTGTGTGCTCATGCGCATAAACAAAGCTAACTAACGCGCCGCTCAGCGCCGGAGCCGACGCGCTGGGCGACGGACGCCCGTTAAATTCGGATTCGGTTGCATTCCCATTGGCGACGGCGAATTTGATTCTTCGTTTAGATTAGTAAAATTTCTTACATAAAAAAAATTAATAGAAAATTCAAAGATTAGTTATTATACATTTGAATCTATAAAGTGCTCTTTGAGGGCATAATTTAAAAACACACTGAAACCAATAAAACATGTTCAGCAGTCTTTAAAGTTTAAGTCAATTTAAATAATTATTTTATAATTCATACAAGGACAGGATTTTGTACCCTGCCAAGATCAAATAAAATAAAAATTACACATGTTATGGTATTTAAACAAATACTAAGTGTTACTACTATGATAGGAGTATGATAGGATACATAAACTAATGAAAACAGTATGAAAATGGCACCAGTGATAGATAAGATGAGAAAAACCGTTTATTTTGGTATGGGCATGTGTTGAGAAGAGAGGAAGGACATGTGACAAAGAGAGTGATGAGTATGAATGTTAGTGGATGGACAGGAAGATGAACGCCAAATAAGAGATGGATGATATGAGTGAAATGGAAGTGGATAGCTTGATGACAGCTGACCGGGACGTATGGAAGAGGAAAATATGCTGCGCCGACCCCAGATAAACTGGGAAAGGACAAGAGGATGATAGGATACATAACTTTACCCCTACGAAAGAAAGCGTCAACGGCGCCAATCTCGGAATTCGATAAAACTTCCAGTAATCTCCATCATGTTATTTGAACAACATTATTAATTTATGTAAAACGTTCGCAGGCAGATTAGGGCACGAATGGGCGGCGAACACGCACAGCTAATGATCATTGTGTCGTTTAGCGAGTACCAGACAATCCGCGACAAAACACGATATAAATGTAGTTTCGATTACTGAACAAGTGACAGAATAGTAAAGGAAATATCGTTGACAGGCCCGTTGTAGAGAGGTCAGAGACCTTGACCACGAAACAAAGATTGCGGGTTCGATTCGGGGGAAAATGTGTCGTGTGATGAACATGAACTTTTTTACTTGAGTCACGGATGTTTATAAACATATTTATAATAATAAATTCTCCAGACTGACATACCAATTCCCTAGTATCAAACTAAGCTTATGCTTGTGCTATGGATATTAGGTGAACGGATAGATATACTTAAATACGTTTATAAACCGTGACTCGAGTACAAATGTCCATGTTAATCCCACGAAACATTTGCCCCTAGCGGGATTCGAGCCCGCGATTCTTGGTTTTGTGGCCAGGGTCTCTGACCACTCGACCAATTTATGTATAATACTAGGTAACGGGTATTCAATATATGCTTATTTTGGAACTATCTAATCAGCAATCAGTCTAGAGATAAACCAATTTAATATCATAATAGCGACTTTCTTACATATAAAAAACTTTTATTTAATATTGATATTACGCAAAGGTATAAAATAGTATTTAAAAGTGTTATTGTTAGTATATATACACAGTATAGACTTCGGCTACATTTTTAATATTAGCGTACATCGTTCAAAACAGCTTCCCATTGTTTTAGGATCAAATCCTTTTGCCTTTCCCAGAGCGGGCCCGGTCACACGACGTCTATACGTTTCAGGCCAAACCTTTTTTCATGGGCACACCTGTTTGCGAAGCGAATAAATAAATAATGTACCAACATGTTGCGACGTGACGCAGGGCTGCCACCTTGGGGAAATTATGAGCTAGCGGCCAAAAAAGGAGTAATTCTTTTCTGACAGCCGAGTGTTATAAATTGTGTTTTTGTAAAAAGGTTAAGTGAGCTTAAGAAAAAATGGCTTTTGGATTTGATGCGGAATGTTTTTCGTTGGCGTTAAAACGTGCTTGTCCTACTAACGTTATTTTGAGCTGGTCTTATATATGAATGGTATTCATATTTTATTGTGGTGTGTGTTATACTCGTATTTTAATTTAGTTAGCAATAACTATAATGGAATGAAATTAGTCATTTGTCGAAATTACTCAACTAGATTTTGAGCTAAGAACAAGATGAGAATTAATGAAATGTTCCACTTCAAAAATTATTCTACTGTGTATATTTATTGTAACCTATATATCGAGTAAACTATACTTGAATGACTTGGTAGTGAAATAGATATGTAAATTTGAAATATCAAAGTTTCATAATAAACATTTTCAAATATACGAAGGTAGCAACCTTATTGTCTCGAGCCAGTACGTCCAATATTGTTTGCGCCCAATTTGATTTGTGCGCTCAAGAGCGATAAAAGTTGCGTTTCGCTCTAACGTGTCAGAGCATGACCGGTGTCTTGTCAGTGTTGCCACTTTTATGGTGTTGGGATACTGGCAATTGAGTATCGAAACGTTTTTGAAGAGTAAATATAAGTTTATTTTTTTTATCGCTCTTAAAACGTATGCATTCTTTATTCAAATACAATCTGTCATTCAATTGTTTTTTTTTATGCATTTAACTTGAGATTAGGATTTTAGAGACTAACTTGGGTTAGTAGATTTTTCTATGAGCTCCTTATTATTAAATTGGTTGTAGTCGCTTGTAATAAGTCTTTAAGTTTAAGCACAATCTGACTGACTGGTTTTTCCTAGTTGATAAAACAAAATAAAAAAACAGTTTTACGAACTAATCCATTAGGAAAAAATATCTAAATGTTTGTTTTAAATTTAAATGCAAACTAATTTTTGCTTAGTCTAAATTCGAAAATAGAGATCTGTTTACTTTAACGTAGATAAGCTGGACTAAATAGGCTTGTCACTTAACTATTTTATGCTACAAATAGATATCTGATCTACAAATGGAATCTAGAATCTAGAACCATTTATATTCGTATTGAACGTGGCAGGATGCAAGTATCGTGGATGGCCCAGACTCACCTGGTCGTGTTAATAGTCGATCAATTTGGTTAATCTGTTTACATAGAAGGTAACGTAAGGGGCCGTCATCCGTAGAGTTTATAAAAAAGAAGAAAATAATATATAAAATATTTTTTCACAATTTTCCATCTAACTCAGCCCAGTTTTATTTTTGGCTGAATGTGGTTAAAGGGGCCTGCTGTCCCTTTGACTCTGCCTACCCCTTCGGGGCGTGATGTTATGTATATAAGTATGTATATCAAAGAAGCGAGTGAGATGGCTAAAAACGGCGTCATATGGCGCTCGTACTCTGCCTAATTCAAGAAATGTTGATTGATATGTAAAAAAAAAACACTTGAAAAAATAGACAGGAACTAAAATTGAGCTCAAATTTAACTCACCATTAAAATAACTCTACTTTTTCTCCAAGAAAATAGCATGTACATGACGTGTAACGGCGTAACCCACGAAAGGCGAATTCCGAAATAACAGTGTTTAATACAGCGTCATTATAATAACAAGCCGGGCCTGGAATGGCCGGGTTCGGTTGCGTTTCGTTTGTTCGGTACGCCTAGCTTATTAATATCTAGACATTTGCATGTAATGAGGGGTTGCGGGCCGAACGTTTGGGCCTTTGCATTTTACGATTGGGCACTATGGGTGGTGCGGATGTTGTTGCTCTTTTGGGGTAGGATTGCACCGTAAGCAAAGAGTTTGATTTTCAAATACCTATTTCGCAGCTTGTAGTTTTGCAAAAGCGGTAGCTTAATGGTAGGAATCGCGTCTCGCATTCTGTTTCTATCATGAGGAAATTGCTGTTGTTTTTTTTAAATCTGCGTACATCCACATGTTTGGCTGTGAGATAAGGTTGTGAAGAAGCCTGCTCTCTCAAATAACTATTGATGCTAAACCATAATCTAACTTATCTGGTTCCCCAATTTCAGGTTAAGGTCATATGACAGTCATTATAATATAATGATTAGAATTTGTTAAGTAGATTGCTAATCTCGGTCCAGTTTAAACATAGTATTTATACAGTGCACTGGGATGGATGGATTAGTTTAAATTAATTAATAATTTATTATTATTTATTTTTTACTGGGGTTTGTCTTAGTCATTCAGTCAGTAAGCTTATCAGGGTGAGATTTTGTACGTATGAATAAATTAGCTTACCCGAAAGATAATCCTACAAATTTTAGTTACAGAAATATATTATATTTGCCCGGGTGTTTGACAACCCTACCGAGTTTACAGTCCCGGGATCTGTTTAATAGTATTTTATTGTCCAAATTGCTCGTTTAGTAGAACTAATTTTTTCTCAATTAGTTGATGTAATTAGCTTGCACTAACTAATTAAACTGCGCTACTTGACTCCCGACGTCTTGCACTAAAATGCACAGCCATTTCTTACGTCTCTTTTCCGCAAGGGAAATGAAAGAAATGGATGCTTTAAGAACAGTTATTTTATTTTTAAAAAGTTTGTGGGGACATTCTTTTTTAAAATCTAATCTATAGTACCTAAACATCTCACAGGTTTTAACTTAAGTGATTTCAATCGTTCGGCGTGCTCGTCAAAATTCTCGTATTCAGAGCGATGTTTCAAAACTTTTTTTAAGAGCGTGCGTTTAAATTTTGTATGGTTGAAGTTTAACCGCTAGCAAAAAGTCTCATAAAACAAAAAGATCTCATAAGACTTACGATACAGTTACTGTAATAGACCACAGTTTTCAACGTGTCGGAGCTGCAGCCAAAAGCTAGAGTAAAATAAGCAAAAGGATCTATCTACTCATACATATTTGATTATCCGAATATCATCCTAAATATTTCTCATGTTAAGTTGGTGTTAAAAAACAAATTTAATCACAAAGCGGTAGATCAGCTCTCAAGAGGCGCCGCGCTCTCTCGAACGACATAAGCGGCTCGAGCGAGTCGCGAGCGCGCTCGGCACGCGCCGATAACTGGCGGCTATCGCTTTGAGCGCGCGTGATCAACGAGCGCTCTTGAGCGCGCCACATACAGCGATACACTGGCCGTAGACCTTGAGCCTCTGTAGTTTTACCGTGACACTTGTAATCTTATTAATTCTAGGCAATAACTCTTTTAATTGGGCTTTCTGATGGATTTATGCAGTAATAAATAAATAATAAATAAAAATCATTTATTTCGGACAAAGTATCCATATGGGTTAGTATTACAGAAGGAACTTATAAACTATGGTTAGTATTTATTATTTCTATACAAGGTGGTATGTAGTGAGCAATATTAATTAATATGTCAGTACCGCTCTGCACGCAAAACATGCAGCTCGGTAAACCTCCTAAAGATGGCGGCATCCATCCTGTCTGCTATCATCCCCAGGATCCCGTTACCGCTCCCCCTAACTCTGCGCGTAATAAATGCTTGATTTATATTTGTCAGAAAAATTAAATATCTAGCAAGATACAATAACGGTATTAAGATTTACAATCAATAAGATTAGTACAATACTTAATTTTATATTAATTCAGTTGTTTAAATAAGCTATAGTCTTACGTTTGACTATAAGAAACTATCTCAAGTATTTATACATAACATCATGCCCATAATCGCCGAAGGGGTAGGCCGTTATTAAAAAACCGTTTCCAATCACAAAACGGTAGATCAGCTCACCAGAGAAGCCGCGCTTTCTAGCGATATAAGCGGCTCGAGTGAGTCGCGAGCGCGCTCGGCACGCGCCGATAATTGGCGGCTATCGCTTCGCTCTTGATCGCGCCACATACAGCGCTACACTCAGTGGCGTAGCTACTCAGGGGCAAGGGCAGAGCCCCGAGGCCCCCAAACTCGGCGGGCTAGGGCCCGAATAAACTTCTCATCATCAGGTTTAGGAACCTGATTAGCAAACAAACTTTTGTTTCATTTGACCCTGTCTACCCCAAAGAAAAATGTATTCTCCCCTGGGATTATAAAGCTGCTTACGCCCAGGCCCCCAGTTTCTATTTTGTCTTAAGGACATTTGTTACCTAGTTACGCCACTGGATATACTGGCCGCAGACCTTGAGACTATATGGCTAAGACTTTTGCCGCAACCACTGGAACAATGGCCGATGTCTAGGAAAGTCTCCTTTGATCGCATGAAAAACTTTTATCTATGGTGGTATTTAACCTGCGGATTGCTTTCGATTAAAAATGTTATTGCAGAAATATAGTCATTTCCCGACTGCAAACGAGATCCTAAGCGGACGCCGCCATAGCGGAAATGAGTTTATAATACGGATCACCAGAGTGAATATAAAGAAGCGGCTTAACTTTGAGCGTTATTACAGAAGTTTATTCGTCAATCAATCTTTGATTCTAGACTCTGTCACGAGCAACAATGACGCTAACCAGATTGTTGCGACGGAAACTTCGGAACCGTGTCGCTAGCTATCACAATGTTGCTTCGTTGCTCGAAACTTCGCAAGTTGTACGCAGGAAAGAGATAGCTAGTTGCGAAGTTGACTGATGCGGAATAAAACGGTGCACTTTCTGTTTCTCAATAGTTGGGGAAGAGGTTTTATAATATAGAAGAATATAGAGGAATATTTGATTCATTGAAACGTTAAAATTAACGGCGTTTTGTTAAAAAAAAGAATATTGACTGCTATTTTCATTTTAACTTAGTTTAATAAATAAACATGACAATATACGACGAATATTAAATATAGCACGGACTAGCAAAAAAAGAAGGACTACGAGCCACTAACTAGACCTTGAAGCTCCTCAGGTGCTCAAACTTGACACGCAACTTACGTCCCACATTGAAATATAAGCGCTCCAAATGATAGATATCCGATATCTGGTATCCATAAGTATCTTATTCACACATGCATAACAGTGGCTTCACGCTATAGTATGACAGCGTGAAGTCCTTCTTTTTTTTTCTAGTCCGTGTAATATACAGAAAAATCCCCGAAGAAGCAGATAGAGTCCAAGAAGGAGTGAGCTCATTTTAGTCAAAAATATATTTAAGTTGGTTAACATGGAAAGTTGTGAAAGAGTAGTGACAAGTAGTTAGCTCGTCGCCCGAAACACCATTAATCACTTTTACGACATGCTAGGCAAGCAACACAGTTGGTATAAGCATTATTTTTAAGTCCCAGAACAACATGAGACAATTTATTATACTAAATTCAACCAATCTTGAACGAAACCTTATTTTTAACCTTCTAACTTCGAACAACATTTACACTTTAGACATATCAGGGTATATGATAATCCTCCGTCTTTCACCATGTAAAATGGTCAAACGTTAGAATGGTAAAGTACCGAATACCAAATTATGTTCCGTGTTGAACTCGCAACCAAAATTGCATAAACATACTCAATTAACCTAATTATTTATTTGATTTATAATACGCTGTCCACATTTGCAAATTAACAAGTTAATTATCAGTAACAATGTCAATTTACAGGCGGCTATAAAGTTTACGATTATAACTTCTTCACATGAAACTCATTTGAGGCTACTTTCTGCATTGGTATCGTATAATTTGATGTGTGTAAAATATTAATAGACAGACTCTATCTAGTAGTTAAAGACCGCTATGCAACCAAACGTTTTAATCTCAATGGGAATTTATCCCATTAAGAGTAAATCATCGTTTGATCTCAATTATACTGATTTTATGGAGCATGTACATGATCTGCTCTTAACCATGATCCAAAAAAATTCTGGTTCCCCTATCTTAGAGTTACGAAGGTCAGATTGGCAGTCGCTTTAATGTAATTACGAGACTCACTAAATCCTGGATCATGGTCTAAGCGGACCCCGTCTAAACACAGGACATAACGCTAGGAAGATGATGATACATGATCTGCTGCGTTGATAAGAGTATGTTGCTGAAAAAGTTAGCGTTGACTAACTTATTTAGCTAAAAAAGATAGCGTTGGCTAACTTATTTAGCTAAAAAAGTTAGCGCTGGCTTACTTATTTAGCAAGATGCTGAGTATTCGAAGAAATGTTATTTCCGTTCAGATCAGACATAAGATGATATTTTGTCAGCGGTAAATTATTGAAATTATAAGATAATGATTTTGTCGATGGCTTCACCGGTTCACCCGCTATTGGTTGCCTGGTTCGTTCTGTTTTAGTTGTTATTCTCTACAGAAAACTTCATAATCCATGTCATACCAGCTGGCATCAAATGCAATCCATATCATTATACAGAGTTCAGCATTTTATCGTAGCGAATAACATTACTAGTTGAGTGATTTATACGCAAAAACCCGATAGTCAGTATAACTTTTTAATTTATAATTGTAGTGATTTTTGATTGAATGTAGTTTGAAGTGCTTATCGCTCGACTCTGCCTACCCTTCCAGGTTTTACAGGCGTGATAGTCTTCTTTCTTTCTTTTCTTTCTTTCTTTCGATAATAGTGAGCACGGCATTCATGAAAATAGTTCCACCTCTTTACTTCCATAATATTGAGGAAGTGTATTACCCAATGGGGATTAAATCGCAGCAATTTCGGTGCATCCTGACTCTTGGATTAAAGCAAAGATAGGAATTAAGATCGATCACGTGTGTGGGCGTCTTGTTTACGACCTCGCAGATCCGGCTGCAGATAGCTGGCTGATAAATTAGTTTTTGAGTAGGGGTGGGAAGGAATAGACCGCTGGTCGATAATGTGCGGCAAAAAAGTTCGATACATCCATGTGAATAAAATAAAGGCAAACAAACTGCACTTAATTGGGTATTTTTTTTTTGTGTTAGCTATTGTTAGGAGAAGGTTTATGTAAAAGAGAATTAAAGAATTTGAGCTAGAACTTCAACTAGCTTGAGCTAGCTTAGAGCTTCTTTGGAAAGGATTCTGAATGTTAAAAAAGCGAGTGAGGTCTAAGGACCGTGTTGTATGGCGTTCAGTTATCTCTGCCTACCACGCCAAGGAAATGCCAACGGAAAATTTGGAAACGCCAACGCAAGAAGCAAGTTTTTTTAAATATATATAGTAGGGTGGTCCAAAAATTTTTTTTTATTATTTTTCTTTTGGCCACCCCGAAAATTTGTTACATGCATTTATAGTAATAACATAGTAAAATATCAGCCAGCTAGCTCAAGTAGAACTGGGTGCTCAATCGAGTGTTGTTTTTGAATTTTTGTGTAAGTTATTAATTTTTACTTATTGTTACAGGACAGTTTCGTGTATTGAACTCACTTGTTAAAGTACTAAATGTGTATTAAAATAAACTAATAAACAGTTTTATTAACGAATAAACAGTTTCGATATTTATTTAGTAGACTGTGGTGCAGTGAATCAGTGTAATGTTCATTTAGAAGAAAAAACGGGACATGATCTTTTGTGGCTTGCTTGTCGTCATCATGTATTTGAAATAATGCTCTCAAAAATATTTACACTGTGTTTCGGGCCATCAAGCTCTCCTCAAATCCCACTTTTCAAAAGATTTTGCGATATTTGGGAAACCTTACCTAAGGAGCACTATGATTGTCTTAACCTCGATGAAAACGCGTTACAGTTTGCTGAAAATACTCTTGAGAGTCTTACTACAACTCTATCTGGAGAGAATCAAGTTCGTTATGATTACGAAGAGCTAATCAATCTTACAATGATTGTTTTGAACAAACCACCTGCGAAGATACATTGGCGCTCCAGGTCCGATTCATCATGCTCGTTGGATGGCAAAATTGCTATATGCCTTGAAGATTTTTCTCTTTCGAAATAATTTACAAGTATTTAAACTAACCAAGAGAGAAGAAAAACAAATTGTTCGATTTGTTAGCTTTGGTGCGCTCATCTGCGCTAAAATATGGATAGAAGCTTCATTGGCAGCAGATGCACCAGTAAATGACTTACTACTTTGGAAGAACTTACGATTGTACGAAGCTATTGATTCCGAAATCGGTAAAGCAGCTAGAGGTGTCTTAGAGCGTCATTTATGGTATTTGTCTGATGAATTAGTTGCACTTGCCTTGTTTTCTGAAAAGCTGCCTGATAGTGACAAACAGGCTATTGTTCAAAAAATGAATTCTGATGGCGGTAATCGTTCAGTACGAGGTGATTCTGCCTAGCATACGTCAGAGGTTACATTAGAAGCTTTCGTAATACAAAGAACGTTGTAAACGCTCTCAGATATTGATATCAAGGACTCGTTCTTGGAATTACCTACCGACACTTGGAATGACAATGATGATTATCTGCAAGGCAAGAACTGCGTCAAAAAATTGCGTGTTGTCAATGATACAGCAGAGAGAGGTGTGAAATTGTTTGAAGATTACAACACGATACTAACAAAAAATAAGGACGAAAAACAATTTTTGCTTCACGTAGTAGAAGAAAACAGAAAAATCGTTTCTACTGAAACATCCAAAAAGGAGCTAACAAACATCGTTTTGAAAGATTACGAATGATTATATATTAAGCAATAGCTTTTTTACCTAATTTTGATAATTTTTAAATACTTTTTATAACTATATTTAATTAAAATACTGTAAACCTTAAATTACGTGATTTACTTACAATCTTCAACTTTTGTCAGAAACTTTTGATTCGATGAGCACCCCCTTGTATATAATATAGGAGGCTGAAAATTTTTACACATCATAGAAATGGTAGCTATAACAAATAGAGGGGGTGGCGAAACCTAAATTTAAAAAAAAAATGTTCGCCATATTGCCTTGGACCACCCTAATATATAGTAAGCCTAAAGTCCAAGAAAGAGGGCCTCAGTTCAAATCCGGATAGTGCAAATCATTTATATTAATATATTTATATTATTTGGAGGTCTTTTTGTGCGTACATATATTATTTCATTTGTAGCATTTCTTCTACCAAGTTACAGATGCGTGTCATAATTTATCGACAACTTTTATCGACCGCTCGCATCTCTACAGTCCAATCGAGTAATGTCCGTCGTAGCCTCTTTAGTGCCTCTGACGTGTTGCAGACTCTGTTTTACTGCGGCCAAGATAATCTTGTAAAAATTGATTATCTCCTTGAAGCCACTGTTAAGGAGACCAGACAATGAGCTTTGATAATATGTTAAGTTAATGGATGTATGTGGATTTAGAAGCTCATATATACAAACATAACAGCAATATACCCGTACGGAGCATTAAGCTCCTCAAAACACAACCAAAGATAAAATTGAGTTAGATGGAAAATTGTGTTTTGGAATGACATATACCTACACTCACAAATTTGTTAATAGCTCAGCTTGTTAATAGCTTTTTGTTAATATCTGACAGGCCCGTTGGTCGAGTGGTCAGAGACCCTGGCCACGATACCGACGGTGGCGGGTTCGAATCCCGCTAGGGGCAAATGTTTCGTGTGATGAACATGGACATTTGTACTTGAGTCATGGATGTTTATAAACATATTTAAGTATGTCTATCCGTTCACCTAGTCTCCATACTACAAGCTTACAGCTTAGTTTGGAACTAGGGAATTGGTGTGACAATCCGAAGAATTTATTTTATTTTATTGATTTAGCTAGCTGTTTCTTATGATTTCGTCTCTTTAATACCAATATTAAGATACAATGTCATCTTGGTTGTGATTATGAATGATAGAGTGCAAAGTCAAACTACATAAACCAGTTAAGACTAGTTACTAAAGTTTCCCGTTTCTAAAAGATGATGTATTGCATCAGCCATTGCCATTGCCAAGGAACATGGCGGCATAGTTCCGTTTGATTCATCATGTAGGTATAAAGGTTGTATAGAAGTGTATTGTATACTGACGTATCTTAAATTTTATAGGAAACAGGTAGGAGTTAAATGTCTTGAAATATATAATGGACTAGCTTCTGCCCGCGGTGTTGCTCTCGTGGTACATCGATGAAACATAGCGGATGTGTTAATCTAATGTATAAGCTATACTATTGTAAAGTTTTATTAAAACACATGCAGTAATTTTTGCGTGAAAGAGTAACAAACATCCATCCATCCATCGATTCATACAAACTTGCGCGTTTATAATGTTAGTAAGATTAGGAAGCCTGACTGAGCTTTTAGCGAACGAAAATTTTCTTCATGACGACTGAGATGGTCTTAAATTTTTGAATAGCTGTTAGGCACGATTCGAACCTCATGGGGACCACTACTATATAGTACTAACTACCGAAGATAAACCATAGCCCATATGGTTCTAGAAAAGTATTGACACTAATACACCACCTTCCTAGCTCCAAACTAAGCATTTAACATTTTGCCAGTGCCAACGATTAGACATACTTTAATAAGTTTATAAACGTGCATGACTTAAGCTCAAATGATTATCATCTTTCTAGTGTTATGTCCCGTGTTTAGACGGAGTCCGCTTAGACCATGATCCAGGATTTAGCAAGTCTGGTAATTACATTGAAGCGAGTGTCGAACTGACCTTCGTAACCCTAAGATAGGGGAACCAGACAATTTTTGGATCATGGTAACAAATCCAAAGTTGTTTGAATTTGCAGGTTTTATCACGATGTTTTCCTTCACCGTCAAGCTAATGGTATAAGTAAGTACATAGACTTGAAAAATCCAGAGGTACGTGTCCGGGTTTGAACCCGCACTTCTCGGTTAAGTGGCGCGTGTCCTTACCATTGAGCTACCACCGCTCCCTTAAGCTCAAATGATCATGTTCACGAAAATGATCATAATCATGTGATTCGAAAATCCGCCATGGATCGCCGCCCATGCCGCAACTGTTGCAAGGGCAGTGCTGCCGGACTCCTACCGATCAAAAACACGCTCCCCAAATGTGCCGACCCTTCTAAATTTGATTTAACTGGCCCGTTGGTCAAGTGGTCAGAGACCCTGGCCACGAAACCAAGGGTCGCGGGTTCGAATCCTTCTAGGGGCAAATGTTTCGTGTGATGAACATGGACATTTGTACTCGAGTCATGGATGTTTATAAACGTATTTAAGTATATCTATCCGTTCGCCTAGTATCCATAGTACAAGCATAAGCTTAGTTTGGAACTAGGGAATTGGTGTGTCAGTCTGGAGAATTTATTATTATTTATTATTATTATTAAATGTTGAAGAGGTCACGGGTACGCAGATATATCTTCCACAACCCCATCAACGGCATCTTTGCAGACACCACAGTTATTAATTTGCCCTTAGCGGGATTTGAATCCGTGACTGTTAGTTATGAAACTACCAGTCACGGATAGAGATTAGAGGACATGAGTCTCTGGACATGAGTCCAGGGCCTCTAATATTCAATCAAATGCGACCTTATATCAAAACTCACCCACCCGTCATCAAACCCGTAACACAGTTTACTGACCCAACGTTAAAGGCAACTCGCTAATTGAAACGAAACATTGTAATAAAAATTCAATAATAGCCAAACGGACCAATGGCAACACGTTACGTTCCGAATACGGATTCATGAATACATGGAATAATTCCATGGAATAATTCCATTTTATTCCAGTTCGCGTGACTATCAAAAATTCGGCGGAGCGTGTCGGCCGCGGGGTCCCGCATTCGTAACGACTCATATTTTCGCCGGCAATGATGAAATTTTGCTTGATTGGATGTTGTGGTAGTTTGTAAAGGGCTTTTTTGTTCCTGTTAGATTCCTTTTTTAGGTTTGCCTATTGGTTGGATTGATCGTAATGTTTGACTTACATATATGCATCTGCACTTCGTGAAAAGTGAACAATTCGATCTTTTATAACGCCGTGAAAAGCTTGTGACAGTAGGCGTACATATGTTTTCAATATTTTTAGCAACCCTGGACATTATATTGAAGCTGTTAAGATACTTGATAAAGGAAATTCAACCCAATCTTTATCATAGTCTAAGGTTAATGTTTGACAAATTAGTCCTATTGGCATTGTTCCACGGAACCCCAACGTTTGAAGCGACTCTTTTCACGATCACCATTTTAACTGAATACACTTTATTATGAGAGAATTCAATTGCAGGTACGAATGTGTGATTATTTTCTCTGCTTTTATGATCTAACACATCACGTGTGATTCGTTAATGTTTCAGTACTGAATTGCGATATTCATAAGTTTTATTCAATGAACGAGAATAAATGATATGACTGTGGAGACAAATTTTTTTATATGAAAATATGGCTCAATCAAGGTTGGTATTGTATCATTCGGAGTATTTTATTGTATTTCAATCACTTTAGTTACTAACATATGGCGCTCGGTTCTCTCTGCCTACTCCGCTAGGGAAGTGGCGTGAAGTTTAGTTAGTTAGTTATTTAGTTACTAACCACTAGGCTACTCAGTTTGGTTCATGGATTATCTACGAAACGAGACTTGCTTAGTTTTTGCGGGCCTTGGGTAAAGCTACTTATGCACTGTGCTTAATTTTCTTCTGACTGCCTCGTTGGTCTAGTGGTAGCATGCGCCGCCTAAGGACCAAGAGGTCCCGGGTCCAAATCCCGGGTCGGGCCAAAAATTTCTGGCTGGGTATTTCAATATCCAAATTACTCAGTAACAGCCCGGAGTTAGGAAGTTGGCGGTTCAATCACCCCCGTGCCCCGGAAAGCACGTTAAGCCGTTGGTCCTGCGCCTCACCTCTCTACGGTCATGTCGAATTGCGGTCTCACCGGACTATGAGAGTGAAGGAATAGAGAGTGCATCTGTGTTAGCGCACACACTTGTGCACTATAATATCTCCTGCGCAGATGGCTAATCCTCGTTGAGATTGGCCGCCGTAACCGATATTGGTTAGGAGGATTAATTTTCTTCTAATTACTGTAAAATTAAAACAAAATCAATATACATTTAGATTAATATTTATTTCGACCCAAGAAAGCACTTTTAAATCGCCAAATCTATAAAACCTTTCAAATAATATGAATATACTAGACACGCTGATTACTTTTCTTCAGTTGATCTTTCGTCGCGTTATCTTATCGACTACACACAAATTAGTCTACACGGATCGTTTAAGAAACTTCTGACACACTTTCGCTAAAAAGTTGTTTCATCAACGAAATCAACGGCATCAGCGGATCACTTAGCCTTATCTTGATGTACATTAATAAAAGATCCTTGATATTTTCAGCCGCGCCGGTATAAACAATGTGCCATTAAAATTACATTAATCATTTACTAGGCCTTTGGAAGTTAGAGCGACGGAGTTCTGACAACGAGGAATATATGATTCTGCAGGTTGCCGAGACGGATTTTCGGGAAGTTTGGAATCAGCTGTTTCTGTGATAAGACTTTTTGACGTTTGGCTACTCATAAATAACTGGAAATGTTGACAGTTATGTTTTTTTTTAGCGTTTGGTTGTTGAAAAGGTGAAAGATGCAATTGCAATGATCTTTTGGGTGGTTTTGGATTCAGTGGTAATTTTTTGATTAGCGCAAGATGATGCAGTTATTGACAGTTTTTGATTATAAGGTTCCGTTGATTGCTGTAAAAAGACAAATATTAATCGTTATTTTAGGTTAATATGATATAACCGTTTTAAAATTTTTTGGTTTTATTTAAGCAGACAGATTGGCCCGTTGGTCGAGTGGTCAGAGATCCTGGCCACGAAGCCAAGGGTCGCGTGTTCGAATCCTGCTAGGTCTATACCTAGCAGGATTCGAAGATATTTTTACTCGAGTCATAGATGTTTATAAACGTATTTAAGTATGTCTATCCGTTCACCTAGTATTCATCCATAGCACAAGCATAAGCTTAGTTTGGAACTAGGGAATTAGTGTGTCAGTCTGGAAAAAATATTTTTATTAGTGGTCGCCCAGTGGTCGAATTTCGTTTTCTGCACTTCTTCTCTATATATAAACTATAAGTGTGCGAAATTTTCCGTTCGCGCAAATTTCTTAAAAAGAGGTACAAAGTTTTTGTTTCACGTATTAATATATAGATTTATCGTACGATGTTTCATGGCAAAAAAATCATATGTATGTCGGTGATATGCCGATCCCTATTTTATTTTGGGAAAATCGTACAAATCATCAACTTAAATATTAATTTCAGTCATATTTATTATACCTGAGAGATCACAGGGCCACCCAAATAATTTCTCCACGGAAATTCCCTCTTCGAGCAATCGAACAAATTAAAATTCTCGTTAAAATATTCAAGCAAAGTTTATTACAAACCCATGTTTATTCCGTTTGAAATCAGAAACCGGAGCAAGGTGGAGTCAGTTTTAATTTCCGGTGCGTTGCCATGGCGACCGGTTCTGTTAGGTTATTTTTTTTCTTTTGCTCCAATTACATTTTAGTATTCGCGAGTTTCTAATTCTGCTGAAGGTTTTTGAAGTAATATTCTTGGCTAAGTACTTAATATTTAAGCAAACTTGAGCTTTCAGTACCTAAATATGGGTTATAGTAACTGCTGACTATAGGGCAGGCTATAACCTTACATACATACATGGCATCACGCCTATAATCCCCGAAGGGGTAGGCAGAGTCAAAGGGGCAGAAAACTCCTTTAACCACATTCAGTCAAAAACAAAACTGGGCTGGGTTAGATTGAAAATTTTGAAGAAGTATTGACAAGTGGCTAGCTTGTCACATACCCAAACCCCCATATACTATTGGTCGTCTTTTACGACATGCTAGGCAAGAAACACGTGATTTTTAAATATATATTTTTTTTATTACAATATATTGACTTTTACATTCAATCAATATAATTTTGGTACAATATTATTATTACTTTTACATGTAGAGTATGGCAGTGTTTCCTATTATCTGTAGTAATCATTGTTTGCTTTATATACACAAAGGCAGTTTCATGGCAGTTTTTATTACATTGATGGTAGCATGAAAAACAAGATATTTTATCATGCACTCATTCGTAAAATAAGGACGTAGTAGTGATAAAGAAGCGTTATCTTATTCCGGCAATGATTTTATATCTTATTTATATCTTATAGTAATAAATACAGATTCAAATATTTAATAAACTTACTGTCTTATATGTACAGCAACAGCAGGTCAAGTTACCCACTTGCAGTTCAATATTAGAACTTATGTCACCGACATAAGGGCGATATAAAGTTCGAAGTTGTCTGTACATCACAACATCAAGGTAAGCGTATCTACAACACACACATGATCATAAGAACACACATACAGAAGGAAAAATAACTATGAACAAAGATCATAAAAAATTATATATGTGCAAACTTTTAGCAAATCCCGTTCTTTATATAGGTTAGCGAAAAGAACAAACTTCAGTACATAGTTATAAAAATTCGCATTTCTAATAACTGGCACGTTAGTTGAGTGATCAGAGACTCTGGCCACGAAACCAAGGGTCGCAGGTTCGAATCCCGCTAGGGGCAAATGTTGATGCATACAATACATGGATATTTGTACTCAAGTCATGGATGTTTATAAACGTATTTAAGTATGTCTATCCGTTCACCCAGTACCCATAGCACAAGCATAAGCTTAGTTTATATATTTCTATTTCTATTTAGAACTGGAGAATTGGTGTTTTAGTTTGGAGAATTTATTTATTATTTATAAATATAAATAAAATAAATATAAATATAAATATCCGACGACATCACATACATTGATCTGACTCCGAGGTAAGTAGCTTAAGCACTTGTATTACGGATATCAGAAACAACAGTGGTATTACAAATATATACTTAAATATTGGACATAAACACCCAGACACAGAACAAACACAAGTATTCATAATACGAATGTTTGTCCTGGGTGGGGATCGAACCCACAACTCTTGGCGCATGGGGCAGGGTCACTACCAAATGCGCCATCGAGCCAGTCGAATTTATATTATTAGTTGTAAGTAAATATGTACTACTTCCAGACATATATGATTTATTTAACTGGCATGTGAGATAACTTAAGTGCCATAAATCACCGGGACATAATATCCGGGGTAACATTTCCCTTTTGTTTAATTATCTGAAGACTCTGAAGTCATGGGTGTAAGTAATCACATGAAACTTTAGCAACATTTGACCAGCACAAGCGTTTATTCCCCAAGAAAACCGTGTCCTAACCGCGCCAAAAACTTAGTTAAACTTTACAATACCGGTTAAAACAAAGCCAATCTCACAATGCGTGTTTAGAATGACCCTGTTGAAGCCTGTTCCAAAGGGCCAACTTGGACAATGTACATTCGCTTTAGGGCCGGCCGGGGAAATCTATTCCTTTGTCTTGTTTCAGGTCTAGAAGGCTAACTAGAGGAAATTAAGACGACCCTGCTTACCGAAACTTGTTCGTGTAATTAACCTGTTTCCGGACGTTAAGGGTTTTTGCTTAACGTTTGCGAATATTGTGTTTCGGTGTTGTTATAAGGGTTAGAAAGGTGTCTCTATACATCTCTAGAGGCTTAGCCGAGGAAGACAATGTAACTTAATTATTTGTTTTTAATTTATCTTACAAAGATGTGTTCGTATATATAATATGTTTATGTAAATACATATTTTGTATGACTTAGCGCTGAAAAGAGACTACTAAGTGTCTTGCCATCTTTCTTTTCAAAAGAATACGGATCTGCTGTAGATTTAGGGTATTTCTTTCCATTTATAAGTCCGACAAGAGCAAAGAAGTCTTTTGTCATTCGATATCATCATCCTCCTAGCGTTATGTCCCGTGCTTGGAAGGGATCCGCTTAGACTATCATTCAGGATTGAACGAGTCTCGTAATTACAAAGAAGCGACAGCCGATCTGACCTTCGTAACCCTAAGATAGGGGAACCAGACAATTTTTGGATCATGTTTACAAATCCAGAGTTGTTTGAATTTGCAGGTTTCATCACGATGCTTTCTCTCACCGAGCTAGTGATATAAATGCGTGCATAGAAAAATCTAGAGGTGCGTGCCCGGGTTCCCCTATCGTGTTACGAAGGTCAGATCGGCAGTCGCTTCAATGTAATTACCAGACTCGCTAAATCCTGGATCATGGTCTAAGCGGACTCCGTATAAGCACGGGACATAACGCTAGGAAGATAATGAAGATGATGATACCTTTCGAAACTAGTAAAGTATTTAATCGTAAACCTTTCCCGCCGGATGAACCGTGGAATTATAATAATCCAGGTACGTTTTACGACACATCACTTTCGCGTAATGGAGAACATTTTATGAAGGTATAAAATCATCATTTTATTTTTATACTGTCATTCCGCTTGGTTCGTTATGTGTGCGTATGATCGATGCTTGAGGATATAATGTAACTTGAAATGTCAGGTGGCTTTAAAGAGATCTTTTACTTTGATGTAATAAGTTTATACAGACAGATTCGCTAGCTATTGCCATGTTGGTCTGGGACTTAATTATAATGTGCCAACTGTGCTCCTTGCCTAGCATGTCGTCTACGACAGGCTCTTATGGTAAATCGGGTTTTGAGTGTGTGATTGACGATTGATATAGGTGACGAGTTAGCTGCTTGTCACTACTTTTTTATTATTTTCCATCTAACCCAGCCCAGTTTTATGTTTTGATCGAATTTGGTTTAGGGGGCTTGCCCCTTTGACTCTGCCTACTCCTTTGGGGAATACGGGCGTGATGATAGGCATAAAGTATGATACTGGGGCTCTGTTAGAAAAGGTCAAGTAACTAGTCACGAATCGAGACATGGACTGACTAGTCAATGTCCATGACTAGCTAATCGAGATATGGACTGACTTGTCTCGACCATGTCTCGATTAGCAGACACCGCCGGTACCATGAGTGTGCAAGATGAAAGTACCACGTTCTTACACCCATCAGTCATTCGCTCAGAAAAAAGTCGTTAGGCAAATAGATTGCGATCGGTCGCAAATGGGTCGATCGATCGCCGCGGGCCCGTCGCCTCTCGCAATATCCGATTGTCCGATGTGGCCAATGAACTGGGGTGCCGGTTCTATACTTAGCCGACAACAAATGGGACGTTGTATTCTTTCTTTTTATTCAATATTGTGCTCTTCACGAGCTCCCATCGACAACAAATCAAAATGCAATTTTAAGATTTAGGGAAACCACTTAATTTTAAAAGCACACAGAACGTGTATTAACTTGCTCTAAAGATATTCAGGTATCTATTTCAATCTAGTAATCATGATGATGAACGCATAACTCCTTAATAGTTAAGAGTTAGATTAGAGAGTTAGTTACTTAGTTGACTGGCCCGTTGGTCGAGTGGTCAGAGACCCTGGCCACGAAACCAAGGGCCGCGTTCGAATCCCGCTAGGGGCAAATGTTTCGTGTGATGAACATGGACATTTGTACTCGAGTCATGGATGTTTATAAACGTATTTAAGTATGTCTATCCGTTCGCCTAGTATCCATAGTACAAGCATAAGCTTAGTTTGGAACTAGGGAATTGGTGTGTCAGTCTGAAAAATTTATTTATTTAATTTATTTATTAGTTAAATACTATAGGCATGAACGTACATAACGTTGGTAGTATCCTATCAAGTTGTTCAGGTGAGCTGATGGTGGATGGCACAACTCCTCCTGAGTTTGGTGATAGTATCTTGCCTATATCGGTCGTAAATGGGACCACGACACTCGTGGTCCCGTCGCTTCTCGCAATATCCGATAGTTGCCGACATGGCCTAATAAACTAGGGTGCCGGTTTGATTCTAGCCGACTTAAAAGAAAAGACGGTAATCTTTGTTTGTGGTCAAAAGATTATGCCTTTGAGAGCTTTCATTGTCGAATCAAAATCTAGGGCAAAACTAAAATTTTGAAAGTGTGACTACACAATTTTCCATCTGACCTAGCCCAGTTTTATTATTGGCTGAATGTGGTTAAAGGGCCTTTGAGTGCAGTTGGGAGCAGCAAGCGCTGCTCCAATTATTCTGCCTAACCCTTCAGGGATTACAGGCGTGTTGATATGTTCTCAAGATATTTAGACGTTTTGTTATTCATCATGCCATATTACGGAGCTGATGATGGAACGCACATCCCCTTATTGGTTATAAGTTGGGGCATCATTCATGGCATGTATAGAAGCGGTACTTGATTAAGAAACCTAGTTTGTAAATACCCATCTGATATTGATTCCCCAAGCCGTAGGACATTAAAAAAAGATTTTCCCCGAACGGTTCGGGTTTTGTCGTATAATTAACCGTAATTATAAGGCAGTGACGTCAGAGCCCTTTACGGGCTCGTCAGTGTAGCGTCCGCCCGTTTTGAGTCCGCAATAAAACTCCCTATCAACTCTTTTGGCAACGAGGGTTGGGGGTACATTGTTGGCGCAAGCGAGTTCTGGTTACTATAGCTCCATCGGATTTTAATTTTTAAAATAAATAATAAATCAGGCTACATCATATACATTAATCTGACTCTGAGGTAAGTAGCTTAAGCACTTGTGTTACAGATAAATCAACGGTAGCATTACAAATATATACTCAAATATTGAATACTAGACACAGAACAAACACAAGTATTCATCATATGAATGTGTTCTGTGTGGTGATCGAACTCACAACTCTTGACGCATGGGGCAGGATCACTACCGAATGCGAGCCAGTCTTTGATTTTAAATGTAAAAAAATATTATTTATAGTAAAAATATATTTTGTGCAAAAAATCATTATGAATTCGAAACGAAGTTCCATATTTTTAAGTGTTTATTGAGTTTTGATTAAAGATTAGAAAAGTGGACAATGAATTGATTTGAAATGTTTACCTGAATTTTTACACATTTTGGGTTATTCTAACACTGTCCTCTAAAAATAATATCAGAGTGCGTAACGAAGAAGGATGGTTGGGTTTCACTAAATGTTGTAACTATGTTAAACGCTTCACCCGCTGTCGATAAGACGGGGTGATATGGCTTAAGCGAAAACTTGACACCGGCAATGAAAAGATAGGAGAGGGATAATCCTCGATAGGATTACTGCGACAGTTATACCTAAGTCGTTTTATTAATTACGACCATGGGACGCAATTAATATAACAACGTGACGCATAACAATGTCCATCGTAATAGAATACATTTTGAAATGTTAAACGTTGTGGAGATAGTATAACTATTTCGCTATTTTTTTACTGTAGAAACTTTGCTTAATTCTGTATAACTTATATTTTGCCAACTGTGTTTCTTGCCTAGCATGTCGTAAAAGGCGACTAATGGTATATGGGGTTTTGGGTGTGTGATTGTGTAGACGACGAGCTAGCCACTTGTCACTACTTTTTTACAATTTTCCATTTAACCCAGCCCATTGTCCCATGTTGGTCTAGGACTTAAAAATAATGTGCCAACTGTGGTTCTTGTCTAGCATGTCGTAAAAGGTGACTAATGTTATATCGGGTTTTGGGTATGTGATTGTGTAAGCGACAAGCTAGCCATTTGTCACTACTTTTTCACATTTTTCCATCTAACCCAGCCTAGTTTTATTTTTGGCTAATGTGGTTAAAGAGGCCTTTGACTCTGCCTACTTTTTCGGGGATTATGAGCGTGATGTTAGCTTAAGCACTTGTCTTACAGATATCAGAAACAACAGTGGTATTACAAATATATACTTAAATATTGGATATTAACACCCAGACCCAGAACAAACACAAGTACTCATCACACGAATGTTTGTCCTGGGTGGGGATCGAACCCACAGCTCTTGGCGCATAGGGTAGGGTCACTACCAAATGCGCCATCGAGCTATTCAAACCCCATTACTGGTATAAAATATGTTTACACTACATTGGTCCCAATTCAATGCTTTTTTGTACAAGTATATCTATTTCTTACAATTTCCATATTAGTAAAATAATCCCTAATTTAATGTGGTTTTTCAATACAAAAATGAGATTTGCATTTAGAAAACTTAAATATATGATAAACGCTATGCGCTGAACAAAAAGCTCATCTATACTAACAAGCCCCAGCCCTTACAGTTATTGCTAAGGGAATCCCTTAGGACGAGAATTCTAACGACGTAGCCTTAATTTTCATTTATAAAATTTGGCCCAAATAATTTGTTGCCCTAATCTTTCGGCCCCGCTTTACGACACACATTATTATGTACCTACTACGAGTAAATAGGACGAGTAACGGGGTCCTTAGGTAATTACGCGGTTTGCTAATTTGGACCCTTCGAATATTATGTTAATACTTTTAATAGGCATGAACGATGAAGTGCCTACTTAAAAACGATATGAGAGAAATGGTAGACTAGCTTTGGCTCGTGGCCTCGCCCGCGTAAAATTTAATCTGTTACAGATACTATCTGTTAGAGATAAATCTGTTAGAGATAAATCTGTTACAGATATTATTCTGACGATTTCTATGTGCTTTTTTTAAGCCTACGTAAATAGGCCGTTCCTAGGGACCTATCAGTATTTTCGGGCCTAAAAGTAGGCTTTGCCTCAGGATTTATAAATAAAACGTGACAAATTACTTCTAAAATAGTTAGCCGTAAATACGTAACAGAGACAGAGAGAGAGCGAAAGAGACTTTCACATTTCGTCGTTCAGCAGTGAAAACCTTAGAAGTCGCATTTTTTAATTTTTTTTAGTTTATTTTGTAAGTCACATCAGACTTATTTAGCCACGAGATATTTCAACTCTTACGATTATGTACCATTGATTACAATAATTCTTAAAAAAAAAAAAATAGAGTACCTACTATTCCGCTCCATAAACATCTTCCTCCTGTAAAATTTTGTCAAAAGCATTTTCGAGGCTCATCATCCTAAGGCCCTTCTCCCAGGTTATCTAAGGTCAATGCAACATGTCTTTCTCTTCCATACGTCCCGGTCAGCCGTCATCAAGCTATCCACTCCCATTTCACTCATATCATCTTTCACACAAACCATCTCTTGGTATGTATTGTTTTAAAAGCTATAATAAATACGCCCCTTGTGATATAGGCGAATACAGTTTAGAAGTGTAGGAGAAGGCAAAACGAATACAAAAACACATGTACTGTATCAATTTGTACCAGCGAATAAGTCTCTTTGAGTGTTCAATCAGTTGAGGACGACCGGAGAAGTTGGTACGCATAACGTATGTGTTCGTTCATATAATTTATATGCACATGTGGTATTATTTATCGTCGTTATTTTGGCCCCTTCTGGTGCTTATAGCCAAGAGGAATGAAATAGGATGTGCTTGAGGCTCGGAGTTGATATTTTTAGGTGGTATGTGCAGAATTCGTTTAAAAATTGTCCAGTTAATATTTCAATTATTTAGCTCCACATTGGACATTCATCATCATCATCATCCTCTTGCCCTTCTCCCAGTTCATCTGGGGTCGGCGCAGCATGTCTTCCTCTTCCATACGTCCCGGTCAGCCGTCATCAAACTATCCACTCCCATTTCTCTCATATCATCTTTCACACAATCCATCCATCTCTTATTTGGCCTTCCTCTTCCTCTCCTTCCACTAACATTCATACTCATCACTCTCTTTGTCACGTCCTTCCTCTCTTTTCATCACAAAACTTGGTTGGGTTAGATGGAAATTTGTGAAAAAGTGGTGATAAGTGGCTGGCGCCTATACAATCACACTTACCCAAAACCCGATATAGGTACCATTCGTCGCCTTTTACGACATTCTAGGCATGAAACACAGTTTCACAGTCACATGGGACAAACATACAACATACTAGATAATATATTGTATTCTTAAATCGCTTCCTCCCTATCCCAAAGACAAGTATGAATAAATAACTCCACCGTCCACTCTACGTAGTTTATCCATAGACAAATACTCGGGCGGACAGTCAAAGACGCCGTTACAAAGACAAGCGGCTTCCCCGCGGTCGACCCGCCAATTTCCGAAAAAGCGACGCCCTGACAAGTATTTCCTGCTGACCGCAACCGGCATACTTAATTCGCTCGGAAAACGACATGTAAAGGCTAGTTCACACAAAAGCATTGGTCTATCTATACATTTTAGTAGTAGATCAGTGTCTTCTATTTGAATTTTGACTTGTAACATTGAGCATATATATATAACCTATAAAGTTTTTTGAGATTATTTCTGCCAAAATGATACTGCGATCGGTGTGAGATCACAATGACACACATACATTGATAGATTTAGCAGATTTAGAGTATATTTTGATGGATTCTAGTTCAATTTACTTTTTTAATTAGACTTCTTATTACATTCGTCGGTGACAGATCATTGATCTGTTCTTTTTTCTCTATACCACTCGATCCATAAAGGGATTCGGATTGCTTTGGTAGAAAATTACTTTTGTTCCCTTAATGATTAATTTTACATTTGGAATTGCTAGTCACTATTTAGAATAGTCCCCTTCTGAAATAATTTTGTCTCCTCTTTATTGTAAAAGTGTATTGTATAAAACAGATGTCAAAGATGTATAATATACATCCTTTTGGAATTTAAAATCTACGTCAATTTGATACACTATACACTATGCACATTTAGTTACTTAAGAGTGAAGCTGACACTAAACAAAAACTACACGATGTGAACTCGCCTTAGCTTTATTTTCGTAGCGGAATGCAAAGTAGGTCCGAATGCGGTGTTTTGTAAATTTTTTACGAGCCGTCAACTTGTTGGTCGTCATTTGTGGCGAGTTCGACTCCTCGCAAAAACTGGGGAAGTCCTTAAATTAATGGTTTCCATACCTCGCTTACTTTTATTTTATACTAGTTATTGTTTGGGACTTTGTATAAGTAAACTCATGAGTCTAAATAAATATGTTTATGCAAAAATGAAAATGATTACACATTAACTTATGGATGCCATTTTAATTAATTTCCTATGATTCGAAGGAATCTCAGTTAATTATGTAATCTATATTATTAGTAGAGGCATCTTTAGTATCTGTCTACATAGCTACAAGGCTGTCAAGCAAGACTGAGTTCGGATCAGCGTGTCAACAAATGACATTGATTGACTTGTCGACATCTTACATTCTACAACGCGTTGACCGAGTTATTCTCACCCTTAAGTAGGTACATATACAACTAACCAAAACAGTTAGTTAGACTTTGGTTCCCGAGACAAAATCTAGCCGGGAAGAAAAAGTACTTCCACTTTTAGAGAGAATATAATAACCTAATATAATGTTCTTACATACCTAGTGCAAAAGTTTTCTTCGTTAATATTATCTGCTGGAATTTTCATTTAGACCTTCTTCTATTTTTAAAAGAAGCCGAGTCGAGCATTATATAAATTATTCGAAAATAGAACAAATATTAGCAGAACGTGACATGTTTCTGTTAAGCCGGTATTATTTTCTAGGTTATTTTTTTCTAAAACTGTCTTTATGAAGCCAAGGTTGTTATTAGAAAATATTCAGACAAAAGAGTAAATCAGTGTAAAATATGAATAGTTAAACTCTGAGAAAATTTTCAAATTGATAACGTATTTTAAGTATTTTTAGTTAAAACATTTTAGAAACAAAAGCTGTCGGGAAAAAATATTTTGCGTAATTTCTACATCTAAATTATCTAGATATTTTATGATGACCTTCATATTAACTCTGTGTTATATTATAACTATGTATGGGTTTTATAATCGTACCTAAATTGTTAGCTTTCTCAATAATGGATGTACCGAGAAGATTCGCCATATTGTTTTTATGGATCTTACAAACGATCAGCATATTGGGGTTTAATCTGTTCATAGTTTGCAATCAAATACATATGAAATCAATCCATATGTATTCGATCGTAATAACCTGCTTACACTTTTTGACAGGCCCGTTGGTCGAGTGGTCAGAGACACTGGCCACGAAACCAAGGGTCGCGGGTTCGATTCCCGCTAGGGGCAAATGTTTCGTGTGATGAACATGGACATTTGTACTCGAGTCATGGATGTTTATAAACTTATTTAAGTATGTCTATCCATTCACCTAGTATCCATAGCAGAAGCATAAGCTTAGTTTGGGACTAGGACTTATGGAATCGTGTAGCACGCCGGGCGTGTAAATCGTGTTTGGCCACTTGGGTGTCTCTAGGCTGTGAAATAATTAATAACTGTAACAATGCAGATGCGTAATTGAACAATATTTTGGGGCATAAAAACTAATTTAGACTATCTAAAATTATAATAGACTGAGGATTGTCTGGCCAACGTCTATTAGCCGATAGACGTTTAGTGACATTACAGTTTTGTTTATTTGCAGCAATCCTCTTATGCCATATTTCACACTTCTATACTTTTTTGGTTTTAATAATTTAGAACAAAAATCAAGTTTCTACAAAAAAAATGTATTATATAAATATATTTTATATTTTGATTTTGGAGAATTCTTCTACAGAAACTTATCTCGGCGACCTAGCGAATGGGTGTAATTTTGGAAAAAGACGACATATTGTTTTAACTGCATATCCACATACGACAACGGAGTTGTGTAGCGCGCCGCGCGTGTTAAATGTGTTCGAATCGAGTTTTTGGCTCGCCAAAGAGTGAGTTGAAGCGTTGTCATGTGTGGTTACACAAGTAAGAATAGTTAAAATGTTGAAGCGTGGTATACACGATAATAATCTTCATTCATTCATTTATTTATATATTTAAAAGAGTAACTATCGAGTTTCTTGCCGATTCTTCTCGGTAGAATCAACGTTCCGAACCTGGCGATAGAATCATTTTTTATTATTATTATGACTAGGTATTCATAAGTGCTTTTGTTGAACCTATGAATAAAGATATTTCTTTTGCTATTTCTATTATATTTAAACATAAAAAAATACTTGAAAGAAAAAGATTATTAAAATTATTATTGTTATGTCTCTCGGCACAATCACGGAACAAGCCCGGGCTTTTAAGGCTTGCATGGGGACATGGTTCCAACATGTAGAGGCGACATCCGGCTGACGCAGGACTATGGCGAAAAAGCAAAAACTAAAAACCGTGACTATGAAGGGAGGTTCTACTATAGACAGAAAATTGGGCTATAAAGTGAGATACCGGACATCTGCCTCGAAAATTTCTTACAAATATTTAAGTTGGCAGACGGTGACTCGCCGCTTATAAATCCAAATTGTGGGCCCCCTAACTAGCTGCCATACGGGCGGCAATGTTATTGTTATTTGAATGTGTAGGGATTCTCACGATATTTCCTCTCACCGTCGTGAAATAACTCTGTACTAAATAAATAAATAATTAATATCCGACTACATCACATACATTGATCTGACTCCGAGGCAAGTAGCTTAAGCACTTGTGTTACGGATATCAGAATCAACAGTGGTATTACAAATATATACTTAAATATTGGATATTAACACCCAGACACAGAACAAACACAAGTATTCATCATACGAATGTTTGTCCTGGGTGGGAATCGAACCTACAACTCTTGGCGCATGGGGCAGGGTCACTTTCGAATGCGCCATCGAGCCAGTCAATCAAACTAAGATTTGAAAAATCTAGAGGTGCGCGTGTCTTTACCGTTGTAGCTCAATTCATCATCGTTCCTTTATACAAAAGATACATACATAACATCACGCCCATAATCCCCGAAGGGATAGGCAGAGTCAAAACGGCAGCAGGCCCTTTTAACCACGTTCAGATAAAAACAAAACTAGGCCGGGTTAGATGGAAAATTGAGAAAAAGTACTGACAAGTGGCAAGCTCGTCGCCTACACAATCACATACCCACAACCCCATACACCATTAGACGCCTTTTACGACATGCTAGGCAAGAAACATAGTTGGCACATTATTTTTTAAGTCCCCGACCAACATCCGCAAAAATATACAGTATACAAAAGACACACGTAAATAATTAAAATGAATGGAATACTAAATAGTTTCAACATTTCATGTTTTCTCTTCTACTTAGCATTTTCCAAGACTCCGTCCAACAATTTAATGCCGCCGTTTTAAGCCACAAATCCCAATGCAAATTATATTCAAATGTAAACATACGCACAATTAATTTAAATACAAATAGATAATAACCTACATACAAAGTTAATTTACATTTGGAATCCTTGTTCTAGGTAATTTACATGGGCCATCATAGCTTATAGCAGTGGGGGAGCTCTGAACAAACTACTCAATTATAAAGACACCACATTTGTTTGCGATACATGAGTCTATATATAATAAGATCTATTATTTTCAAAACAAAAAAAAATATATTTGTTATAAATAGTTAAAAAAAAAAACTATTTCATATTCATTGTAACCAAAGAGGAAGTTAAAGAAATTAAGTTTAAACCTGGCATTTATTAAACTATCTTCTATCAAAACAAGTTACACATGACAATGAAAACAACTATAATATCTTCTATCAAAGCAACAAAGAACTATGAACAAAGATCATAAAAAATTATATGCGTACAAACTTTCGGCTAATCCCGTTCTTCATATAGGTTTGCAAAATGAAATAACAAACTTCAGTACATAGTTACAAAAATGACATTTATAATAACTGGCATGTTGGTCGAGTGGTCAAATCCTGGCCACGAAACCATGTGTCGGTTTGAATCCCGCTAAGGGCAAATGTGTCGTGTGATGAATGGACATTTTTACTCGAGTCATGGATGTTTATAAACGTATTTAAGTATGTCTATCCGTCCATTTAGTATCCTTAGCACAAGTTAAGTTATAAGCTAAGTTTGGAACTATGGCATTGGTGTGTCAGTCTGGAGAATTTACTCACTGGCAACAATGAAAACAAGATTTAAAACGGCCGGCCTGTCTGATTCGTCTTTCTGTCCGCCATCTTCACTGTAGACAAATGTAGCACTTTAATTATACTTTGATAGTGCCCAACATACCACGGGGCTTGGACGGTCCATCGCATAAATAACGGTCCCTTACCCGCTCTAATTTATATTTCACCCCGAACTTCTTAATTGTGTTGGGGTGTTGTTTTCTTGGGGCGAATTTATCGGTTATAGCTGGGACCGCGGTTTCACCCGCGTTTATGGTTAATGTGTCGTCACATAATGTTACATAATATAGTCTATAACTTTCGCCCATGGATAGACTATTCGACAGATTTTTTTTTTCAATTAGTCTTAGTAGTTTCTGAGATAAGCGCGTACAAACAAACTCTTCAGCTGTATATATTATAGCAGCATCCCGCGGTTTCACCCATATAGTTCCCGTTACTGTGGGAATACGGGGAGAAAATATAACCTATGTTACTTGCTGATAAAGTAGCTTTCTATTGAGGAAAGTTTTTTTTAAAATCGGTCGTGTAGTTTCGGAGCCTATTCAGTTCAAACAAACAATAAAATATTAGTATGATAAGTACGTATCTATAGAGTTGAGCATTGAGAGCGGTGGTAGCTCAATGGTAAGGACACGCGCCTCTTAACCGAGGACTGCGGGTACAAACGCAGGCTCGTACCTCTGGATTTTTTCAAATCTGTACGTATTTACACCACTAGCTCAACGGTGAGGGAAAACATCGTGATGAATACTGCAAACTACTTCAGATTTGTAACCATGATCCTAAAATTGTCTGGTTCCCATAACTTTGGGTTACGAAGGTGAGATCGGCAGTCGCTTCAATGTAGTTACTAAACTCTCTAAATCCTGGATCATGGTCTAAGCGGACCCCGTCTAAGCACGGGACATAACGCTAGGAGGATGATGAAGTACGTATCTATAGAGTATAAATGTGTTAAGTGATGGTTGTGGTTGTGATCGATGTATGTCTCAATCTTGGTAATTGGTTTCGCCTCTGTTATGAGTTGAGGTTTGGAGTGTGTTTGGAGTTTCGATGTTGGTTTTCTTGTTAGTTTGGCCTAATGGATACGGGCGACCGGACTTTGGTATTAAACGGTCATAGACATACTCGTAATATTAAGCTTGTATGATACCGTTATTCATTCTTTTAATTTTTAAAAGGGAAAGTAACTCCTTTTGTCCGTCATTACGTTTTCACGAATAAAATATTTAAACAATAGGTTAGTTACTCAATAATTTCTTATTATAGAGGTTACACAAAATATTGCTTACGTATCTTTTACTGTGGAAACTTTGCTGATTTCTGTATAACTTATATTTACATATTTTTAAGTAAAATCTAATTGTATGTTTCCCAAAAAACAATAAATATATAAATAAATTATTTTTTCTTTTCTTTAGCTAACAAACAATTATGAAGATTCAGATCTTTGAAGCTCTGTATCTTTGTCAATTTGCAAGTATTAGACAAAGCAAAAAAATCGTATTCAATATGAATGAATGAATGAAATTATCTTTATTTACGTAGACTTATTTAAGCACTTATAAATCGTCATAGTTTTTGATAACTTACGTGAACTATTTTGTATTAAACTATTCTGTGATGATTGATGATGAATTACACCCTAAAAAGGCCAAAGGCAATATTTTTTCCGTGCGAAAGTGACATTTGACCGTGTAACATACGAGAGCTGCCGCTTTTATAACGAAGTAAGATACAGATTAGTTGAAATATTTATGTCGTGGCCATATCGTAGATTTGCTCACTTCATGAAATGCAAGAGAGTTTCATGAAATGGTCGCATTTCATGATGTGAACAACTTAATTTGACCAGATCATTAAATCGTCAACATTCTACGATTTTGTCATTCAAGTTTGGCCGGATCGTATAAACAGGCTGTTCTTAAAATATTTAATAAAAATCCAGAATATATTAAGAACTTGTTTACTGTCATTTAAGTCACTACTTACATAATACTTAAATATAATAGGAACTTTAGGAAACATTTAAAGAATCAACATAACAAAAACATCCATTGCTTATAGATGACCTTAACAAACAACTTTCTATTTCTAAACTAAACATAATCAGGAATACCAGGCAACGCCTATCTTTCCCACGGCCCGGCTTTGAACCTGGGGCCCTCGAGTCCTTCAACTATCTTATCTATCAGCCTGTTATATCATAGATAGATGTATGTATGTATAGAATAGATGTCAACATATATTGTGTTATTAATGTAAAACTATTTCTTTTGTTACAGGAAATTGCAGCTATACTCATCAGTTTCGACAAACACAGCGAATGGCAGTCCAAAGAAGTCAAAATACGGTAAGTGAATAACGCTGTAAGCAAGTTTGCATAACCTAAAATATCATCATCATCATCATCATCCTCTTGCCCTTCTCCCAGTTCATCTGGGGTCGGCGCAGCATGTCTTCATTTTCCATACGTCCCGGTCAGCCGTCATCAAGCTATCCACTCCCATTTCTCTCATATCATCTTTCACACAATCCATCCATCTCTTATTTGGCCTTCCTCTTCCTCTCCATCCACTAACATTCATACTCATCACTCTCTTTGTCACGTGTTCTTCCTCTCTTCTCATCACATGCCCATACCAAGATAAACGGTTTCCTCTCATCTTATCTACCACTGGTGCCACTTTCATACTTCCTCTTATATATGTATTTCTTATCTTGTCCATTCGCGTCACTCCACACATCCACCTTAACATTCTCATTTCCGCTGCATGCACTCGTCTTTCATCCGTCTTCTTCACGGCCCAACACTCCGATCCATACAGTAGGGCAGGTCGTATTATCGTTCTGTAGATTTTGCCCTTAATCTTTAAGGACATCCGTGAATCGCATGTTGTTGCAGTGACCTGCCGCCATTTCATCCAACCTGAGTTGATTCGATGCCTAACATCCCTGTCAATACCGCCGTCACCTTGCACGAGAGACCCGAGGTACCGAAAGTCGGAACAGACCGGTACGGACGTTCCGGCAAGGGTAATGGGAAATGGGCTGGAGAGACCGCCAAAATCGCAGAACAGGTACTCAGTTTTGGTTCTGCTGATTCTTAGGCCAACACTCTCCAACCGTTGCCGCCATTCCTCCAATCTGTTCTGGACCTCCAGGGCATCTTCGGCAACTAGCACAATGTCGTCGGCAAACAGCATACACCAGGGAGCCTCTTCCTGTATGTCCGATGTCAGCGCATCCATTGTCATCAGGAAGAGGTACGGACTAAGCGTTGAGCCCTGGTGTAAGCCCACAGCCACATTGAAACTAGCCGTAGTGCCGGCGGTTGATCGGACTTGGGTATTGCATCTGCTATACATAGCACGAATCAACTGCAGGTATTTCTCAGGCACACCTTTCGTCTTAAGGGCCCACCACAAAACCTTACGGGGAACGCGATCGTACGCCTTTTCAAGGTCAACGAACACCATGTGCAAATTCTTATGCGCCCGTCTATATTTCTCGCAAATTTGGCGAATGGCAAATATGGCGTCCGTTGTTCCTCGACCAGGCATAAACCCGAATTGGTTTTGTGAAATTTCGCTCTCTTCTCTCAAACGTCTCTCAATCACTTTTTCCCAAACTTTCATACTGTGCGAGATTAGCTTTATTCCTCTATAGTTGTTGCAGTCCTGCACGTCACCCTTGTTTTTAAATATGGGCACCAGTAGGCTGTTGCACCATTCATCCGGTATTGATTCTTCGTGCAACAACATATTGAAGAACAAAGCCAACCACTTCCATCCATCCACTTTTAATATCTTCCACACTTCAACTGGTATTCCATCAGGTCCTATCGCTTTCCCCCTTTTCATTCCTCTCACGGCCATTTCCACTTCTTCCATACTTATATTTTTCACCAATCCAACATTTGTCCCTGGGTCTTCTAACACTTCATTCCATTCATTCTCTTCATTCATAAGTCTTTCAAAATAATTCTTCCATCGCACTTTTATACTATTCTCGTCCGTCAGCACCTTTCCTGTTTCATCCCTTACACACTTTATATGCATTACATCCCTCGTCTTTCGTTCTCTTGCCTTTACCATTTGGTACAGTCTTTTTTGCCCTGCAGGGCAATCCAGCTTACGGTAGAGCTCGTCTTGGGCTCTTCCTCGTGAGACTGCTACAGCTTTTTTGGCTTTTCTCTTGCATTCTATATATTCATTCTTCTTTTCTGCTTTCCATCTTTCATTACCTTCACCCATACTCTGCCATTCCTTAAATTTATTCTTCTTTTCTTTAAGTACATTTTGCACTTCTTTCGACCACCACCATGTATCCTTGTCTATCACACTTTTTCCATTTGTCTCACCGAGAATATCTTTCGCCGCATTTCTTATACACCCTGCCATCTCATTCCAACACTCATTCACGCTTCGTTCTTTCATATCCCCCATTTCAATCATCTTATCTACCACTCTCTTTCTAAATTTGCTCACACACTCATCCTTCTCTAACATATGCCATTTTATCCTGGGAGGGGGCCGCTCCTTGTTCTTATTGGAGCGAAAAAATATTTTTGTGTCCATTATTAAGAGCCTATGTTGCGAGACCAAGTCTTCTCCTGGCAGCACTTTACAATTTCTGACGTGGTTAAGTCGGGAACGCCTAGTAAGAAAATAGTCTATTTGTGACTGATATGGTCCGCTTTTATAGGTAATTAGATGACTATTTGCCTTTTGGAACCACGTGTTTGTCACTGCCAGGTCGAAGGATGACGCAACTTGCAATAAAGTTTCGCCCTCTATGTTGCGATCTCCATATCCCCACCCCCCATGCACCCTTTCATAACTAACATTTATTCTTCCCACATGTCCATTAAAATCACCTCCTATGTAGATCTCCTCATGCGCCGGTACATTCATTATCACTGAGTCAAAGTCCTCCCAAAATTTCTCTTTTACACTTTCCTCACATCCAACCTGTGGCGCGTATACGCTCACAACATTCATCACTACATTCTCTATTATGACTTTCACAACTATCAATCGATCATTTACTCTCTTTACGTCCGTGACACTTTCTTTCAACCTATTATCCAACACGACACCCACACCATTCCTTTTTCCATCACTACCACAATAGTAAAACTTGTATCCCTCACCAATTTCTCTTGCTTTCATACCCTTCCACTTCGTTTCCTGCAAGCATGCCACATTTATCCTTCTTCTTTTTAATACATCCGCTAACTCTCTAGCTCTTCCAGTCATCGTACCAACATTCCAACTTGCATACCTCAATCTCATTTCCCGGGCTCGCTTCTTACGTTGCCCCCGCCCGGGGTGGTGCAACAACCCTTGTCCATTTCCCACAGGTGCCGGGTGCTGCTCCTGCGCGTCGCCTGCGGGGGACGCCCTAACCCTGTCGCGCTTCTCTTTTATTTTCAACATGCTGCAAAAAGTTTTGGCATTCACTTTTACAGCCGGCCGCCTGCCTGACGCCAACCCTCTTTGGGAATGCGTTCGTTGGTAGTTTACCCGCTACCATACGGGTGCCCTACGGCGCTGGTTTGTCTGCACCGGGCTGACTCCCATAGCCGGCTTATACAGCACCCCTGGGTTGCTATGGGGCTGGCACATTCTAAGTTTTTCTTTTTCTCCCAGACCAGCATGGAAGATTGCATAACCTAAAATAGTAACTGGAAAAAATATTGTCTCTACGACTAGTTGATAACGCGTGTAGGCCATAAATTGTATGTTATCTATTCTTTGAACACTTGTGTTCGTCTTACTTTTAATAACACTTAATAACATACGTTGTTAGGCTACTTACTTAGGAATCAGATATGTTATACCGTCTTATATCCATCTGTTTATATAACATAAATACATAACATTACATCATGCCCATAATTCCCGAAGAGGTAGGCAGCGTCAAAGGGACAGCAGACCTTTTTAACCACATTCAGCCAAAAAAAAAACTGGGCCGGGTTTAGATGGAAAATTGTGAAAAAGTAGTGACAAGTGGCTAGCTCGTCGCCTACACAATCACATACCCAAAACCCGATATATATTTTATACTTCTTTTTTACATTGTCAAATTCCTCCCTGTCATTATTGCTGAATTGGTTTTGTGCCACGTAATTTTCTACTTCTGTATTTATTTATTTCATTTAATATATAATATCCATTTCTTTTCTGAGCCCTTTATTACCTTCCACCCTTTCACCCTTTCACTCCGTAACAATTATAATGATACACGACACAGTGAAACGGATTTTCTAACAGTATGCATATTATACATATCTCTTTAAATAGGAACAAACTCATTTGAGCCAAGTATACGTGTACTCCAGCACCTGTTTCAGTAATTGCTCCGCAAGTAACAGAGTGATTAAAAGTTTTGTATGCGAAACTTCCTCCGAACATCTTGCGAGATGCAAATAGCCGACTACTCGGAAAAAAGTCTAGGAATAGAACAAATTTAACTATTACAGGATTAACGGCTCCCACTTAGATGTTGTCTAACTTTAGGGGCGGATAAAGTACTATTAAGTTAAGGAAAGAACTTGTTTTGTATCAACTTAGGTTTTTTTTTGGGTGTACTGGGCTATTCGACGTGAGTGTTTTATACTTGAGTACAAATATCAGTGTTATACTTACATTTGTACTCTTAGACTTACCACTGATGTTTTCAAAATGATTTTGACTAGCTAATTGTAAGTCTGTTTCATGAAAAGATTATGTTGAATAAATATTCAAATATGCGTTATCTTTCAACTAGTGATTGCAATGTTGGATTCAGCAATCTAGCAAAGCTCAGCACAATTTTAGGTGGAATGGATTCAGCCACATGTGCTGGTTCAATGCCGCTGGATTTAATTTAATTCTGACAGGCCCGTTTGTGGAGTGGTCAGAGATCCTGGCCACAAAACCGAGGGTCGCGGGTTCGAATCCCGCTAGGGGCAAATGTTTCGTGTGTGAACATACATACATAACATCACGCAGGGGTAGGCAGAGTACAAAGGGGCAGCAGGCCTCTTTAACTACATTCAGCTAAAAATAAAACTGGGCTGGGTTAGATGGAAAATAAACAAATTCATAGATATTGGGATACACGACAGATTCTCTGTCAGTCGCAATTTGTCGCATATTATGCAATTTTTTTCATTTTTTTCTCCTAATTACATATTATTATAAATATCGAAGATTCCACTATATAAAAGTTAAAATTCATGGTTTTCCTTTTATTTCTGACACTATGTTATTTAGCAAAAAATAATCCTTATGATGAAGCCTTTTGATCAGTATGATAAAATTACAGGGTAATTTTTTTCTCGTGTAGCGGGTTCAACTGTCGGTTCAACCATGTAATTATTTAAAAATCTATGAATGCAGTTTAAATGGTTTTTTAATTAAGATAATGTCTTCTTTCAGTAAAATGTTCTATCTACAATATTCAAGGTACTTCTCTCCATGTGGCATAGCCGGGGGTGGCCCTGTATTTTGTAGTCAAAATTTGAATGTTACTACATATCCAATAATTTAATTCCTCATCTATGATGCTGAACTCTTTATTTGTAAGCTATTTCAGACGAAGAAAAACAACTAAGAGATATTTTTCACTCGAATTGAACAAACCGGGATCTTTAATTTGCATAAAGCTGTAAAATATGATGAATTTTAGAATTTAAGAGATACTCTTAGGGTCGTCATGGAAAAATAGCACGGTTTTCCGTTTTTTAGCCGGCTTTCCCACTTTCGCCGGCAATTAAAGCTACACTTTCTCTAATAAAAGTATTTTATGGGCGTCGTTAACATAGTCTTGTGGAAAAAGCTATGGCGGATGTACGTTTGCCAACATTGCAAGATTGCTATTTATGCATTTATTGATTACTATGAAACTAGGAAATTAAATTAAAACATGGACAACAGGAAAACAACATTCTTTGCCATTGAGGAAACCTCTTGCAACCTGTTAACTGCAATAATTGCAAACACTTGCAGCATGAAAAGAAATCAAATTATATTTAATCTTCTTAATATTATATAAATTACGCGTCACGTTGTTTGTCCGCGATGGACTCCGAAACTACTTAACCGATTTTAATCAAATTTGCACACCGTGTGCAGTTTGATCCAACTTGAAAGATAGGATAGCTTACATCTCAATTTATTTAACCCAATTATGTGTCATTGACTGTTAGGCGGTAACCAATGAAATTTAATGAAATTTAATGTCATTAGAGACCATACTCTTCCCGCTTCCGTACAACAGTACTTCTTTTTCTGGATGAAAGGTACATTATTAAAATGTCTAGTAGCGTAATAAATCAACGTTTAATTTGAATATAATGGTTACTAGCGGTTCCCTTTTAACCAGAGCTTTGTGCTAAAGGGGTGATTATGACTTAGTGAGTAATTATTCACATGCGAGTGCCGGTTCGAATACAGCACCTACCTCGGTTTTTAATAAATCATCATCATCTTTATACAGCTACTAGCGTTTATGGTCAAAGGTTGAACACTGAAAGAATTTTTCATATCGGACCAGTAGTTCCCGAGATTAGCGCGTTCAAGAAAACAACCAAACTCTTCAGTTTTATAACATTAGTATATAGTACAGATTAGGCGAAGTATAACATAGGGAGACCTGGACAGTCAAATAAATATAGGTATTACAATGACCTAATTCGTAGTTATATGTTAGATCTGTTTGGGATGGTGTATATTTATAAATAAATAAATAAATATCAGACTACATCACATACATTGATCTGACTCCGACGTAAGTAGCATAAGCACTTGTGTTACGGATATCAGAATCAACAGTGGTATAACAAATATATACTTAAATATTTAATATTAACACCCAGAGACAGAACAAACACAAGTAATAATCATACGAATATTTGTCCTGGGTGGGGATCGAACACACAACTCTTGGCGTTTGGGGCAGGGTCACTACCGAATACGCCATCGAGCTTGTCGATTAACATTTAGAAGAACGCGAAACAACGACAGCTATAACTGAATCTTCAGCCATAACTGTAGCTTTGATTCCAGCATTCCTAATTATCATTCACCCTAACGTTTCAAGTTTCAACCCCCATTCTTATTCAGCCCCTTGCCACGTACCGCACCTAATTTGGCCAACGCCACGGGACCAGTTCCAACTTGTAACAACTTCGAGCAAATTAAAACTTGTCCCGTGACTACTGCCCGCTTTGTCTGTGCCTTTAAAATATTAACTCTTTATGGACGCGCATTGTACTTCCAAAGTTGCGGTGTCGTAGCTTAAAAATTTAAACAGGGCTGGGTTCCGTGTGATCTAGATTTTTCCATTGGGATTTATTGTTCTGTAGTTGAAAGTGTTGTTGTTTGCTGGTTTATCTTTATTAGGTGTACTTTGGGAATCTTTCACGAGAGAGGCAGATGATATATGGGATGGCGTTTGTTCTTATAAGTATTTAATATTAGCTTTTACGTCCGCTGGCAATTTGGTCTGGCTAGGGTTGCCAACCGAATTTTATTATAAAGTATTATACGTTATTTTGGGCAATTGTACTCTAAAATATATGAAGAAAATAAAGTACGCGAAAGTACTTTATTTCGCATGATTTGATTTCTCTGGTATACAGTTTGAGTATACTCATTATACAAAAAAAGTTGTTGGTTTTGATTGTTAGAATATTTGTGAATAATTTAACGACAGTTACCAGGGTTGATTAGCGATGATAAGTACCTGTTAAAAGTTTCTAAAAGTAATGCAAAAAATGTTTTTAAGCAAGACGACAAAGTAAAATATATCTTGCTTTATTTAGACAGTATGTACTTTTTTTTTTTTCCTGCCTTTAATAGCCAATATACTTTATTTGCCCAAAAAAAAGTTGGCAACCCTATCTGTAACAGAGGCTAAATAATGCGGCTTGCGGGATCTAAGTACTTTTCCATCCTACTAATATTATAAATGCGAAAGTTTGTTTGGCTCTGAAGAACAGCGTCGGAGTCAAGGTAAGAAGAGGCATGCTCCGGTGGTGCGGACATGTGGAAAGAATGGATGACGAAAGATTGACTAAACAGATATACAATGCGAAAGTGGAAGGATGTAGGAGCCGCGGAAGGCCCAGGCTCACCTACCACGACCAGATTGGTCGTGTATTAACAGAAGGTGATGTTCGGAGTCATACAAACCGTAGAGCTTGTATGTAAAGGATTATGAATGTTGAAGAGGCGAGTGAGGTGTGTAAGGATCGTGCCATATAGCGTTCGGTTCTCTCTGCCTACCCCGCTAGGGAAGTGGCGTAAAGTTTAATTAGTTAGTTAGTTTTTGTTTGGATGTTTATAACTCTTTCACGCAAAAAATACTGAATACTGAATGGATTTTAATGAAATTTTATTAATAATGTAGCTTAGGTATACACCCGAATGGCATATAGGCTATGTTTTATCGACGTACCACGCTAGCAAAGCCGCGGGCAGAAGGTAGTATAATAATTATATCCTCTTAGCAATATTTGGTTCTGGCTCACATCGAGGATTAGCGAACTGCGCAGGAAATATTATAGTGCACAAGTGTCTGCATAAACACAGGTGCACTCTCTGTTCCTTCACTCTCATAGTCCAGTGAGTTGGAAACCCGACATGACCGGAGAGAGGTCAGGCGCAGGACCGACGGCTTAACGTGCTTTAATACATATATGTATGTGGCCTTACATAACTTTTATATATAACTTCGGGATCGCAACCTCTTAGAGGAGAAATTTTATTTTTTCTATTTTTAATCTATACTTATAATAAATCTGTAGAGAGGTCAATTCTGTACATGAAAAATATTTTCAAAATAACTATCAGGGGGTGATTAGTGATCGATACTGATGCCAAAAATGCAATCAGTAAAATTTTTGTCTGTCTGTCTGTCTGTATGTTCCTTATAGAAACAAAAACTACTCGACGGATTTTAACGAAACTTTGTACAATTATTCTTCATACTCCTGGGCAGGTTATAGTATACTTGTCATCACGCTACAATCATTAGGAGCAAAGTAGTGAAGGGAAATGTTGGGAAAACGGGAGAAGTTACTCCATTTTTTAGGCTTCCGTCGCGTGTGCAGCCTTAATAGTTAAAGTTACATAGAAATCATGTATGACGGAAATAGTCTTTATAATATTAACCATAAACGCGGGTGACACCGCTGGCACAGCTAGTAATTTAATATAAGTAAACAAATTAGTAGTAATACATATTCATGATAGTTAAGATGAATACTACAAAACGTTTTTATTCAAATTGCTTGCGAAGTGAAATTTGTAAGCGTCCAAAATAAAATATTCGAATCTTTTTTATTAGCATAGAACAACATTTTCGTATAACAAATATATCTAACACAAAAATAATTTATAGAGCTTTTTAGCATCGTAAATCGGACAAAATAGATTCGCTTGTTCAAAACAAACCATCTAAATTATGCTCGGTACGTAATAAAATTGTTTTTAGTACAACAGAAGAGATTTGTGAGTTTGTTTAGTGATAAACTGTACTTGTAGTGTTTGTTGTGTACATTGAATAAGTTTCGGGATTCGATAATGTAGGATGCTTTGAATTTAATCCGAATACTATGTAGAATACCTACGTATACATAAGTGCCTTTATATGAGAGTAGAGCTTGTATGAAAAGGATTATGAATGTTGAGGCGAGTAAGGTGTGTAAGGATCGTGCCATATGGCGTTCGGTTATCTCTGCCTACCCCACTAGGGAAGTGGCGTGAAGTTTAATTAGTTAGTTAGTTAGTTATATGCGAGTATTGATTTGTCACTACTTTTTATGTAGCTATGTATATTTTGTCTTGACAAAAACTAATAACATGATAATGTAGCTTATGTACCCAAATAACATATAGGCTTTGTTTTATCGCCGTACCACGCGAGCAGAACCGCGGGCAGAATCTAGAATTACATATCTTCACGCCCGCAATCCCTTAATTTAGCCAAAAGTTGAGTTGGGTTAGATGAAAGATTGTGAAAAGAATGACAAGTGGCTAGCTTGCCGCCTACACAATCACAAACCCAAACTCAACACACCATTAGTCCCGTTTTACGACATGCTCGGTAAGAAACACAGTTGGCACATTTTTTTCGTGTCGCAGAACAACATGGGTGAAAAAAAGTTTAGGTATACCTTTCTTGTTCAACGCCCATGCCAATTTTTTTTTTGATTTATCAAACAAAAAAAAACAAAGTTTATGAATACCCAGTATTTTAGCGATTGTACAAACTTTTGGAATCGCGTACCCCTACACAGAACTTACCCCATGCACCTTTAATTGGGAAACACTAATAGACCAATTAGGGGTGCCCACTGCAATTGCCCACAATTACCGCCCCCGATAATGCATAGTAAGTAGGTTCTCTAAGCACTGGATAATTACTAAGCAGGCATTAACATTAGTACATAACCGCGTCTCCTAATAGGCAGATCTCCGAAGTTCAAATCACTTGAACCCGTGTCGGATGACGTCACTAGCCATGATGATCGCGTTACTGCCTTTGTGTCGTCACTGTCATAGTAATTATAAATTAGCTCGGCTCAATGTTGCTGTATCCGGTGGAACAGGGTTTACATGGACCGATTGAACATAATTTAACAAGATGGATACCTAATATTCGTCTTGTAATACAATTTAAAACGGTACAGTTTAAATGTATGTGTTCCAGCTTTAATCTCTGGGTGGAATAATAATGAAGTGGTAAAAATAACAAAATTTAATCTGGTATTATTTTTTTCTAAATGTGGGGCGTGATGTTATGTATGTATGTAAAATCAGGTCATTATTCGAATGTCAAGGGATACATTGTGTTTGTATATTAAAAAATATATATTATAGAAATATGTAACTAATCCCCTGTTGCAAGTTCTACTGGTCGAACTTCGAACCGCAGCGCCATCTATCGAATTTATACTATCATACAGAAAGAAAAAAAATATCAAAATAATTAGGTCAGTTTTTTTAGTTAGAAAATCTGAAGAATATATAAAAGGAATATTTTTTGTTGTTGTTTAGACCTTACGCGTACGAATAATGCTTTAATACAGTTCGGTTTACCATCTTGGTATAAAATACCGTCCAAATAATTATTGTACCGTACATTTACGTGTTTGCGAATCGGCCTGTGTAAATGGCACTTTCGTATTGAAGCAGCCAGCCGTAGTAATCCCACATTGATATGTGACGTCACGTTAGCTGTGATTGGTAATTTAGGTAATTAGTTATTATAGCTAACACAGGGATCATAGCCGAAGAGGGATTTGTTCTATGGCATTTATAAGCCATGACGATATAAATAAACTAGCATTTTCCTTCGGATTAGTTCAATTTTTTTTTACTTGGAAATCAGTTTGTTTCATAAACCAGCTTCACTGGTTAGTTTAAGAAAGAAAGAAATAACATTTATTGGACGCACAATTGTTAATACATACACAGGAAAACGAAATTTGTCACACGACAAGATAGTACAAAAAAAGGAAAACCAGTAAAAAAAGAAAGAAAAAAGATAACAGATTGGCGTCAATTGGGTCCCTGCCTCAGCATTATGCTACTGCGGCGTCTAACGCCGCAGGAGCGCTGGTATTCTGGCGGGACCCATTTTTTACACCATAGTAGCTTAATTTACAAAAGTTAATATTGTAATTCGTCATACTAATAAATTTTTCAGACTGACATACCAATTCCCTAGTTCCAAACTAAGGCGTGAAGTTTAGTTAGTTAGTTAGATTAGATTAACAAAGCTTGATGCAAATGTTGAAACTAGGGATTGCAATCCAGCGGCATTTTTGCTGAATCCATCACATAACCCTGAATCCAGTAGAAACAAAATTATACTGGTCCCAACTGCACTGCATGATATAGCAAAAATTCTCCGGAATAACACACCAATAGCTTATAGCTTAGTTTGGAACTTCCCTAGTTCCAAACTAAGCTATAAGCTTGTGCTATGGATACTAGGTGAATGGAAAGACATACTTAAATACGTTTATAATCATCCATGACTTGAGTACCAATGTCCATGTTCATCACACGAAACATTTTCGCCTAGCGGGAAACGAACCCACGACCTCTTGTCTCGTGGCCAGGGTCTGTGACTACTCGACCAACGGGTCTGTCAAAATTTAAGTTCGCTACTTAATGTAGAATTTATGTCTAGTATCTGATTCGTTTACTCAATTTTAAACACATATCTGAAGTCTGATTTAATTCTAGTTCAGTGTTAAACCGGAGTTTCTCTCGAATTTTTTGCTCACACGTGAAACATCCAACGTTTACTTTCCATTACTGAGCCAGGTTTTATCTTTTGTTGCTGGGAATGTAATAGAAAGCATGTTTTCGTGTTAAAGTCAAAGCCTTTTTAGAGATTTCGTATCAAAAAGGTAGAAAATATCTTTGTTTTTTTTTCTCTGCACCGAGTTCATTGACATTTTAGTTACAGCATTTGATATAAGTGGAGTATATATATTTCGCTAATTCTTTTTTAGTTGTGTCTGTTATTATCAGGTGAAGGTTCCCATGAAAGAAAAAAGAAAAAGTTGGACGAAAAAAAAATGGGTATTGAAAATCCGAGAACGGGGCGTTATGAAGTGCACCGGGTCAGCTAGTTGTATAATAAAGTTAAATGGTTTATTATAATATATAAATGCATACCTTGCAAAGGAATCGGGCTAAAGTTAGTTAGTTAGTTCGATACAATAAAACATCAGTTAACTTACATCATAGTAGCATTAACCAGAGTTAATATTAAACTTCGTTGTACTAATCTCGATGTTTATAATCGAAAACATAAGTTTGTCTTGTTTTTAGAGATTAATATAATTTATCACATTAGATAACTTTTATCTTAAATGAGTTTCTAAGGCAGAATATTTTAGATAGAATAATGTGAAGTCTATCAAAGTAGTTGGTAGAAGCTTATACTAATATGATAAGAAAGAAAGATTAGATTTTTTGTTTATTTGGATTGAATATCCTCCGAAACTACTGGGCCGATTTGAATGATTCTTTCACCAATCGAAAGCTACTTTATTAGCGAGTAACATACAACAACTATATTTTATCCCTGTACACTGGAAACGGGAACTGCGCAGGTGAAACCGCAGGGCGCTGTACGTCTATACTAATATTATAAAGAGGAAAGATTTGTATTTTTGTATGTGTGTATGTTTGTAATATACTCAAAAACTACTGTGCCGATTTCAAAAATTCTTTCACCATTGGAAAGCTACATTATCCGAAAGTAACATAGGCTATATTTTAGCCCCATATTCCTACAGGAACGGGAATGCGGATAAAACCGCGGGGCGCTGTAAGTGTATTATAAAAATAGTTCATTCCGATAAAACTTTCGCTAAGTATTAATCGAAGTAAACAGTATCGTGGCGTGACATCCCACATTATCGCTTCGTCCCCGACTTAGTCGGCATTGCACTCAGATTTATGAGCTTACTTCGACCCTAAGATGGTTCGTGGTTCGCGACCATAACTCTAAGTTTAAATAATAACTTGCCTTAATGTTTCAATTGAACGACCTCGTTTTTTGGTATTCGCGACGATTTATCGTTTCTGTGCAAATTAAATTTGAAAGTTTTAGGCAGTATTTAAGTTTGTCGCTTTGATGATTTATGTTAGAGCTTATTGGCGGTGATTATCCAATGAAAGGAGTGGGCCAAACAAATGATTCTGGGTCATACGCATTCGGGAGCGACCCTGCCCCATGCGCCAAGAGTTGTGGGTTCGATTCCCACCCAGGAAAAACATTCGTATGATGAATACTTGTGTTTGTTCTGTGTCTGGGTGTAAATATCCAATATTTAAGTATATATTTGTAATACCACTGTCGATTCTGATATCCGTAACACAAGTGCTTAAGCTACTTAACTCGGAGTCAGATCAATGTATGTGATGTAAAAAAAAAGATAATTTAATTTAATTATTTTTGGCTGAATGTGGTTGAAGGGGCATGCTGCCACTTTGACGCTGCCTACCCCTTCGGGGATTATGGTGTGATGTTATGTATGTATGTATTTAATTTAATTTAATTTAATTTAATAAAACAAAGTCGCCGTTTCTGTCTGTTCGCTTAGATCTCTTAAACTACGCAAGAGATTTTGATGCGGTTTTCACTAACAGATAGAATGATTCAACAGGACGGTTTATATATATATGTATAATTTCATATTGTTTTATGTTCACCGTGCGAAGCTGGGGCGAGTCGCTAGTATATACGAGTAATACGGAGCACTATGGATTTCAATACTGAATTACTAGCGTCATATCTTAATGGAGTTATTAGGTCCGGTGTAAATGTTATGCAAATCATGTTTCATGAACAATGCCATCTAATGTACTGGGTTATAGTAATTTGTTGACTTAGCATGATTGTTGAACGAGCTGTGATTTAGCCTTATGGCGTCGTAAACGGGTGCTTTAGTGTTACCAGGTATACGATATGTACAAGGAAGTTATAGCCGGTGGAAGCTGAATTAGTGCAATGAAGTATGAAAGCGCGTCTATAATTTTTCTTTTTAAGATCACATTATTTCAAGGAGAGGCCTGAATAAAATATTCAAACTTATAAAACAAATAAATTCATATTTTAGATGGAAAACGTAATTTTAAACTAATATTGAATATAATTCATTAGTCTTGTATCTATTAATTAAAAGATTAGAAATGGTAACGATATTATTATAAATCAGACGCAGAATTGATTTTTTAAAAAGAAATATAATTAATGACCAAAATCGACTTTATATTCTAAGAAATTCTAAACACAATTATTGCTACTAGAAATCGTCCGTCACGTCCGAATGCCGCCGCAAAAGTGAGCGGCGCGCCAGTGCCTTGCTCCTTAGGTGCCCCTCCGACGATTACGTCATGATGACGCAGTGCTAGGCCCCGCCTCCTGGTCCATTATTTGTAACACGGCCTCTCCTGATGGCGAGGCGTCCTCGACCGCTTGATCTTGGCTAGGTGACTCCTCGCAATCTTGGGAATCACCAGGATCACTATCGTCTGTAAAACAACGCCGTTGTAAATGTGTTGGCATTTAGTCATCTAAGCTTTCATAACAATTATCAGCCTTGTGTCACAAATGTAAGCGTGCACTCATACATCAGTGACCAATGCATGAACATTGTCATCTAATAGTTTTAAAACAAAAAAGATGAAATGGTATCTCCCATAGCAGGGCTATGCCAGCCAATCATAGGCTGCCAGCACACGTCATAGGTAGCTGCCATAGGGCAAGCGCACGTAGCTGCTTAAATTTTACAAAGCACACGCCATAGGTAGCTGCCATAGGGCAAGCGCACGTGGCTATTGGAACACACACAGCACACGCCATAGGTAGCTGCCATAGGGCAAGCGCACGTGGCTATTGGAACACACACAGCACACGCCATAGGTAGCTGCCATAGGGCAAGCGCACGTGGCTATTGGAACACACACAGCACACGCCATAGGTAGCTGCCATAGGGCAAGCGCACGTGGCTATTGGAACACACACAGCACACGCCATAGGTAGCTGCCATAGGGCAAGCACACGTGGCTATTGGAACACACACAGCACACGCCATAGGTAGCTGCCATAGGGCAAGCGCACGTGGCTATTAAGTGACTCACCGCGGAAGAAAGCTGCGCACGTATCCGGCGTCCATTCGCCGCGCCACAAGGTCATGTGTTCTGCAGCTGCCTGCGTCCTCTTGCCATAGGATCCAGCAAGGAGCTCCAGTTCATAGCGGTGGTGTGGAAGCTGCTGGACCACCTTGTAGGGACCTCTCATGCCGGAGTCCAATTTGCCGGAACTCTGGGAACTTTTACCAACGAATACAAAATCGCCAAGACCAAACATACGTGGTTGCTTACGCCTTTCATTGACATGTTGGTCTTGATGTGACTGGTTCGCCTCCAAAAGCTCTGAAGCATATTGTCGTCTTAGAGTCATCAAAGCGTCGCGGTTTGCATGAGAATTTTCCAAGGCTACATCCCTTACGAGAGTCCTCAAAACAGGCGTGGTGGCTTCGACTCCAATAAGCAGTTGTAAAGGAGAAGTCCGAGTCGTAGCTTGTTTGGTGATGTTAAGAGTTAACTGGATTTTCCACAGAGCATCAGACCAACTGCTGCCCTTATTATTTACCTCGACACGTAACATATTTAGGACAGAACGGCAGTATCGCTCAGCTTGACCGTTTTCTTGGTGCATTTCAGGCGTGATTAAATGTGTGGCACAACCCAACCCAGAAACCCAATTTTGAAACCCAAAACTTTCAAACATTCTACCGCGGTCAGTTACGATTAAAGAAGGTGTACCGAATAAAGAAATAGCGTTTGTAAATACGCGTTTTAAGTCGTCAGTATCTTGTCTGTACAAAGGATACAACAGGCAAAATTTTGAAAAGGCATCTACTAACACTAAAACGTACTTAAACCCATTTGATTCAGGTAGTGGACCTAATACATCCATATGAACAGTAGAAAAGGGGCTTTCCGGTTTGGTCCAAGATTCTATGGGCTGATGAGGAGCCCGGGGAACTTTTTTGTGTGATAGACAAACCACACAATGGCTTATATATTTCTTTACGAATTGCCTTAGACCAGGGAACCAGAAGTGACGGAGAATCAAGTCGACAGTTTTATCCATGCCGATATGCTCATGATCGTCATGAAAGACGCGTAAAAGACTAAGTCTATGTCCTTTAGGGATAAAGCACAGCAGTCGTGATTCCTCGCCTGTACAACTGTACTTATAGTACAGAAGGTTGTTTTTGACAACGTATCGGGATGGATCCAACTGGCCGTCTCTTAACTTCTCCATCAGTTCCTGCGTCTCAGAGTCAGCAGTTTGTGCAATTTGAGCCCAGTTATTAGGACGACGAATGTGTGATACAGTCACCGGGTTACGGCTTAAAAAGTCAGCATGCTGCATTAGAACACCCTTTCGGTATTCGATGGTGAAACGGAAGTCCTGCATGTAGACCCACCAACGAGCTACTCGTGGAACAAGGTCTTTCTTGCGCTCAGTCAATTTCAGTGAGTTACAATCCGTCACTATCTTAAAGTCAATGCCAATTAGATAGTGACGAAAATGTTGTAGTGCTTTTACAATAGCCAGAGTCTCTAGCTCATAGCTATGATATCGAGACTCTGCACCATGAGTTGCTCTACTGAAATAACCGACGACACGCTTCCGTTTACCTTCATGCTCCTGCAGCAATACCGCGCCATAACCGATGGCACTGGCGTCGGTGTGCAGTTCAGTGTGCAACTTTGGGTCAAATATCGCGAGTACAGGTTCTTCTGTTAGAGAAGTAATAATTTTATCGCGCGCTGTGTCTTGTTCTTCTCCCCAAATAAACGGTTGTCCCTTTTTCGTGAGTTTCGCAATGCAAGCTGTCTTAATCGCGTAATTAGAGATATACCGTCTAAAATAACCGGCTAGACCCAAAAACTGCCGCACTTGCCTAACATTCTCGGGTTTTGGTGACTTTACTAAAGCGTCCACCTTCCTAGGGCTCGGCCGCACCTGACCTTGGCTTATGAGCCTGCCTAAATACTCAACTTCTGTCTTTAGGAATGTGCACTTTTTCAAATTTATAGAGAAACCCGCGTTTGTAAGGCACACGAGCACCTGACGTAATAAGTCCAGGCCTTCTTCTACAGAGTCTGATAGGATCAGGACGTCATCAATATAATTGAGGACCTTCCCAGTGTCTGTCAAGTGTTTTAGAGTCTTAGAAATGATCCTCTGGTAAACCACTGGTGCATTAGTTAAACCGTAGGGCATTTTTAAATATTCATAATGACCCTCAGGTGTGACGAAGGCTGTTTTTCTGATAGATTCGTCATCTTTAAGAGGCACCTGGTGAAAACCAGTGGCCATATCAAGACTGGTAAAGAATTTACTATTGCCCAATTTATCGATATGATCGTCAATTAAGGGCAAAGGGAATCTGTCTTTAACGGTAATTGCGTTTAATGCGCGATAGTCGACGCACATCCTATCAGACCCGTCCTTCTTTTTGACAAGTATGATAGGACTTGCGTATTCAGACTGCGATTCTCGAATAATTCCTTTACTCAGCAAATCGTTAATTATGTCGCGAACCCTTAGTTTTTCGTCAGCGGAAAGCTTGTAGGGGCGATAGTGTATAGGATCATCACTATTTAGGTTTATCTCCATACTACCAGTATTTACAGTTGACGTAGCTGTTCCAGTAACAAAATATTCGGAAAACTCATTGATCAACATAAGTAAGCGATTTTTATCTGTGCCTAACAATGGCGTGTTTATGATGTCGGTATCTATGTCACGTATGTGATGCACCTGAGCTACACAATCTATCCTAGTTAGCCGTTGTTTGTTATTGGTTCGTGTATAAGTAACCCCTTTACGATCTAAGACGTCTGTTCCTAATAGTATAGGTGCGCTGATACAATCTGAAGGTACTACAAATAAATCCACCTCTACAGATATCTCAGGAAACTCTAAAACTGTCGTCACATAGCAAGTGGATTCTATTTCTTGGCTACCTATTCCTCGCATTAAACGATATGTAGGAACTTTATTACAGTTGAGATGTTTAAGAACCGCATCGGAAATTAAGGAAATATCGGAGCCGCTATCAATTAATACGTCTACAGGTACCTTACCAACTACCGCCGTCATTGCATTGCTGCATTGGGCGTCGTTTGACAAAAATTTACGTTACTCAAATCTTGACCCTTAGACTCGACGCGCTGTTTAGCAAAACACTTATCAATAGTGTGCCCTACCTTACTACAGTAGCTACATGACAAGGGAGCTTTATTCGATGCCACAGGGGCTGCAATCGGTTTATTGGTTTCAGTCTTCCGTCTCTTACAACAATTTAATTTCGTATGACCGATTTCCCCGCAGTTATAACACTTAATGTTAGATTTCGAAGCCTTATGTTTACGGGAATCAGATTGACCTACGCTCGACCCACGAACATAATTGCGGGTATTATGAAATTCTTTTTTGGGTTTTGTATAGACTGATAGAAATTCTACAAGTTCATTGTGCAGCAATTTAGCATTAGATGCAGTAGCTTTTACTTGTGGATCCGTAATACCGCGAATGATTATAGCCGTTTTCAGGTCATCCGATAACCCTTTTACAATATTCAAACGCAATAGCGACTTGCGCGCGTACTCGGCGTATGAAGTAAAACTGTCTGAGTTCGTATTCATTACATCGAATAGAATATTCGCTACGTCAACGTTTCGCGGACAGAGGGATCGGAACTCTAATTTAAAATTAGTCCATGTGCGGTCACCGGAGACCCAATCGTTTAACCAGGTGCGCGCATCACCCCTAAGACAACCACCGATTCGCGACAGGCATTCGCGATCATCCCAACGATTAAGTTTACAACCTCGATCTACCTCCGCACACCAAACATCGAAATCATGAATATTAGGGTCAAAATTGGAGATGTAATAGTGACTAGGTTTGGCTTGTATTATCGAATTTAAGGCGCTAATAATTTTATTTGTCGTTTCGCAAACGGGCTCGACCGATGAAGTGGTTTTGTCTATTGCAACCGGCAACGGTGGAGTATGGCATTCACGCGCTGGACGTGACGGTTCGGATATATATTCGGAAGTAGAAAGTCTATTCTCAATCGCATTTAATCGAACAAGAATCGTATCAAGTGCCTGATTACGAGGGCTATCGCGGCCCTTACGCGAGTCATCGCGACGCCGAGTACGATGAGGGCTACGACGAGAGCGATCAGGATCTTTGCGTGACCTATTACGATGTCTACGCGAGCTATCAGCTCTTGTGTTAGATCGCGACGAACGTCCCGACATTATAAAATCAAAGCAACGGTACTTACGGCTTTATAAAACTTTTCACAGCACTACACTTTTTTGATTTTAAAATAATTGAAAAAAGCAGGTAGGATCACAAATAAAAATAAAAAAATGTGCCAATTAAATAAGTCGTAACAAAACGAAAAGAATGACAGCGAGCAGGGCCTCGTGTAGGATCCCACTTCTGATATTATAAATCAGACGCAGAATTGATTTTTTAAAAAGAAATATAATTAATGACCAAAATCGACTTTATATTCTAAGAAATTCTAAACACAATTATTGCTACTAGAAATCGTCCGTCACGTCCGAATGCCGCCGCAAAAGTGAGCGGCGCGCCAGTGCCTTGCTCCTTAGGTGCCCCTCCGACGATTACGTCATGATGACGCAGTGCTAGGCCCCGCCTCCTGGTCCATTATTTGTAACAATATTATTAAAGACCGTACTTAGTGATAAAGTATTAAATGAACTCAACTTAAATGAAGCTTTTTCATTATTATTATGAAATCGTAATAATCATGTCGTGATTGTATCTGTTGACATTTGCTAACTTTTAATTGACTTTGTTTAAATAAATATGAGTAATTCATTCTCCGGACTGACACACCAATTCACTAGTTCCAAACTAAGCTATAAGCTTGTCCTATGGATACTAGGGAACCGGATAGACATACTTAAGTACGTTTAGAAACATCCATGACTCGATTACAAATGTCCATGTCCATCACACGAAACACTTGCCCCTAGCGGGATTCAAACCCACGACACTCGGTTTCGTGGCCAGGGTCTCTGACCACTTGACCGACAGGCCTGTTTACATATAAACCTTGCCTTAGATATAATTCTGTACCTTACCCGGATCATTAAAATCTATACAGAATTGACCTCTCTACAGATTTATTATAAGTATTTATAATAAATCTGTAGAGAGGTTAATTCTGTACATAAAATATATTTTCAAATTAACTATAAGGGGTTATTGATCGATACTGATGCCAAAAATGCAATCAGTAAAATTTTTGTCTGTCTGTCTGTATGTTCCTTATAGAAACAAAAACTACCCGACGGATTTTAACGAAACTTGGTACAATTATTCTTCATACTCCTGGGCAAATTAAAGTATACTTTTCATCACGCTACAATCAAAAGGAGCAGAGTAGTGAAGGGAAATGTTGGGATAACGGGAGAAGTTACTCCATTTTTAAGCTTCCGTCGCGTTTGCAGCCTTAATGGTTAAAGTTACATAGAAATCATGTATGACGGAAATAGTCTATATAATATTAACCATAAATCCGAGTGACACCGCTGGCACAGCTAGTTAAATAATAAGTACTTAACTCACATTTAATACATTCCAAAGGACGCATGAACTTGTCACGTTAAAAATGCGTAAATAAATTATACTTCTAAATATATTCCAGAAAAAAACACGAGACTTGAATGTTCACAAATTGTTTGCTCTTCAACAAAGACAAACACAGTTTACGGCAGTCTCTTTATAGTTTAAACAGTATCAAACTCAAAGTCAACACAATGACACACCCGACATACCTCATTTAACGACCACATCAAATACCGTTAACTACAAGAGTTTTTAGCGAAAATATTCATAAATTCCTACTCTAATCGCCTTTATAGCGCAACTTGACACTGAAACGGTAACGTTTGAAGTTATTATTATGATTTACTGTAAGTCACTAACTCCGGTCGTATTTCGACTCGGTAAAAAGTTCGCCAAGTCTGTGACCTTGGAGGGGAAATGCGATTGGGGTTCGGGGTTTAAACTTCATCACTGGAGTTGTGTGTTTTACAGAAACGTCGATTTTTGAGGAGTATGTACAGGGTTTAGGCGACGAGTTGGTCACTGCCTTTTTACAGTAATCCATCTAGCCCAGTTTTATTATTGGCTGAATGTGGTTAAACAGTCTTGCAGCCCCTTTGACTCTGCCTACCCCTTCGGGGATTACGGGCGTGATATTATGTATGTATAGAATGTTGTACGAATATAGATAGAAGATGTTGGGCCGCTAGGAATAGTGGGCAGTCTCTGGTTAGGAAACCAAGCGCCGTGAGATCGAATACCGCTAGAGGCATGTGTTGATATGATGAATACATCGAAGTATTTTAAGTTAGAATACCAATTTTCTATTATAAAGCGAAGCCATTCAACTATATTTCAACTATTTTCTGCTATACAAGCTATTGCCTGTGGTTTATTTGGAGTTTAATTAGTTACAGGGACTGTATACGTCCTGCGGAATCCTGGGATAAAACCTATATCCTTTCTTATAATTCGAGCTGTTAGCGTACCAAATTTCAGTAAAACCAGTCAAGTAATTTAGGCCAAGGAGTAATTAAATAAAACACATGTAAAAAAATAAAATTTAGTTGATTTAGGTAGAGAATTGTAAAGAGGATTAAAAAAGTGTCCAGCTTTTTGCTACAAGCTAGCCACTTGTCACTACTTTTTCACAATTTTCCATCTAACCCAGACCATTGTCCCATCTTGGTCTGGGACTTAAAAATAATGTACCAAGTGTGTTCCTTGCCTAGCATGTCGTAAAAAGCGACTGGTATATCAGATTTGGGTATGTGATTGTGTAGGCGACAGGCTAGCCACTTGTCACTGCTTTTTCACAATTTTCCATCTAACCTAGCCCGGTTTTGTTTTTGGCTAAATGTGGTTGAAGGGGCTTGCTGCTCTGCCTACCCTTTCGGGGATTATGGGTGTGATGATATATTATTACTATTATTTTATTATTATTTTAGCTTTTTGCTTCCAAACCCAATGTCTACTATATTAACGCTACAAATAATATAAAGCACCCCAGGGGTCCAATAAACCATAGATCTCATTGTGATCCAGATTTTATCAAAAGGTTTGCTCCGCACGGGCCAATCGATTCGTTCCTAACGATTTGACATAATCGGAATTTATTTCAGTCCCTATTAAGTACCGGATACGAGATTTTTCCGAGACATTCCGTTCCATTTTGCTTCGTCCTTATTAGGGGACATTGATGTATGTTGTTTGAAGAGGCTTTGTAATAAAAGTCGTGTTTTTTTCGTACCGTCGCGTCGCTATTAAAACATGAAGGACAAAGTAGATTAACGAATTGCTTTTGAAATAAGAAATACTATTTTTTGCTAGCTGCTACGGTAATTTTAGTTTGGTTAATACTTAATTAAAATACAAAGTATTAGATATAGATCAGCACACTTCGCAAGATTGATTTTGTCATTTTATTCCATAAAAATCGCTTTTTCCACATAATATACAGAATAAAGCTATTTATTTTCTAATACATCTAAGTATAGTATTTTTAATGGTGATTTAGTAGATATTTTTACTAGTTTAGTGATCTTATGCTGTACGTTCTTGTCACGTGTTAGAATGTTGGGTAACTTCATTGACAAAAAAATTCTAATAATTATTTTAGTTATATCGATCAACTAAAATCTTTAGCATTATGTCATAGTTATGTATCTACTGTAAATGTATATCGGTGATGGCCACAAATACAAAAAAAAATACCACTGCATTACAGGTGCAAGAACAAAGGTCTCCCAGCAATTCCAACTACGTAATCTCCCTCAAAACGATCCATAATTGAGCAAAAACGCAGAGGCCGATTCGCCAGCGAGACCGATTCTAAAAATCAGGTCATCGCGACAAAGCGTCGCAGTTCGACATTCGTATGCGCTCCGCAGGCCGCGCTAATTGATACCGCGCTCTCCGTAATGGAGCGACTCGGTCGCCCAAAGTGGAACATTTTTTCCGGAATATCGTTAGATTCGAATCGATGCTTGATGACACTGGAGTGGTAGAGGCTGTATCGGGGTATAAGGCATCTTCTGTGTCATCGTCTTATATTTAATGAAACTTTTTAGGTGCACATTTGAATCGACACTACTCTCATTTGAGAAGCCCTTTCTTATCCAATAAGCTATAATAAGACTGTATTTAAGCGGCGGTAGCTCAATGGTAAGGACACGCGCCTCTTAACCGAGGAGTGCGGGTTCAAATCCGGGCACGTACCTCTGGATTTTTCAAGTCTATGTACGTATTTATACCACTAGCTCGACGGTGAAGGAAACATCGTGATGAAACCTGCAAATTCAAACAACTTTGGATTTGTAACCATGATCTAAAAATTGTCTGGTTCCCCTATCTTAGGGTTACGAAGGTCAGATCGGCAGTCGCTTCAATGTAATTACCAGACTCGCTAAGACTTGGATCATGGTCTAAGCGGATCCCGTCTAAACACGAGACATAACGCTAGGAAGATGATGATGAAGGCTGTGTAAGTAGCTTAATGGAGAGAGAGGTTGGCCCAAACCCGAGCATTAGCTAAAGCAACGAAGGAAAACTTCTTATGAATACTGACTTTTTAATAACTATCCCCGAAGGGGTAAGCGAAATAGAAGGAGACACGAGCTCGTTAAATCACGTTTAACCTAAAATCAAATTGAGGTAGATTAAATATTATGAAAAGTAGCAAGCTCGTCGCCGACATAATTATATCGGCCTAATACAAAATTAGACGCCTTTTTTTTTATGAAATGCTACGCAAAGGTTACAATTTGTACATTATTTTCGAATCCCAAACCATGATACAAAATAACTATGGATTGTTACAATGATCTAATTTGTTAGAAGTCATAAAAACCGTAGAGCTTGTATGAAATGGATTATGAATGTTGAAGAGGCGAGTGAGGTGTGTAAGGATCGTGCCATATGGCGTTCGGTTCTCTCTGCCGTGTGAAAAAGCGTGAAGTTTGGGAAGTGGCGTGAAGTTTAGTTAGTTAGTTAGTTATCTAATTTGTGTAGTTTCAAGGGTAACAACCAAATTCGCTAAATATAGAATCCCGGTTCAAGTGGACTCTAACTAAGAACGGGACATAGCGAATTAAATGTCGAAATACTGTTTCAGCCTAAAATAGTCCAGGCCCTTAATTAAAGCCAATTTAGTAAACTTGTACACAAACTCCAAGGTGAGAGATTCCATAACTCCGCAATATCAGATAACATCGTCGTAGCGAAGCAATTAAGTGATGATTAATGAAATCGAATATCCGAGGCAATTCTGAGAAGGCTACAAACTAATGTATAAACCTTTCGATTTATTGTTCGGTATAAATAAGGCTTCTGTCATTTTTAGTACGGAACCGTATATCCTTTTTATCTGACAAATATGATGGTGAGTTTGTGATATGAGTAGAAAATTTTCTGATTTTATAATTTACATACAACACATACATAACATCACGCCCATAATCCCCGAAGGGGTAGGTAGAGTCAAGCGGGCAGCAGGCCCCTTTAACCACATTCAGCTAAAAATGAAACTGGGCTGGGTTAGATGGAAAATTGTGAAAAAGTAGTGACAAGTGGCTAGTGGCTAGTGGTTTTGTCGATAGATAAATAGACTGCTGATATTACAAATATTTATAATAAGTGAATAGTTTATACTTAAAAAAATATTTTCATCGTTCAATCAATTTGTTTGAATTATATAAGATAGTTAAAGTCTAAATCGTATTGGGTAAATATACCAACTTTATGATCAGTCTAGAGTCGAAATATGTCGTACTGTCATCACAACGTCATTCTTCATAATATTTTATAACTTTTATAAGTCTCCTGGAGGAAAGACTTTATTAATCTGAGCCCTCCTCGCTCGTGCAGATCTCAGTCTACAAAATAATCTCTGTTGAAAAGACTCATCTCTCTCTACTTTCTTGTACCAGGTCACCCAAATGGATGTCATAGCATAAATATAAATCTTGGTATTATAATGAAACGATTTTACAAGCATGAATCCTCTTCACTCGTGGAAATCTCAGTCTGCAAAATTATCTCTGATAAAAAGGTCTCACTCTCTTTTCTTGTACGAGACGACCCAAATAGGTATCATATCATAAACCAGATGAGTTCCCGCACCCAGCTCGACCAATCAATGAGCCGTTCGTTCCCAGCTCGACCAATCAATGGGCCGCTCAGTCCCAGCTCGACCAATCAATGGGCCGCTCGGTTTAATTGCTCGGCGCGATTGTTGAACGGCAGATGAATTTTAACGAGACCACCGTTGCAGTTAGATTTGCAGCTGAAACGGGTCTGTTGAAAAAGAAACCACACGAGTGCGATATTGGGCGCGAGCTTAGCGACTTGACTTCGAGATTCGGCTGACTGAAGATTATCTGTTTTTAAGGGAAATGGTACAATGAATGAATGAATGAATTGAATGGATGAATGAATTGAATTCATTCATTCATTCAATTCATTCATTAATTGTACCAATGGTACAAAGTTAGTAGTTAAAGTTAAAACAAACGGCAGAGCCATAGATATAAATTATGTTCTAATTAATGGAATCTTTGGGAAAGCATTGTAGTATTATCTACTTTGAACGGCTACTAAATAGCTACAGTGGAAAGCTAATTTACTATAATAGCATCAGATGCGAAATATAGGAAATAACAGTACTCATACATACATAACATGACGCCCGTAATCCCCGAAGGGGTAGGCAGAGTCAAAGGGGCAGCAGGCCCCTTCAACTACATTCGCCTACACAATCACACACCCAAAACCCGATATGCCATTAGTCGCCTTTTATGACATGTTAGGCAGGAACCACAATTGGCACGTTTTTTTTTTTTGTCCCAGATCAACATGGGCCAAGTCCCAGACCAACATGGGACACTTAATTATAACTACTCACTTTAATTATAAATAATAAATAAATAAATTCTCTAGACTGACAAACCAATTCCCTAGCTCCAAACTAAGCTTATAAGCTTGTGCTATGGATACTAGTTGAACGGATAGACATACTTAAATACGTTTACAAACATTCATGACTCGAGTACAAATGTCCATGTTCATCACACGAAACATTTGCCCCTAGCGGGATTCGAACCCGCGATCGGTTTCGTAGCCAGGGTCTCTGACCACATGATCAACGGGCCTGTCAAATTAAATTCTGGTTGCTGAATCCCATCGTAAGCTATAAATAAAATATTATACTTTCTCTGGGTAGAATCAAACCTGGGTCAGCCTCGTATATGAGCCATCTGATTTTATTATTCTAGGATAAATATTTGCCTACACGTTAATCCAAGTCATAACTCTAACAATTTAGTATACTAAACATTTATTTTCAACTAGCTGTGCCAGCGGTGTCACCCGCGTTTATGGTTAATATTATAATGACTATTTCCGTCATACATGATTTCTATGTAATTTTAACCATTAAGGCTGCACACGCGATGGAAGCTTAAAAATTGAGTAACTTCTCCCGTTTTCCCAACATTTCCCTTCACTACTCTGCTCCTATTGATTGTAGCGTGATGAAAAGTATACTATAACCTGCCCAGGAGTATAAAGAATAATTGTACCAAGATTCGTTAAAATCCGTCGAGTAGTTTTTGTTTCTATTAGGAACATACAGACAGACATAAATTTTACTGATTGCATTTTTGACATCAGTATCGATCACTAATCACCCCCTGATAGTTATTTTGAAAATATATTTCATGTACAAAATTGACCTCTCTACAGATTTATTATAAGTATAGATGGAACAAGTATTATAAACATATATTTATTTATAAAAACTTACATACACAATTCTTACAGTTTATACCTAATGCAAAAATTAGTGATTGATACTATGTTAATAGCTAATCTTGTGACCTCACTCTGCCAACTATAAAATAGGTCGGATTGCTCCGCTATTGCATTGAGCGGATGCTCCCGCTGCAGCAGCGCGGTGCGCGCATAATACCATACAGTTCAAACTTGCTCTGACAAAACGTCACTGGAATTGTCAATAGAGATCAATTCTCGAATATGTGTCACATAGCATAGCAACAGTTGACCGGTCACGCCGTAACCCAATCAATTGAATACATCGATGCAGATTTAATCGCATCTATTGTAGATAGAGAGACCAACGATGCATTCTAACGAGATATGCCGCCTGAACTCATAGTATACTAGCAGCGCCCCGCGGTTTCATTCGCGTAGCTCCCGTTCCCATGGCAATATGGGTAGTAAATATAGCCTTTATGAAATGAAATGAAGCAATCTCAAAGAGGATTAGCCATCTGCGCAGGAGATATTATAGTGCACAAGTGTGTGCGGAAACACAGGTGCACCCTCTATTCCTTCACTCTCATAGTCTGGTGAGACGGCAATTCGACATGACCGGAGGGATTTTCCAATTTTCCATTTTACCCAGCCCAGTTTTATTGTTGGCTGAATGTGGTTAAAGGGGCCTGCTCCCTCTTTAACTCTGCCCACCCCTTCGGGGATTATGGGCGTATTGTTATTATGTATGCAACAGTTAGTATTACTATCTTATACTAATTATAATTATTGTAAAAACACATTTATACGAAAATTACTATTCTATATATATGGCCGTATAATTTGGAGTTACGAAAGTGTTGTGAACAATCTATCTACTATTATTTCTATATCTAGATAATCTCTATTCTCCCCGAATGCTCAATGCATTATAACTAGGTCTGGTATTAGCTGGTATTTCGCGTCGCGAGTTAGGCGCTCGGGATAATTTAATGTTCTCATCCGCGGAGGTCGTGCCAAGACTGCTTTTAAGCCTCAGCCGACAACGTCTTAATATGTGGAGCTAAGCTCAATTTGACTCAAGTGAGAAAAGAGTTTTTAGCTGGTTTTCTAGCTGGTTGATTGAATTAAATGTTTGGTTGCAATGAAATAGAGACTGAAAAAAAAAATGAACTAAAGTGCATACGTGCATAGAGTGTAGTGGACATGCAAAATCATATGTGGGGGATGTTGGTTCAAATCCAGACCAGACCATAGATTTTTCAAATTTTAGTAGGTATTTACGCCTCTAGCATTGGGATAAGGAAATATATCGCGAGGAAAATTGCGCACTCAAATAAGTAAATAAAAAAAAAAAAAACATTCGACTACATCACATACATTGATCTGACTCCGAGGTAAGTAGCTTAAGCACTTGTGTTACGGATATCAAAATCAACAGTGGTATTACAAATATATACTTAAATATTGGATAATAACACCAAGACACAGAACAAACACAAGTATTCATCATACGATTGTTTGTCCTGGTCGGGGATCAAACCCACAACTCTTGGCGCATGGGGCAGGGTCACTACGGAAAGCGCCATCGAGCCAGTCAATGTGCAGTAAGAATGTACATGTGTAACCGTGATCCAATATAATGTATGGTCTCCGCCCCCATCTCTCCAAAAATTACTGGGTTTTATAAAATCTTTATGCTTAGCTCTTAGCTCTTAGCTTTGAAGCGAAAAAAAAATCACATTTTTTTTTTCTCATGTCATTATCATGGTCAACAAGTAACTGTTTCTTAACACATAGGCAGATTATAATATAATTAACTTTCAAAGTAAAAGTACCAATTAGAAACTTAAATATTATTTCGCTTTTCAGTGACTTAAGTATATACAATGAGTAAGTAAATTTTAGCTGCTTATAAGACAACCACCCGCATATATTACAGCGTTGTTAACTTTGTCCCTTCGAGGGTAAAAAACACCCCCACCCGTAACCCCCATCATCTATATCCTAACGAACTAACACGCCCAATTTGTAGTCACGCGACACCGGGATCAGATTCCCGGGATGGATTGCGGGACGACCCTATCCCGGCGGGATGAATCGCTTTATCCCTTCATACGTCTGCTGATCGAGTTTGGACTTTTATTAAACGGGTTGTGGTGGAATTTTGAATGGCAGGAAGGCAGGTCAAGTAATTAGAATAGGTGAGGATGGTAACCTATCTCTTGAAGTTATATGAGGAGATTTATAGGTGGATAGTGTTTGGGAAAAGTTTGCTTGAAGCTAATATTATTACTGTATACCGATATTCAAAGGGTTAAGCCACAGGTAAAAGCTAGTTTCTCATTTTTGAATTTTATTCGCAGTCTAAAGAGTTGGTGAATATTTTTTTATTATTATTTAAATGTTAGTCCCATGTTGGTCTGGGACTTAAATATAATGCCAACTGTGTTCCTTGCCTAGCATGTAAAAGGCGTAAAAGGCGACTAATGGTATATTGGTTGATTGTGGGCGGCGAGCTAGCCACGTTTCAAAACCTATTCACAATTTTCCATCTAACCTAGACCAGTTTTATTTTTGACTAAAAGTGGTTTGCTGCCCCTTTAGACTCTGCCTACTCGGGGATTAAGGGTGTGATGTTATTTTAGTACGTTTTTATTTAAATGTGACTACAAATAAAAATAATAGGTAAAAAGCATAGATCATTGTCTTGATTTTATTTTTTTGAGAAAAGGTTGAGTTATCTGACACTAGTTTCCACGATGCAATTGAGATCCCAAGATGCTTATTTCAATAAGTCACTAGTGATCGCTCTTGCAGAAAACAACTTGGTTAAAAACTACTTGTATAAGCACAACCTTTTAAGGTAAATGTAGCCAAAGTGCATAAGTCAAACCGAAAAGCAAAGTTAACCTTATCGGCTTCATTAAGCATTTAATCCGGAATCAGCGGCAAGCCAACACCATGGCTAATAGAAAGCAATCTACCGCGGCGCAAACACAACCCTACATAAATTAGTTGAGCCTAGCGCACCCTGTGACGATGTAGGCAAACACTAGGGCTGCCTGAGCCACTGTTGCAAGCAAAATTGCATTTTATTGCTTCAGATGAAAGTCGGTATTCAGTTGCCTTGGATTTTTTTTATTTGATATACATAGTAACCTATTGAATTGATACTTAATAGGTTCAGTGCTCAAACACAGACTTATATAAATCAGTTGAATCGAGTGCACCCTGTGACAATGCAGGCAAATATTAGTGCTACCTGAATGACGAGCAGTTTATTGCAAGCAAAATTGCATTCTATTACTTCACCTGAGCGTAGGTATTTAGTTGTCTTGAAGGAATGGTTACATACATAGGGTACAATAATAGTTATATTTCATTGTTGCACCCTGTAGGGGGGAATACTGCTGAATATCCTTATCTGTCGTAGGAAGTGACTAGGTAGAGCTAGCGGGAAAATCTTCTATCACTCATGTAGCGACCATAATTAAAATACGACAATTCGTGTCATACTCTGTTAGGATACAGGTAGAGATTGCAATGCTTGATCCAGCAATTCAGCATGGCCCAGCGTTATTTTACCTGTACTGGTTCCAGCGACATGTGCTGGTTCAATGAAACTGGATTTTGGATCCGGGGTCAAGTGCTGGCTTCAGCAAAAATTGCCGCTAAATTGCAATCCCTAGATACGGGTCAGTGTTGTCGTAAACACCACACTAGGTGTTCAGGGCATAAGGATCCTCATTCTTGAGATTGCTGCAAGGCGGTTGTGTGAGTCCCAACAATGGTAGATCCCGTTAGTCCTACGTTTTGCACCTGAAGAATGATAACCGCAAGTTTTAGTCGGTGGGGGAACTAGTGTTGCCAGCCATCCGACACATCCTTGTAGGTTCTTACTCAGGTCTACTTGGATGGTGCGTTAATGCATTCCACACGTAAAAAAGGTTATATTTTATTGATACATTAATATAGGTTAATAGGCCATATTAGTACAGCCCTACATAAATCGGTCGAACTAAACGCACACTGTGCTGATGTGGGCAAATATTTGGTAGGGTTGTCACGAGCAACAGGGCTGATGCAGTGTTACTCTTACAGCAAGGAGTTTGCAATGCAGGTGTATAGTGTGCTTATATAATTTTATATTAGTGCATAATTATCTTGACAACACAATATTTAAGTGTGAAACGAAAAAGGTTATACATACATACATACATACTATCACGCCGGCTATCCCTGAAGGGGTCTAGCTCGTCATCTACATAATTACATAAGCAACACCCACCATTAGTAATTTTTACGACATGTCATGCAAAAAACTCCCTTTGTACATTCCTTTTTAGTTCCAAACCAACATGGGACAAGATAATAAAGTAATCTAGTAATCTACATAAGAGGATGAATGAAATCCTTTTATAATTTCTGAATGCTCATGAGATATTTGTCGACCAATGAAGGCTGATAAAACGCCAACGGTCAACGCCAATGTTCGCCCAAAATTTTGTCAGGTTGAAACTTCATTGTTGCATACTGAAGCTAATAAATAAGTAAAACAGACAAAGCACTAAAAATAATAAGAAAAAACAGCATTTTATTCGACTTTAAGCTTGTATAATATTGCATACACGCGTGTAGTGGGTGGCCCGTTGTTTGTCCTGAGTGGCGGCTAATAGACACGCAGCCCTGTATAAATCAAGGCGCTCAAACAACTGAGCGATGCCGCGATGTACGTTGTCGATGGTAAGCAAATACTACCGGGCGTAGGGTTGCTACAAGCTTGTTGTAGCGGACAATAATTTGCTCCTCCTCTAGTAAACAAATAAGGTGGCTGAACATGATACTTACGACTTTGTCAGTAAGACCTATAAATTTTTTGAGGATAAAAGTCCTACGTCCTACGTGTTTCGTATATAACCTACTAGTTCATATCATCACATCCGTAATCCTTAAAGGAATAGGCAGAGTCCAAGAAGAAGAATAAAGCTCATAAAACCGCATTTAGCATTTATGAAAATTTCCTGTCTATCCCAGAACAGTTTTATTTTTTGATGCTGAATGTGGTTGAGTAGGCTAGCTGCCCTTTTGACTCGGTCTACCCCTTTGGGGGTTACGGGCATGATGTTATGTATGTATGTAAGTAACATTTTAAAATAAAGTTGCATTGTGTTTGATGGGAAACTGTGATAAAGTGGTACAGCTAGCTCATCGTTTACACAATCACAAACCCAGTAACTAACACACTTATAACCCCTTTTTACGACATTCTAGGCTAAAAGACTGTTGCTATTCAAAAATAAATAATAAATAAATTCTCCAGACTGGCACACCAATTCCCTAGTCCCAAACTAAGCTCATGCATATGCTATGGATACTAGGTAAACGGATAGACATACTTAAATATGTTAATAAACATCCATAACTCGAGTACAAATGTCCATGTTCATCACACGAAACATTTGCCCCTAGCGGGATTTGAACCCGCGACCCTCGGTTCCGTGGCCAGGATCTCTGACCACTCGACCAACGGCCCAGTCCAATAATGAGTCCCAAACCAACATGACGCAAAAATTTAATTTCTTGTTAAAAAATCTACATTTTACTTAACAAGTAACGCGGCAGCCCTAGTCGAGTAAATCGCCAGACAAATTATAGGCATGTCCGTTCGGGCCGGTCGGAACTCGCTAAACAATTCTATTTGGGGACGAGAGGGCCACTTTGTTTGACAATATTTGTCGGACGCAGTCGCAGGGAAAGTTCGCCATCTTTCTTCGAAAGGATTCCGATGTTCGCTGTAATTTGGGATGTTAGGATTGTGGAAGTGTACTCGTGCCTTTATTGCTTTACAATCTATCTATCTATATCTATATAATATATCTTTTTAGGCTTTAGGTACGTAGTAAATACATTTATAGTCGTGCCATGTCTGTTTGTTGACCTACCCTACTAAAAAGCTTGACTATTAGCACTAGAAAGCTGTCAATTGGTACGCATTTGCCAAATACATTTGGCAAATTTAATTGCGTGGTAAAATTAAATTATGAACGGCTTTTCTTTTAATTGTATTTCATGCAGGCTTACAAATTTTTCGGGAATCGAACCATATATCCTTTCCTAGCCGCCATGCTAATGTCGACGATTTAAGTGTGAATATGCAGACCGATATATTTTCACATTTATGCCTTTAGACATTAGGTGTTAGGAAAAAATGCGTTCCTTTTATCTTCTAACACCATATTAGAAAAAAAATATGATAAATGTTTGCAGGTCGTCTCTATCCAATGACTTACTTGCAAGGAAAACTAACAATCAAATGAGATGTCGCTGTGAAACTCGTCACAATGAAAATTGTCAAGCGACAAAACAACCCGGAATATTAACACCTGACCGTAATAAAGAAAAAAATAAAACCCAAAAGTTCACGGATTATTCAAATGTACAAAGTTGCGTTCAGCAACAGTGTTAGTTAACAATATTGACGGTTCGTGTCGTCTGGCGACAAAATTACAAGTTTACCGACAAATATTGTCGCTCGCAACAATACGGGGAAGCGGGTTACGCAACCGATTCAATGTTTCAGGGTTTGAAGTGTTGAAGTTGTAGTAACAGTTGGATTTATCGAGTTGTTAACAAGTAATCCGTAGTAATATTACATTGTTCTTTGAAATTATATTACCAATGTTGGTCTGGGAATCGAAAATAATGTGCCAACTGTGTTTCTTGCCTAGCCTCTCGTAAAAGACTAATGGTGCATTAGGTTAGGTTTGTGATTATGTATAGGTTTAGTCGGTATAACCCACCCACGATCATCTTGGGCGGAGCAGGGTCCTTCTTTTTGCTCGAGGACCCCGGGAGTCCGGCACACCCCGCTGATTCCCCCCGGTTCCAGCGGGACGGTGCGTAACCCATTCCCTTGGGTCAAAAAAAGTTTCTGATTATGTAAGGGAGAAACTAGACACTTGTCATTACTATTTACAATGTTCTAAGCTTGATTTTTGGCTAAATGTGGCTTAAGAAGCCTATCGATTCTTAGATCCTTAGATGCCTACACTTTCGAGGGTTGCAGGTGTGGTGTGACTTATTACATACATACATGTGTATGTATGTAATAAGTTATCTGTGCTCAATAAGAAAAATAAGTTAATTTAATGATACACAAATACTATTATTACAAAAACAAAAATAGCATTGTACTGTAACGTTTTCGTGCCTAAAAGACTTAAATAACTTCCAAATCACTTAAATAAGATGACAGGTCCTTCGAAAGTTTGGACTCTTAAAAATAATATTAATAATTTAGGTCGGCTGGGTTCAGTTATGAACCTGGCAATTTTTACTAGTCCCATAGATGTTTTTTAACGTGCGAATTAATTTCATAAAGTCCTTTGACTGGCTCGATGGCGCATTCGGTAGTGACCCTGCCCTATGCGCCAAGAGTTGTGGGTTCGATCTCTATCTAGGACTAACATTCGTATGATGAATACTTGTGTTTGTTCTGTGTCTGGGTGTTAAAAGCGAATATTTAAGTATATATATCCGTAACACAAGTGCTTAAGCTACTTACCTCGAAGTCAGATCAATGTATGTGATATAGATATTTATTATTATATCTCACTTTTCCATTTCTCGGGACTATAGAGTCCCGGACTTTTGGGAGGCGTGCGTGGGGCCGAAGCCAACACGTAGAGGCCCTTTAAAGTCATGTATAATTTTAATGTAATATGACACCAACCGACGATTATCCCTGTATACACTATAAAATGCAGCCAAGGACAACCCCCGGTCAGTGCAGGACTATGGAATGGAGAATTATTATTATTCATTGTCTAGTGGATACCATAAGCATTTAATTATTAGTTCCGTCCTTTTCTTTCAAATTCGTTTCGTTTCGTTCAAGTTGGTGAGCTAGTATGAAGTTTCTTCTTCTACCGATCCAATTTGTCCTGCATACTCATTACAGCAGCATATTCTGTATCACCGCTTAGCCAGATTAAATGCAATCCAAAAACAAGCTTGAATAGTCAAGTGACGTGTAATTAAACTAGCGGATTAGCAAACAAACTGACCATAAGCCCACCTTGACTAAACGCTGTTTAGCCGGCATAGACCGTATCGGCCGGTCACTAGCAAGGATACCACCTTTCGAGAGAATAAATCAGGACATTGGTCATCGTCTCTTTATTGTCCATATGCAGGGAAAGTAGTTAGGAAAGTCTTTATGAATATTACTCATGCATTTTTTTTTATTAAGTATTATTAAAAATGCGAAAACGACTTTGACTGTTGCGTTAACTATATAATAGATTTTAAAACTAATAATAGGCTAAATTTGTTATCAGAAAAATGGGTTTTAGTGTCTAGGTACGATGAATCTGTAACAGACTGAATTAAACGCGGGCGGAGCTGCGGGCAGAAACTATTATTATTTGTGAAAATAGGTATACCTTCTTACCTTCTCCTGATTATTTACGACTGTGTATTAAGAGAGTCGGTAGTAAGGCCACTGTACGCCACAGAAAATTATCCGAACATCGCTTTATAAAGAATGCAACATTGATAGATCAGGACAATACCGGCAAATTCGGGACTGTCCTGCCGAAATGGAGACAGGTGATCACCACTAAGCAACAAACTACGTCCTAAAACGGACATGACTAGCTAATTCTGGTGTAAATCGTCCCGCGACTCGGCCGGCCGTATTTATCGCGCCGCTTACCGTGATGGAGGCAGAAGATCGGGGCTAATGCTGACGGATGGGGCTGGCAGGGCATCGTTCCCGATGGATTTTGAAGAGTTGAGCTGGACGCACTTAGCGACGGCTTAGCGCGACATGCCTGCTGGTATTTCGAGATTGGATCACTATTAACTGTTAACGCCAGCTAACGAAAGCTGTTTCGTTATGATTTAATTAAACATGTATAAATAAGCAAACTTCTTTGCCTTTTTATAACACAACTTCCAGCGTCCAGTGGTTTCACCCGCGCAGTCCCCGTTTCCGTGGGAAAACGGAAAATAAGGGAATAAAATTTAGCCAATGTTAATCGCTAATAAAGTTATTTTCCATTGGTGAAAGATTTTTTTAGATCGGTCTAGTAGTTTCGGAGCCTATAACAACATGTTTTTAATCGTAGCATTGAACTGGAGTCAAAAGGACTATCATTTCGTGAAAGTATGCAAAGCAAAGTATGCATTGACTTCAAAATTTACGTAAAATTGCAGACAGAACAATATATATTTATAAATAAATAAATAAATATGGATATACTTATCATTATGGATACACTATTGTCTTGTGATACCGTAATATAAGCATGTAAACTTTGAATTTTAATGCAAACCACAGATGCAAACAAACGAACATTCAAATCTTTTCTATTTATAATATAATATTATTGGAAGGATATAATATAATATTATTAGAATTATTGGAAGGATGTAGGAGCCGCGGAAGGCCCAGGCCTCACCTACCACGACCAATGTGGTCGTGTATTAGTTTATTGGTAGTGTATTACACAAGGTGATATGAGGAGTCATAAAAACTGTAGAGTTCTGAGAAGGATCTTGAATGCTGAAGAGGCGAGTGAGGTGTGTAAGGATCGTGCCATATGGCGTTCGGTTCTCTCTGCCTAACACGATAGGCAAGTGGCGTAAAGTTTAGTTAGTTAGTTAGTTATTATTATAAAGAGGAAAGATTTGATTTCAAAAGTCCGGCCACTTTTGACAGGCTCGTTGGTCGAGTGGTCAGAGACCCTAGCCATGAAACTAAGGGTCGCGGGTCAAATCCCGCTAGGGGCAAATGTTTCGTGTGATGAACATGGACATTTGTACTCGACTCGATTCATGGATGTCTATAAACGTATCCGTTCACTTAGTATCCATAGCACAAGCTTATATGCTTAGTTTAGAACTAAGAAATTGGTGTGTTGTAAATTTTAAAAGGGATTTCTTAGAGACTGAGCTATGTCTTGATTGTTGTTGAAGTTAACAGAAGTACACAAGTTTAAAGATCTTTTTACTATCGCCACACCTCTGTGAGCTAATTAGCTGATCAGATAGTAAAATGGACATGGCTAGCTGATTATTGTACAAATCTGGTCGACTCGGCTATTGGTATTTATAGTGTTGCTTACCGTGGCAGAAGATCGGGGTTAATGCTGACGGATGGCACTGGGCAGCATGCCCGAGCGTTTGAAGAGTTGAGCTGGTGTCATAATGAAAGCTGGATTTGTATGAGCAGCTCATACAGACCCACAAGAGCTTTTATCATTTTTATATCAACTATAGGGGACTGGGTATGATGTTTCCGTTTAATTTTTTCCGTTAGTTAATATCTTGTTCTTTAACTTTCTTGTAGCGATACTGATAATGTAATGGATACGTGATACTTCTCGGAGCTGCCTCACAGGCGCCATAAAAATAGAAAAAGTTTTCATTAGTCTTATGAAACAGGTGAGTTGAAAGAAACGTTTATTGATCGCACAAAGACGAATATATTTATGATTAACTAACTAACTAAACTTCACGACACTTCCCTAGCGGAGTAGGCAGAGAGAACCGAACGCCATATGGCACGATCCTTACACACCTCACTCGCTTTTTCAATATTCATGATCCTTTTCATACATGCTCTACGGTTTTTATGACTCCTAACATCACTTTCTGTTAATACACGACCAATCTGGTCATAGTAGGTGAGCCTGGGCCATCCGCGGCTCATACATTTTTCTTTTATATTTATTTCCAAATTGACATTGTTCAAACATATTACTTAAAATGCATAAGGAACCCCAGCCATTAAGACTGAAATTTAAGGAAAAATATGAATTGGGAAAGCAATTTGGTATATCATACTTGTTCTAGTAGTCACAATTAATGAAAACCTCATCATCATCATCACGCCATCACGTTCATAATCCCCGTAGGCAGAGTCAAAGAGGCAGCAGGCCCCTTTAACCACATTCAGCCAGAAACATAACAGGGCTGGGTTAGATGGAAAATTGTGAAAAAGTGGTGACGCCCACACAATCACGTACCCAAAACCCGATACAGCATTAGTCTACGACATGCTAGGCAATAACCACAGTTGGCACATTATTTTTAAGTCCCAGACCAACATGGGACAATGGGCTGGGTTAGATGGAAAATTGTGAAAAAGGAGTGGCATGTTATATATGAAAGTAGAGACAAAAGTAGTTACAATGAAAAACTCCTTTCAGACAAAGAAATGTCTGTATTAGAAGACACTGTTCTTCAATTTGACACCTTAAAACTGTCTAAAATGTTGAAATACAAATGCATAAAGCAAATTCACGCTCATCCTGCCGACTTTTTGATTGAGCGATTAAAAAGTCGCTGCTTGCATTTACCGAGTGCAATCGCGTCTAACATGCATTTTTCATAATTAAACCGGAATGAACGAAACGCTGAGTAACTGCATGTTAATGGAATGTGACTTTTGCTCCTAACGATGCGAACTAATGAACTTATGGTTATTTTTAACTACAAGTTAAGATGGCGGGGCTGGCAGGGGAGAATGCTTGATGTTTTAAATATTAAGAAGCAGGCAGTGACTTAGCGTGGATTTTACAGATGGGGCGCAGATTCAATTTTATTAGGCAGTCGTGTATTTTAATATCATAAGTTGCGACTAGAATATATATAACACCTTTGGAAGCATTATATTTTTAATTGATTAGTACATACATACATAAAATCACGCCCATCATCCCCGAAGGGGTAGGCGGAGTCAATGGGGCAGTAGGCCCCCTAACCACATTCAGCAAAAAACAAAATTGGGCCGGGTTAGATGGAAAATTGGGAAAGTAAAAATGTTGATAAGTAGAATTTCAATTATTTAATTTTATACAATGGTAAATATACTTAGTGGTTATTATTATTCATCGCTACTAAGACCTTGTCCAGGTGACGCATTACTATTCGCTCGTTCCAAATCGTGTGATCGTGAGATTTTTGAGGTTTATGCATTCTGTCCAGTTACGCATTTTGCCGCTTGCAACGCCAACAAGCTCATAAGTGACCTGCTACCCCGTTTGCCGCCTGTAATATAAAAAATCTGACTACTTCGCTGGTCTAGTAGTAACATGCGCCGCCTAAGGATCAAGAGGTTCCGGGTTCAAATCCTCAGAAATTACTCAGTAACCGTCCGGAGTCAGGAAGTCGGTGGCTTAATCACCCCCGTGCCTCGGAAAGCACGTTAAGCCGTTGGTCCTGCGCCTGACCTCTCACCGGTCATGTCGAATTGCCGTCTCACCAGACTATAAGAGTAAAGGAATAGAGAGTGCACTTGTGTTTGCGCACACACTTGTGCACGATATCCAGTTACAGATATAGGTTAGGAGGACATTATTATTATAAAACAAGAACACGCAACATAAGAGAAAAAATAATTATACATTTGTGAGTTTAATATGCATCTTGAAATGCAGCATAATTATATCTATGATGCACTTGTGTGGTAGACGGCTGCTACGAAATTCGTAGTTAATGTGCTACGTCGTAGCGCTACAGTAAATTACACCAGTGATAGCAGCTGCGTTGCTATTAATATCATGTTTTGAATCGTAGCAAACTGGAGTCAAAAGGACTATCATTTTGTAAAGGTATGCTCTCAAATCTTACTGACCTTATGAATATACGTAAAATTGCAAATATAAAAATACAAACATACATAACATCACGCCCATATTCCCTGAAAGGGTCGGCAGAGTCAAAGGGGCAGCATGCCCCTTCAACCACATTTAGCGAAAAATAAAGCCGGGCTGGGTTAGATGAAGAATTGTGAAAATGCAGTGACAAGCGGCTAATCTGTCGCCTACTCAGACACATACCCAAAAGCCCGTAAACCATTAGTCGCCTTTCACGACATGCTAGGCAAGAATCACAGTTGGCACATTCTTTTTTTTTGTCCCAGATCAACATGGGCTAAGTCCCAGACCAACATGGGACAATATAAAAATATATTTTTATAAATAAAAATGCATATTCTTTTCATTATGGATACACTTGTACTTTGAATTTTAGTTACTAAGAGCTAATTTGTTTACTAGAGAAATTTTAATTTAAATACGAAATTATAAAAAAAAAATGTTATAATATGATCAAAAATCTCAAGTATCTCTCAAAAAGGCAATCCCTTAAATAAAACTTTCAAGTGACATCTACCCAACTTTACTCACGAGCCCAGGTTCAAGTGGCTCCAAGTATTCGTACTGTACAAATACGCCAAGTTAACGAGCTTGATAATACACGGGTTACCCGGCTTACTTAAAAGCATATTCTTAACTGACACGTTAATTAAGTTATGACTTAAACAAAGCCTTGCTGAGGCCTGAATCGCGTTGGAAGGAATTTCGTTATTTTGCTCGAATAACCACTGGGAAATGGATTAGTGCAGCCAGCGATCAGTCATGTTGTAAAGCGTAATTGGGTGTTAAAGTTATATAAGTCATTTTAAGTTTGAAAACCTATTTTAGTTACCGTCCACTATTAATAATTTTTTATAATAAAATCAAATATGCGAACTAAAAAATAAATACGGTCGAATTGAGAACCTCCTCCTTTTTCGAAAGCGGTTGAAAATGACCGAAGTTAAACTATGTAAACAAAAATTTATAAAAAAAAATATTACGCAATCCAAAGAGGTTACATGTTTTTTATCATTAGGAACCAAAAATAAAAAAAAAATATATATAATAATCTCCATATAAAATGAGTGAGACGGAAGACAGTTGAGAGATCATCAGAAATGTTGACAGACGTGTCAGGTTGTCGATTAGACGCTAGCTATTTTCAACCGACGAAAATAACGGAGGAGGTTATCAATTCGAAGCGTATATTTTTTATTTATGACCACACACTTTTTACAGAGTAAACTGATTTTTACATAAAAATAGTGAGATTTAGATTTGGTTTTATTTTATTTATTAATACACTCGTACTAACAAAGAATAATCTTATTCTGAAATCCAATTCGCAACAAACTTTTATACAACAACAGCCACTTTTTCTCACGTTTACACAACCAGAAACGCATTCAAGCCGTAAATATAGCGGAATCATATTATTTCCAAACAAAAATCCGGCTACCTAAAGCACCAAGTACATACATACATAACATAGCACCAAGTAGTTTGCTAAATTTACAAAATGGGAGAATCGTGGTCTCTCAGAGGAAACACGACCCGCCGCCCGCGAAGTTTATAAAGTAGAGAATGCGTTCTCTTTCCACAATTTATGAAATTAGAACTTGGCATACATTCAAAGAACTGAAAAGTGCGACGGGAGACTGCATGTGTTAGTTTTGTTTTATTTCGTTTTGCTTTGTTTTGTTCTCAGACTGGAAATTTAATTGAAATCTTTTAAATAGCCGCTTTTCGTTGCGCGAAGGTCGGTTCGAAGTTATTTTGCAGAAGTTATATAGACTAGTTTAATGGGGAAATTGGGTTAAAGTGATACTGGGAGTAATGCATAAGTAATAGTCAAGCTGGGGTTCCTAACAATTAATCTATTTTTGAGTAAAGTTGATGTATAAAGGTTTGTATCTAATTGTTCTTATCGTTTCTCTATGGTAAATATAAAAGGGTTAAAATAAAAAAATATTGACCATGATATAATAAAAAACCACGTCAATCTAAAAAAAAAACGCGACTTTTCTATTATATTGAATCTATTTATTTATGTATTGTTTTTTTTTTATTTGGAAGCTAATTCTTATGTTTTTTTCACCAAATTATCTAATTATTTTTTCACGCATTTCTATTACAGATGTGAAATATAATTAGTTCAATATTAAATTACTTTCATTTTTTGCAAGTTTGTGTTGTTTTTACCACAGATTATCCAGCCATATTTCATGCTACGGTTTTCTTCGATACCTACGGAATCCTTAGCTCGAATTGTTTTTTTAATTGTTTATTCTTCGCTCGCGCAGTCAGCGTACGGTCGGCAACAGAAACAACTGAACACATAGCTCTTATGTCTTTAGCAATAAAGGCTAAACGTTCAGCTACTTTTTTCTGACTGTGCAGAGCGCAATTAGCGTCTACCATATTAGCAGATACGATGTCAGCGATTTTGACGTCAATTCTTTGTTACGGAAAGTTCAAATTTGTTCCATTATTTCCGACGTTGCTTCGCTTGGTTTTTGAGTGCGGCAACTGTTTTTGTAGGGGTGAAACATTATTGAGTTTATAATATTAGTGTGACTTATTTCATGTGGGACAACTTTTCGTCAAATGTAGGTATATTTATGGTTAACTTCTTATAAGTGTTCACTTGCAGTGATATCAAGTTTAAGTGTAGATTAATTAAGTTTACAAAATTGTATAATTGGCATTTAAAAGAGTAACTATCGAGTTTCTTGCCGGTTTCTTCTCGATAGAACCTACCTTCCGAACCGGTGGTAGTATTATTTGTTTTTTTTTATAATGACTATTTAAAGGTTCTTTTTTGAAGCCTTTATAAATAAAGATATTTTGAATTTGAGTTTGAATTTGATATGACATATAGACCTTGTTTATTTGTAGATTTTTTTACTATTGACTTTTATTTACTGAATTAAAGAATAAGCTGTTTAGCTGTAGTCTTGTCATATTCATTCATTCATTCATTTAAGGATGTTAAAATGTTTTTAGTTACATTCAAACCTGATCACTATCACTCCATTTGTGACTTTAAATTTTTGGTTGGGTACATCTTTTGCTGTGATTAGATTTTGATTGAGTTGGATCTTTTGGTCCAAGAGTTTTATTCAATATTTATGTGTATCGTAGTATTTGATTATTCTTTAAACGCATTCAAATTTACTAGTAGGTATACTCTATAGTAACTTCGACTGATATCCAAACAAATAAAACCCTGACACGAATCGCTGTCCCAATCGACAACCACATCCAACAACCGAAAATAAACAATCCGCTCACTAGACCGCGCCAAATCTCACGCTACAGATTAAAATATCATCGGCGCAATTTAATTTATACACGCAATAAAAACCCCAGTTAACGGGACCATATTTCGTGACGTCACACGCAGGCTATCGCTAGGCGATTCACGAGCGCCGCTCGCCGCATAAATCGCGACTTGCGCGCGTAAATCACGGCGATCTATGTTTGTCGCGATTTTTAGACGTGATGCTTGCCGTCTATCACGCGGCGATTGTTCGTGTGACGCGATGACGCGCGTGACGGTATGTGTCACGGGAGGATGTTTTAATCTGAACTAACGGTTGCGGGAATTGGCGGATATGCAGTTTGAGTCTGCAGAAGTAATCTATCTCCATAAAAGGCAAGATACTACTGTAATAGATAGGGTACAAATTCTAAAATTTTATTAAATTTACGTGAGAACTTGCTCGTGCTCTAATTTCAATTGGAATTGTAAAAAATCTGTGCATGTGATTTAACCAGAATTTCACATAATCACAAAAAAGTTACTTCGGTATAAATTAAATGATTCATATAAATAGCCGCCTGTAAAGCACTATGATTAAAAATAGAACTGTCATAAAAGCCTTTCTAATCTAAAAAGTGCAGCCGAATAAATAAATATATAAAGGAAAGCAACTGTAAGCTTTATTATCTAATATATAAAAATTTCGTGTCACGGTGTTTCTGGTCGAACTCCTTCGACGGCTTGACCGATTTTAAAGAATTTTTTGATGTAAGTACATTTAGTAGTTTAGAGCCGGCCGTTGCCGCGGGGTTTAGTGGGTACCCCGACCACTCCATCTTGGCTGTATAGAGGTCCCCGTTTCAGAGGGCCCTGGGAGTCCCACACACCACGTCATCCTCCCCTGGATAGCGTGACGGTGCCTAATGCATTACCCACGAAAAAAAAAAAAAAGGTACATTTAGTAGTTATGAGGATAGGTCGTAAATTATTTTTCAACCACTTACTCCCCCATTTGAACGGCAAAACAATGTTAGCCGGGTCAGTTAGTTTATATATAAAAAATCAAATACCTGCTTTAACATACACTAAATTGACGTGAAAGGTCGAACGAGCTGCATAAATACACGTGCACGTTAGAACACGACGTTATCTCCCCACATGCAAACACAGCGTGGCTTTTAATTATTCTGTTTTGTTTGTCTTCAGTATAGCTGGACGTCTTAGCTTTGCTGAAGGTTGCTTAAACCCGAAGCTAACCAATAAAGGGTTTTTTGAATTAAAACATCCAAAAGATGGCGTAACTGTAACTAGCGGTTTTGTCACCCTCCTCATTAGTTAGTTGTCAGACCAAACTGACATGCTATCAACAAGGAGCCAATAGTGACAGTGATAAGACCATGAGACTCCCTCGTGCCATCTGGCGGTTTTTGTATTTTTGAAAACCCTCATTGGATCTGATACAAAATATCACCCCTTCTGTCCTATGTTCTCCATTCATTTCAAGTATTTAGATCTGAGTTTAAAGCTTAAATTTATAAATAACTATATTCTGTATATAGTGGGCTACACAATCGTATTTTTTATTTTGTTCTAGCTTATATAGTTTTCTTATAACTAACGTTTTTATCGAGAGTTTCCGAGCGATTGCTGGCGCGAGATCGCACGCTGTCACTTGGACGTTTACGTGCATTGACAGTTCGCGGCGTGGATGTTTGACTGGAATAAAAAAAAAACTGATAATATGAGTGAAATGGGAGTGGATAGCTTGATGACGGCTGACCGGGACGTATGGAAGAGGAAGACATGCTGCGCCGACCCCAGATGAACTGGGAGAAGGGCAAGAGGATGATGATGATATAAAAACTGTATTATAATTTATATGCGAATAATACTCGATTATACATAGTCTGATTTGACCGTTTAAACAAAACTGCAGACCAATATGTGATAAGATAAATTATAACGCCATTTCCCTAGTCGGGTAGGCAGAGAGAACCGAATATAAAATATACTAAGTTATATATTTATATAATATCTTAATAATCTAGATGTACAGTAAAGAAAATGTAAAATATTAAAGAATTCTACGCCGATTTAAAATAATAAGACTTGGTCACTCGTCTCTAGTACCTTAACTTTTTGTAAGTTTTTTCAATATATGGTAAACGTCTGTAACGTAAAATAAATATAATATTTTGTAGTATCATCTCATACTACAATACATTAAAATATCTTAGGTCTTCAATACAACGAGTAGATACCTAAATTAGACATGGAATTATAATTAAATGCTTTTGATAATATCTAATAATAAGTGACTGGCTCGATGTGGTATTTAATAGTGACTCTGCCCCATTCGCTAAGAGTTGTGGGTTGGATCCCCACCCAGGACAAACATTCGTGTGTTAAATATTTGTGTTTGTTCTGTGTCTGGGTGTTAATATCTGATATTTAAGTATATATTTGTAATACCACTGTTGATTCTGATATCCGTAACACAAGTGCTTAAGCTACTTACCTCTGTGTCAGAACAAAGTAAGTGATGTTGTCGAATATCAATTTATATTTAATAAGATTCCTATTATTTTTTATTGAGAGTTTCGGATAACAACAATAAATAGCGTTAATTTTACATAGTAAGCCCCAATTAGCCGCTAAACCGACTAGGATACAACACTCCATAAACACCCATAAACAGGTTTCACGCGAAAAATCGCCGAAAATATCCGAGTGCACATTTTAATTAAGCGACGGGAAGACAATAAAATAATTTAAACAAAATCCGGGACAGAGAAGCGGGAGTTATGGGCCTTAGTACTTTTTAATCTCCGACAAATAGTTGGTGAGGTACTTTGTGCTTCAGCGATTTATCATACGGATTAAAGAGGTGGGCGGTGCGCGAAAAATGCTTAAGCTATGTTCAGGGTTGCCAAGTCGTTTAATACATACATACGAATATATTGTATGTACATATATAATACATGAGGAGCGGTGTTAGCTCAATGGTGTATGCTCATGTACCTCTGGATTTTTCAATGTTTGTATTTATAATACCTGCACATTCCAACAACTATAGATGTGTAGCCATGATCCAAAAATTATCTGGTTCCCCTATTTAAGGGTAATTAATAAAGGTCAGATCGGAAGGTACAGTTCTGTTGGTAACGTCATTAAAAGAACCAACATGGGACAAAAATATTTAACTAAATAGAAAAAAAAACAATCTAGTTAAAAAAATATTGGAATTAAAACTAATATTTTTTATACACAGAAACAAATCAAAACAATAAAATAAGAATACATACATTAAAATTTTGATATTTTTTTTCTGCACGACAACATTAAACAGATGAAAATATTACTGACAAGAGTATTGGTGATTTATGAATAAAATTCGTTTTTGGAGTCACAAAAAGGTGATGCCCACTGGCAACCCTGCCTGTGACATATTTTAATTCACGTGCTTTGCGAAGAATGCTCGTTAGCGTTTTCGTACATTTCTGACTTGCGTTCTTTTTCAAACGATGTGCGCTCGTTTCGTTCCTTTAATTTGGATAGAAGGGTGCAGTTATGTGAATATAAGTCGTTTTTCGCCGTTTTTGTCAACGTTGTTCTTAAATTGGTAACAGTGGAGTGTGTATGGACGCGTTTGATTCACTTTATGTTGAAATGTAGTTGTACTGCAATTATTTACTGTAAAAATCGACCACGTATTCCTCAATTAAGGCCAATGTGCATGTTCATTATGTTGTAGCTGTTGCATATTGTTTTGATGTAAAAAAATGCGTCATTAATAAAAAAAAAAGCATTATTAGTGTAGGTACCAAATTTCATCTTAATAAAGTAGTTAAGCCGTGAAAACGGTACAGACAGACAGTGTTACTTTTGTATTTATTTCATTAGTAAGGATTCTAAAATAAGATGATCTATCAAATCAATTACCTACTTACATTTCATATCACTTCATACACAATTTCGAAGCACAATTTTTTACCGAAAACAATCTATCAAAACGTAAACTGAATCCGCCTCCAACATCATACCGCTAACAGAATTTTAGCGTCCATAAAACATTTACGACGACGAATTTGAAACTCCGAATATCGAATAAATTTCACGGCCTTCTCGCGAAAGTCTTGCCTTCAAAACAATAGGCGCTGATGGTAAATACACTCATCGTGTATTTACCATCCTTTCCAGGTCATTGAACTGTGTAAATAAAAAAAAAGATGCAACCGCTTCGAACAAAACGGCTAATCAGGAAACGATAAACGATGCGCGTTTCGCCGGCCGACACTAAAAACTATCGGTTCCACGCAAAACCAATCGGCATGTTCCCACAATAGAGCACTGAGCAGCATTAAATCATCGATACCGAATAATTTCACCCACATTTCGGTATTTATCGGTGAAAAACGTCGAAATTACTGCCGTCCGGGGCCGTAAACACCGGGCTTCGAAACTTTTCAAATAGCAAATAAATATCTTAATCGGCGAGAGTTATGCCCAGTTCACACGGAAGCGATGGGATCTGATTTTGGCTTGTGCAAAAAAACGGTTTGAAAAAAACATTTTAGCTTGTTGAGCAACCTAGCTGTTACTAAAGCTATTTCAAGTAAACCGGCTAAAAGTTACTTAACATTTTAGTTTACGCATAAAGAGGTAATCGAAAGGGTATTTTCAAATCATTTACAGTTCGGCTGAATCTCACTCGTAAAAACTGTGTATAGACAAAAAAAATATCGCAACTATATTTCGGGCCCTGTTACTCTTTCAAGTCATTCGCAAGGCTGAATTTTTACTCTATTACTCTTACTTGAAACATATAATTCTGCTTTACTGGAAGTAGATAAAAATAACATCTCTCTACGAAAGTCATAAAATGTTAGTACAGTTTGATTAGAACTGTATAACTAAAGTTATAACTAAGTAATAACTAAAGTTAGCACGATCATAGAACATAAATACATTGTTTTCTTGGAATTTGCCATAATTACTAATTTCTGAAGTAAAAAATATAAATAAAAAAAAAAATCCGACGGAATCACATACATTGATCTGACTCCGAGGTAAGTAGCTTAAGCACTTGTGTTACGGATATCAGAATCAACAGTGGTATAACAAATATATACTTAAATATTGGATATTAACACCCAGACACAGAACAAACACAAGTATTCATCATACGAATATTTGTCCTGGGTGGGGATCGAACCCACAACTCTTGGCGCATGGGGCAGGGTCACTACCGAATGCGCCATCGAGCTTGTCAATCATTTACAGTTCGGCTGAATCTCACTCGTAAAAACTGTGTATAGACAAAAAAAATATCGCAACTATATTTCGGGCCCTGTTACTCTTTCAAGTCATTCGCAAGGCTGAATTTTTACTCTATTACTCTTACTTGAAACATATAATTCTGCTTTACTGGAAGTAGATAAAAATAACATCTCTCTACGAAAGTCATAAAATGTTAGTACAGTTTAATTAGAACTAAAATTAGCATGATCATAGAACATAAATACATTGTTTTCTTGGAATTTGCCATAATTACTAATTTCTGAAGTAAATAATATAAATTTAAAAAAAAATCCGACGGAATCACATACATTGATCTGACTTCGAGGTAAGTAGCTTAGGCACTTGTGTTACGGCTATCAGAATCAACAGTGGTATTACAAATGTATACTTAAATATTGGATATTAACACCCAGACACAGAACAAACACAAGTATTCATCACACGAATGTTTGTCCTGGGTAAGGATCGCACCCACAACTCTTGGCGCATGGGGCAGGGTCACTACCGAATGCGCCATCGAGCCAGTCTATATAAGTACCTATTATACTTAAGAAATGTTCTATGCTCGTGCTTTTACGCTTTTGAATACAATAGTATTATTGTCGCTTCCTAGTGGTAAAAAAAACTATTAAAATCAAATCACTAATTTCAGTATTTATCAAAACAAACAAATATTATTGAAAATATTGTAAGTATTAAGATTCAAAAAAGCACGACGAGGCTATTACCTCTTAAATCGTCTAAAACCTTCATCTAATAAATCCTTACTGGATTAAATACCTTAATTAAGTGTAAACCGAATAGTTACATACTCCCCGTACATACAAAGCGACCTATTTTCCCATCCACGCAAGTTGGTCAATATCCCTTAGATAACTAATAAATGCGATCCCCATTCAAAGGCGAAGTCAGCTGGCCCGTTTGAATTATTAGGGGCCGGCGGGATTTACGGCTAGGCTGTAAACCAACCCGCCGTTACGGGGGAATTACCCGACCGCTCACTTGGCGTTACACTTCTTTTATGGGGAGACTCTGAAAAACGCTGCTAATAGCAATAGCTTTGGTCGTCTTGTATGGAGAGGTTTACATTAATGTAGTGTGATTTTTTTATCAATCTGGAATAGTGGAATACTTGAATGGGCTAGCTCGAGTTGTGGGTTCGATCCCCACCCAGGACAAACATTCGTATGATGAATACTTGTGTTTGTTCTGTGTTAATCTCTCGGTGTTAATATTGAATATTTAAGTATATATTTGTAATACCACTGTTGTTTCTGATATCCGTAACACAAGTGCTTAAGCTACTTACCTCAGAGTCCGATCGATGTATATGATGTAGTGTATTTATTCTTATTTATTTATTATTATTATTAATCTGGAGTAGTGTGACTGCGGATACGCTTTTGTATGTAAAGGATGCTATAGAAACAGAACACTTTACATACAATACGGGCACATGACGATCTTATAAATCTAGGTAAATACTTATTAGAAATGCCACAAATATTCGGCTTTTGTTCGGTATTCGGCTTTTGCTACTTTAAATTAGCGCAGCAGTGAGGCATAAGGAAAATTGGCTATTTATAACTGTGGGTAGCTTATTGTCTAAACATTAGAATGCAAGATATATGGGATGGATATGGATGATATACATAACATAAAATCACGCTCATCCCCGAAGGGGTAGGCAGACTCAAAGGGGCAGAAGGCCCCTTTAACTTCATTCAGACAAAAAGAAAACTGGGATGGGTTAGATGGAAAATTGTGAAAAAGTAGTGACAAGTGGCTAGCTCATCGCCTTCACATCAGATACCCACAACCCTATATACCATTAGTCGTCTTTTACGATATACTACTCACTGTCACTACGAGGTTGTCTTTAGATTACGTTTAGTTTCATGATTACTTGATGAAATCTTTCATTATTTGTTTGCTTGTGTTTGCTTATGTTTGTGTATTATTTATTTATTTATTTATATTTATATCAAGCGATGAGGGCCACCCAAAATCGGTCGTCATGGAAGTCTTTTGGAGAGACATGCTTAACAGTGGACAACTTGATGTTGAAGATGATCATGATGATTGTAAACTACAGCTTAAACAAACAAACCAATATGTGGTGCCAAATCACCTGTTGTAAAATGTCTGTAACATCCTTATGCCATTGAGTATATCTTAGCCACTTTACTCCAAGAGTTGCTCTGGTCACACAGCGTACTGCAGACGGTGAAGTGCGAACAAGGTGTGGCTGTGATTTATAATGTAAGCTGACCGCCCATTACCCGCGAATTATCCGATGAGTGCTCTGCAAGAAGTTTATTGCGATAGTCGAGTAGTTGGAGCATTTGGGCTCACTTCTAAGTTGGTACAAGTAGGTTTTTATTTGATAAAATGTTGGGTGTTTGTGGTAACTGAGTTATAGAAAATTGTCATTACGTTTGGTTTTTTTTTTTATAACTGAAATAATGTGAAAATACCTTTTATTATCTCCCTACACTTACAACAATTTTATTTTTGACTGAATGTATTTTTTATAGTCAAATAACAGTAGTAATTTTATACATATAATAAATAAATAAATATCAGGCTACATCAAATACTTTGTTCTGACTCCGAGGTAAGTAGCTTAAGCACTTGTGTTACAGATATCAGAAACAACAGTGGTATTACAAATATATAGGTACTTAAAAATATTGGATAATAACACCCAGACACAGAACAAACACAAGTATTCATCATACGAATGTTTGTCCTGGCTGGGGATCGAACCCACAACTCTTGGCGCATGGGGCAGGGTCACTACCGAATGCGCCATCGAGCCAGTCAAACCAGCCATCGTGACAGTCAAACATATATTAACGACAATGTTCATATGATGTTTATCTTTCCAAACAACCACTTTTTTTTTCATAGTTCACTTGCTCAAGCTACATTTATATATATTATGAGAATAAAGAAGCTTAATGATTAAAAGAAAAGAATAAGAATGTGAATAATTTATTTGCTTTGAATAAGGTACAATATGTTGACAGAAATATAAAACAATACATTGGAATCACTTATTCAGCCATAATAAGTAGCATGCAAATGTCATTACAAAATACAAATCAGAAACAGATGCATGAAATAGGTTAATAATAATAGCAATGTCAACATCTCAGAGTCATTAAAAATTTAACAAATGAAAACAATGTCAGTAGGATTTAAAATCTATATGTCAAATAATCTTTTATTGAATAAAAACAGCCGCTAACCAATAAATCAAATAATTTTCGATTGTATAAGCTCCCTTTGAGTTCTTTTAATTCGTTTGGTAATTTATTATAAATATTAACAGCCATAACGTTGCAGTTGCGACTGTATAATGCAGACCTCGATATGGGGTGTGCTAGCCCGTTTTTATGTCTGGCGCTATACTTGTAGACATTTTCGAATTTGGCAAACAGGTTGGGATATGTTTTAACAAATTTACAAATCTCAAAAATATACAAACTAGGGAGCGTGAGAAGCTTATGTTCTTTAAAAAGACAAACAGATAGATAGACTATTCTCTTATGATTCTCATTGCAAAGTCATAAGCAGTATTACTTATTCGTACCTAGGTTTATTGAGCACAATCGTATTCTTACAACTCTTAGTGGCACCCCAGTAATATTTAGTCTCCAACAACTTTGTATTGGCCACGCTTAGCCGATTTTACAACTCCGGGACCGTACTAAAATATCACTAGATATGTAAATGTGTATTAGTAAAACATGACTACGCACGATCCGGGTCACATATCAAACGCGAACAGGCTTAATAATAAAATAGACTTTCGCAAAATAAACTTCAATTTATGCGGTATCCGATGGCAATAAAAACTTTTGCATTATTGAGGAGTTGGCTAGGGTTGGGCTGGTCTCCTTTTTAAAGGATATTTTTTAATATGCTTTACACATATTGGTAGGAGTTGCAATGAATGCGCCAACTGTGTTCCTTGCTTAATATTTCAAAAAAGGCGATTGAAAGTAGATTAGCTAACTAAACTAACTAAACTTCACGCCACTTCCCTAGCGGGGTAGGCAGAGAGAACCGAACGCCATATGGCACGATCCTTACACACCTCACTCGCCTCTTCAACATTCATAATCCTTTTCATACAAGCTCTACGATTTTTATGACTCCTAACATCACCTTCTTTTAATACACGACCAATCTGGTCGTGGTAGGTGAGCCTGGGCCTTCCGCGGCTCCTACATCCTTCCACATTCGCATTGTATATCTGTTTAGTCAATCTTTCTTCATCCATTCTTTCCACATGTCCGAACCACCGGAGCATGCCTCTTCTTACCTTGACTCCGACGCTGTCCTTCAGACCAACTCTCTTTCTTACATCATCATTCCGAACGCAGTCTGTGAGCGATACACCGCAGATTTTCCGCAGCGCACGCATCTCGACCGCGTTTATTCTACTTTCATGCTCTTTCTGCCATACCCAACTCTCGCTTCCATATGTTAGCGTAGGAATCAGCACCGCATTGTGTATGGCGAGCTGGGCCTTCTGGCTTAAGATTTTGCTGCCTAAAAGTTTTGAAAGTAGATTAGGTTTGTAATTTATCCCATGTTGGTCTGGGACTTAAAAAGAATGTGCCAACTGTGGTTCTTGCCTAGCATGTTGTAAAGGCGACTGATAAGGTATAAAAGGTATATCGGGTATAAAAAAATATATAGAAATAAGAAATAAGTAAAAATAGAGCGGGAATAATATACTATTCTATATTTAAAAATAAATTATTTAAAAAATACTCATAAAAATATTCTGTTTTACTTTGTGCACAGTAACTTAGCGGCGGTATCAACTTTAAAACTTATACAAGTTACGAAAAATGTTGTTTTATTTTGATTTTCTTCATTTACAAAGGATTTATGCCTTTGGGGGAGGCCTATGTCCAGCAGTGGACGTCTTTCGATGAGCTGAGATGATGATGTAATAAACGCGAAAGTTAGTAAGGATAAATGGATGTATAGATGTTCGTTACTTTAACGAAAAACCTACTGAATGGATTTTAATGAAACTATAGAATAATATAGCTCATACACCTGAATAACATATAGGCTATGTTTTATCGATGTACCTACCACGCGACTGAAGCCGCGGGCAGAAGCTAGTAGGATATAACTGCGAATATTTTAGTTTTTGACATTGTTCGTTTTTAGCGCTACTAAGCATAATGCATTCCTTTGGGAAGATCTGTCCTTAAAATTTAGAAAATTAGAACATAATTAAATTTTCTGTTGTTGCAGGCCAAAAAGCGGCTCAATGCTGCTGTACAGCCGGAAGAAGGTCAGGTACCGAAGAGACGGGTACTGCTGGAAGAAGAGGAAAGACGGGAAGACCACTCGGGAAGACCACATGAAACTCAAGGTCCAGGGGACTGAGGTAAGACTTGAAGTTGTAATTTATGCTATATTTGGGTAATAGCCTCATCATCTTCCTATCGTTATGTCCCGTGTTTAGACGGGGTCCGCTTAGGCCATGATCCAGGAATTAGCGAGTCTGGTAATTACACTGAAGCGACTGCCGATCTGACTTTCGTAACCCTAAGATAGGGGGACCAGACAATTTTTGGATCATGGTTACAAATCCAAAGTTGTTTGAATTTGCAGGTTTCATCACGATGTTTTCCTTCACCGTCGAGCTATTGGTATAAATACGTACATAGATTTGAAAAATCCAGAGGTACGTGCCCGGGTTTGAACCCACACTCCTCGGTTAAGAGGCGCGTGTCCTTATCAGTAAGCTTCCACCGCTCTTTGGAAAATAGCCTAGTTAACTCAAATATTGATTTAGTTCGAAAGTCGGATATTCTCAAAAAAAAAATAATACTTACGTATTTTTTGCTTTATCTAGTACCCAAAAAATTAAAAGATGCAGCGCTTCAAAGATCTGGAGCAGGGCGCTTTTACGACACTTGTTCGGTAAAATTTTACGGAACTAGTAACCTCGTTCGGAACTTCAACGCGCTGTATCTTCGTGATCTTCGGTTTACTACACAAAAGAAAAAATACTATATAAGTAGGTAAGAAATATTTTTTTGTAATCTCAATAATGGTCCTTGTAAATTTTTGAGTCATCTAGCCTATTGCCACTGTTAAATTAAACTGGTACCATAGAAACAGGTATCAATCATAGTAACCAACCTACTTTGATTGGAAAAAAAGAAAGAAAAAATTGTGAATTGTGTGTAGTTTTGTAAAAAAAGTGTAGTAAAATTTTATATTGTAATGATTTGAATACTTTTGATATACCAAATAAGTAGTTGTACATCTTAAATATGATTATTTTATATAATCTGGATAAAAACAGGTTTACGACTGTCAATTTGAATTTGGTACAGCTTAAATCTAAGCGATTAGGTTAACGTGATTATTTTGTACTTGAAACCGGATAAAGTTATAATAAGTAGTTACTTATTTTTCAACAACCAATCACAGAAAAACAGTACTTTATATGAAGGTCACACTAACATAAATCAGAAACCAGATGTGTTCAAATATGACACAAAAAAAAACAAAAAGTATTTTATTTTAATCATTCAAAAACACTAAATTTAATTCTGTATTAGCGTTTCAATTAGTGAAATAGGAGTGGATAGCTTGATGACGGCTGACCGGGGCGTATGGAAAAGGAAGACATGCTGCGCCGACCCCAGATGAACTGGGAAAAAGGCAAGTGGATGATGATGATTAGCGTTTCAATTACCAAATGTTCTAACGATATACGAAACTGGATATCGCTTACAAAACTTCCAAAACTAAAACTGTTCGCTACCACTCCATATTCAGTTGGTTGCGGTTGCCCCGACAGGTTGATGCTCGAAAGAATTGGCAATGCAATTGTAACTAGACATACGGGAAGCTCCGAATTTCAAGTTTCCAGACAAGGGCGCTGCTTTCACTGATCACTGACACCCTGATAGGAAAACGAAAGGGTGGTTTCGACCGGATATTTGGTTGTGTTCACGTTTTTACGGGTTTTATTTCACTTGAACTGTTATTGCCTGTTAGAATTTTGCAATCTGTTTTCAAACCCCTGATGTTTGATATAGTTTGGTGTGTTTATTTAAGTTCGGTGACAAATGTTATGTCATTATGTTATACCATTAGTTGCTCTGATGTGGGAGATGAAACGTGATCAAATATTTTTTTGTTTTATAGGAAAGTTTAAAATAAAAACGGATTATTAACATACATACATACTGTAACGACTGCAATCGAAGTGGTAGACAGAGTCCAGAGAGCAGCGAGTTTCTTGAACCAAATTTATCCAAAAACTAGCTGACCTGGCGCACTTCGTAACGCCCCGTTTTCGGATTTTCAGTACCCATTTTTTTTATTAACCGCGCAACTTTTTTATTTTTTTCTTTCATAAGAACCTTCATTTGACAATAACATACACAACAAAAAAGAATTAGCGAAATCGGTAAAGCCGTTCTCAAGTTATAGCTTTTGGGTGGACCACTCTTAACATTTAGGGGTATGAAAATAATAGATTACGACCGATTCCTCGGCCAAGCCGTTTCGGAGGAGTTTGGAAACAAACACCGCGACACGATAATTTTATATATTGGATAGATAATATAAATTGTGAAAAAGAAATGACAAGTGGCTAGCTTCTCGCCTATACAATTACAAAATATGCACCCAATAGTCACTAGTATGAAAAGGATTATGAATGTTGAAGAGGCGAGTGAGGTGTGTAAGGATCGTGCCATATGGCGTTCGGTTCTCTCTGCCTACCCCGCTAGGGAAGTGGCGTGAAGTTTAGTTAGTTAGTTAGTTAGTCACTAGTAATTTTACGTCATGCTAGGCAGAGAACACAAATCAAACTAAATCATTTAATTGTTATTATGAAGACAAGTATTCGTAGAGTCGAGGTAAGAAGAGGCGTGAAGTTTAATTAGTTAGTTAAGACAAGTATAAAAAAAAAATTAAATCAAAAGAAAGCATATCCTACAGTTATCGGTAACAAATTTAACACACTTGATACATTATTCTGAAGTTTCACACCAATAACTCAATTCATATATCATCTCCTCTCACATATGCAATCCCAAACCTCAATCAGCCACAAACCACAGCATCCCATCATCTCTAAACGAGTACTCCAGCGTGATGAATAAGTAAATGCAGCGGTACCAATTAAGTACCGGCTCCGCTAATTGGACGATGGCTGCGGTATTTTAACGGTATCCATATTTTAATATCGAGGACAAGAGTTATGGAGATCATCGGTTGGTCGTTAACGATGCGAAGCTTTTTGTTTTAACATTTACGCGTAATGGGGGTTTACGAGTACTGACGTGTGACTAACGGCTTTATCGGTGCATACTAATAGTAAAAGATTATTATAGAGGTATTGTAAATACGTATTGAATATCAGATGTCACATAAACTGATAAATAAATATCAGACGACATCAAATACTGATCTGACTTCGAAGTAAGTAGCTTAAGCACTTGTGTTACGGAAATCAGAATCAACAAATATGTACCTAAAATATTGGATATTAACACCCAGACACAGAACAAACACATGTAATGTCCTCCTAAGCAATATTAGTCACGGCAGCCATTCTCAACGAGGGCCAATTGTGCAGGAGATATTACACAAAATTTTAGTGCCTTTTACAATATGCTAGGTAAGGAACACATTTGGTACATTATTTTCACGTTGTATTTCAACATGGGACATGACTGACTTCAATTTTCAATCTAAACAATTCCACAAAAAGTTTTGTTAAATTTCGATGCGCAGAAGACGGTGCCATGTAAATCTCATTTAAGCCCAGTTTTAATAATAAACATTAATATAAGATAAAAGCTTCCCGGCTTCCTTAATTATGACCGGAATACGGAGTCAATAAGCAAATACTACTCATTTAAAACATTAATCACATGCTTATCAACAGTCGTATAATCATATTAATTTTATGCGAATATTTCATCATCGCATCAGAAGTTTGCAGCTCTCGTTATTGCCATACTGTTAACTTGTTGCTAGTATATTTTATTGTTTTATAAGGTCTTATAGTAGTATGGTAATCCAGATTTCATTGACCCTAAAGTTATACTTAGTAAGATTATGGTATGGGGTCTACGTTAAATTTAAAATCAAATCAAATAAAAAATTGGTCAGAGGGTAGTTTGTTTATTTACCAGAAAATCAAAGCACAATTATATTGATAAACAGTGACTCCCACGATGCGATGGCGATGCCTGTCACGTGGGAGTCAGATCGAAGATGGGAAAATCAACTGCTTTTCTTTTAGATTTTGAAGAAGTTAGTTGACGGTGTCATCTAACTTCCCGGACTGGCCCGTTAGTCGAGTGGTCAGAGACCCTGGCCACGAAACCAAGGGTCGCGGGTTCGAATCCCGCTAGGGGCAAATATTTCGTGTGATGAACATGGATATTTGTACTCGAGTCATGAATGTTAATAAACGTATTTAAGTATGTCTATCCGTTCACCTAGTAACCATAGCACAAGCTTATATGCTTAGTTTGGGACTAGGGAATTGGTGTGTCAGTCTGAAGAATTTATTATTATTATTTATATTTATGTACTTTGTGTGCCTCAGTTTCCACTGGGTTATAGGGGAAAGAACGGGCCTAAGCCAAGTACAGTCCCTGTGCTGCGAAAAAGATGTATTTATTTGCTATGTAGGGTTATGCGGTAAGGTGGATGTATGCGATTATTATTATTATTATTATCTGGCGCATTAAACTGAGTCATCGTAATTTAATTTTGTAACATAAAAGAATATGTATTTTCATAATAAAGAGGAACGAAGAGGAACAAGGAGCAATAAATTCCTTAAATCAAACTTCTTAGCAAAACGAGTTGTGTTAAATAGAAAATTGTGAAAAAATAGTGACAATTGGCTAGCTCATCTAAATACAATAATACTAACATCATGCCTATAATCCCCGAAGGGGTAGGCAGAGTCAAAGAGGCAGCAGGCCCCTTTAACCACATTCAGCCAGAAACAAAACTGGGCTGGGCAAAATGGAAAATTGTGAAAAAGTGGTGACAAGTGGCTAGTCTGTCGCCCACACAATCAGATACCCAAAACCCGATACACCATTAGTCATCTTCTACGATATGCTAGGCAAGAACCACAGATGGCACATTCTTTTTAAGTCCCAGACCAACATAGGACAATGTAGTGGGTTAGATGGAAAATTGTGAAAAAGTAGTGACAAGTGGCTAACTCGTCGCCTACACAATCATATACCCGAAACCCTATATACCATTAGTCGCCTTTTACGACATGCTAGGCAAGAAACACACTTGATATATTATTTTTGAGTTCCAGTTTATCATGAAACATAAAGTAATGTAACAAAAAACTGAATTCAAACCAACCACTTAATTAGTCGCAATTCACAAGTCACTCGCTCGACTGTCACCACGGCTTAGCCCAGCGGTGATATAAACATTTTAAATCCAATATAAAGAGTCTAATTCACATTTAACTGGATTATTCCAGTGATAGCGGAGTGCACGCCACCTAGTGTTTTGGTTCCACATAACCGTTGGAGCCATGCCAGGGGGCGTGGTGGGAGTGATAGGCTGAAGCGACCTTCGGACGAGGGCTGGTCCTTGAGAATGTGTTACATGGTTACCGGGTTTGGTTATTAATGCAATTATCTTAGCCTTGTAGCTGACAATTGTTAGACAAGCCTTAACGGTGTTCCAAACGATTTGAAATTGATATACTGTGGGCAGTGAGAGATATTTTATTTCTCATTTATCATTATAAATCTGTGTTTTCTTCGAAAATTTGTATGCTAAAGGGGATTTTTGAAATATTTATGTTCGTTACCATTAGTTATTCCAAAACAAATAAATTCTTATGGTTCATTTAAATCAGATGTTCAATAATTATTAAATATTTATCTTTGATTGCGTCTACCATGTTACGTAAAAGGTCACACATATTTATGTTGTAAATACGAAAGAAATTCTGTCCATCCGTAACTGATTGGGTCGTTCAGTGTTTCGTCCCAATGGGACGAGTCACTAAATTTAAAAAAATTATAATAAATTTGTTCTTTGAAATTTAAAAAAATCGTTCATATCTCGTAACTTGCACCGCATGGCTGGGGCACGCAAGACTGTCACTTGTTTATGTGCAAAAAGCCTACGGTGGTGTAAAGTGGCCTGCAGTACCAAGTTTAGTCTTTAAGATTAAGCTGTTAGCGACTCCGGCGGTCGGTGATAGAACAGATTTGTGGCGCTATGAGAGCTGACCGGAGATTATCTGCCGGCCTAGTCAGCTGAATGTAGATGATTCGGATGTGTTTATTGTCCCATGTTGGTCTGGGACTTAAAAAAGAATGTGCCAACTGTGTTTCTTGCCTTGTCGTAAAAGGCGACTAATGGTATATCGGATTTTATGTTATTACTAGCTGTGCCAGCGGTGTCACCCGCGTTTATGGTTAATATTATAAAGACTATTTCCGTCATACATGATTTCTATGTAACTTTAACGATTAAGGCTGCACACGCGACGGAAGCTTAAAAATGGAGTAACTTCTCCCGTTTTCCCAACATTTCCCTTCACTACTCTGCTCCTATTGATTGTAGCGTGATGAAAAGTATACTATAACCTGCCCAGGAGTATGAAGAATAATTGTAACAAGTTTCGTTAAAATCCGTCGAGTAGTTTTTGTTTCTATAAGGAACATACAGACAGACAGACAGACAGACAGACAGACAAAAAATTTACTGATTGCATTTTTGGCATCAGTATTGATCACTGATCACCCCCTGATAGTTATTTTGAAAATATATTTCATGTACAGAATTGACCTCTCTACAGATTTATTATAAGTATAGATGTAGGCGACCAGCTAGCCACTTGTCACTTTTTACGATTTTCCACCCAGCCCAGTTTTATTTTTTAGCCAAATGTGGTTGAGGAGGCTCGCTGCTCTTTTGACTCTGCCAACTTCTTAGGGGATTACGGGCGTGATAACACGTATGCATCCTATAATCCTAACCTATGCAATAAGTGTTTATCGATTGATTTTTGTTTAAACCAAAGGTAGAGGTCCTTTTACCTTGGGTGGGACCAAGATTTTAGATCTACGTCTTAATTTGCAAGAATTTCGTCAAAACGATGTACAGTGTATCTTTCTTGACTTGATTATTAGCGTCATCTCTTGCAGTCCTGATATTAATGACTGTTCATTGAAACATTTTTAGTATTTTATCATCTTTACCATTGCTTTAAACATGGCAGCCAATATTGCTGTGGAATCCACAACAAGGAAACAACAACTCTATCCAATACAAACATCTCACAGCAAAACAGACACCCCAATTTTAAGGTGTTTTGAACCGCGTACCATCACGCGAGGCAAAACAAAGTTACTATCAAGCTAAAAAATAAAAATATTATACCATCACACAGTCAGTCAATCTCCGGACAGGAAGGAATTGAAGAAGCGATAAGGTTTAAAACCACATTCAGCCAAAAAAACTTGAATTGGGTTCGATGGGACAATGTGTCATACAAAGTAGTCACAAGTGCCTAATACGTTGCCTGTACAATCATAAACTTAACACGATACACCATAAGTCACCTTTAGCGACATGCAAGGCAAGGTCCACAGTTGTTACATTATTTTAGAGACCCGGGTCGGGCCAAAAATTTGTGGCTGGGTATTTCAATATTAAAATTTCTCAGTAACTGCTCGGAGTCAGGAAGTTGGCGGTTTAATCACCCCCGTGCCTCGGAAAGCACGTTAAGCCGTTGGTCCTGCGCCTGACTTCTCTCCGGTCATGTCGAATTGCCGTCTCACCGGACTATGAGAGTGAAGGAATAGAGAGTGCACTTACGTTTGCGCATACACTTGTGCACTATAATATCTCCTGCGCAGTTGGTTAATCCTGTTGAGATTGGCCGCCGTGACCGATATCGGTTAGGAGGACATTATTATTTAGAGACCTACACCATGGGATATCTATAATATAAAAATGAATCGCTGAATGTGTTGCTAAGCGCAAATCTCGAGAACAGCTGAACCGATTTCGCTATTTCTTTTTTAGTTGTGTTTGTTATTATCAAGTGTAGGTTCTTATGAAAGAAAAATGTAAAAAAGTTGCGCGGTAAAAAAAAATAATGAGTATTGAAAATCCGAGAACGGGGCGTTACGAAGAGCGCCGGGTCGGCTAGTTTTCAAATAAAAATGTTACAAGAACGAAATTCTCCAACCGCAAGAGTCTAATTTAAATTCTCCATTTTAAAACACTTAATAAATAAAATAGACAGCAAATTGTTTAAGAGCTGTAGTTCTACACACAATAAAAGTTACTTTTGGCTCGCAGCCAAACCACCTAGCGTTATTCTTGTGGTTTATTGGGAAAAATCCAGACCATCTCCTAACTAGCTGAATGGAATTGATTGTCTGGTATGTGTACGTAATATTTGGCTGGGGTTAGGGCGAATCCGTCAACTGCCTGCGAAGTGAAATGTGTTGGGTAGATTCCAGCGCTTTTGATAATTGTGATTGTTGCACTGAGGTCTGACTACCTGACTGGTCTGCTTTTGTTTGTTTAACTGGTGTTGTCCGGTTTCGTATATTCCTGTGCGTATAATCCTAATTATGGAAGTCATACAATCTCTGTGTCCTTAGGTGTGTAAGGATCGTGCCATATAGCGTTCAGTTCCCTCTGCCTACCTCGCTAGGGAAGTGGCGTGAAGTTTAGTTAGTTAGTCTATGATCTTACCAAAGAAAACGAGACACAGTCACACATTTTCTGGACTAACCATGTCAAATCGCCTCATTTTTTTACCGTCTCTTTTTTTCTTGAGTCTTTTCAGATATTCATTTTAATAACTATACTACTTTTACCCGCAGCTCTATCTATGTGGCATTCAGTCTGTTACAGAGACGTAACTGTGTGCTCTGCGGTATATGTATACATTTTACTTGGTAAAAAATATTCTATGTCTTTTAACATGGCGGTAAAATGTTGGCATCCTAATTTCTTTTAAAATAGTTAGTCGTGTAATAAGCAGACATAAAATGTAACAAACAAACAATGTTACATTCGCATTTATAGTATTAGTAATGATGTGTAACTAGAGCTGTTTAGTTCCCACTTTCATTGTTAAATCTAACAAACTTACCATATTAACATTAATAACATCTCTGTGAACATATTTACAAAGACTGTTCAGAAACTTATCGAAATTAATTACGCAGTTTGAAAATTAACTTTTGCTTGCTAATTTTAAACCGAAATAAGCTAGGTTGCGACCTAAATTAAACTTAACTGTGTGAAGGTCGCAACCGTGTAGTTTGCATAGCAATATAAATATGATAAATTTTAAAGTGTACGAGTGTATTCGGCGAATTTGGCTGTTATGTTCCGTTGGCTAGTCTTAAACTGGAGATAAAATCTGTCGAGTCTGCACAGTGGGAGCGCGAAGATTTGCTTTCGAGCAAAATTTTGGAGAATAGAAGATTTTATATGGTGTTGTTTACTTTCAGTGTGGATATTGGCACGACGACCTGAGAAAGTGTAATAAACTATTTTAATCTCGAAATCTGGAAACGGGTATTTGACACCATCATTTCTAGATTGTAGAACGCTAGCGAGGTAAAAACATTTTTATGTTATTGATAGATGGTTTGTATTATATTTTTGTCGCATATTTGAATTGTATTTTAAAGTGTAGTCAGAGTGTGCGACTTTAAATTATAGTGACGTCACCTGTTTCTAACTCTGTTAATTTTATATCGAAGTGATTGTTTTGAGTATACACTAAAGTTAGTGATTAATGTGTCAACTACCCTATTGGTATAAGTAAACCGGGTAACTGTACTTATATATTGAAAACATTTCATAGTTTACGGCTCATATGAATACAGAACATAACATAACATAACATTACGCCTATAATCCCCGAAAGGGTAGACAGAGCCAAAGGGGCAGCTGGCCCCTTTAACCACATTCAGCCAAAAAATATAATATACAGCTTATTTTTATATAAGGTTGACGCCGGATGGATCAATTAAAATAATAAAACTTTTTTACAATATGTCTTACGCTATGACATCAATGCCTATACAGCCTTGCTGTGAACATTTTATTAGGCCTATTTTCTGGAACTATTGGTCACATTTAATAAAAATAAAATCGAGTTGGTTTAGGTAGATAATGGGTAAAGCTTTTCTACATGCTCATAAACTCAATGCCCAATAGATGATTAGTCACCTTTTGGAACATGCTAGGCAAAAAACGATCCAGCTGATTATTTTAGGTTCCAGGTTCGGATGGGACAATAAAGATAATACATAATGATCACATTCTTGGTATTATGTCCCGTTTTTCATCACTATTCGCTTAAATCATCTACTATATTTCAGCTGTTGGATAAATATTAAAGATGTTAGCGAGTTTCCAATTTGATTTCGACAGGTCGGATTTTCCGATTGATTTTACACTTCCAATTCCAATTTTGGCTTCGATAACATTGAATCAAAGGTTATTTTAATGAAACCGATAAGTAATAGAATTTATCAAGATAATGATTTTGTTTATTAATAAGGTACATTGTATTTACTCTCTGAATAGTAATTAAGCAATGTTAAATTAAGCAAAATGTGTTTCTTTTTTCATTGTTATGTAGATAACAATTAACGTAATTAAATTTTAACAAAAATAAAAACCGACTTCAAAAAACCCCGCAAAAAATGTTTATAAAAAACACAAGTAAAAACTGCCTTAATAGCTATTTAAATGTCTAAACACTAAAAAGTATAAAATAATTTCTTTCGACTGCTTCGATGAAAGTATTAATCTTTAACACGTATTTAAATATTTACAATAATCAGTTAGTTTTGGAGTCGGTGCCAGCCCGCGTAATTATATCATCATTTCGGAATTTGCAATTATTTGTTTCTTGGTGAAGAGTGGTAAAATAGGTTTTGAATATACAAAATCAATAGTAAGTTAATATACTCATATTTTAACTAATTTGTTTCATATTGTTATTAGTAAGGTAATTTGTTATTAAGTGTCTACTTTTTTTTAGTTTGGCTGGCACCGACTCCAAAACTAACTGATTATTGTAAATATTTAAATACGTGTTAAAGATTAATACTTTCATCGAAGCAGTCGAAAGAATTTATTTTATACTTTTTAGTGTTTAGACATTTAAATAGCTATTAAGGCAGTTTTTACTTGTGTTTTTTATAAACATTTTTTGCGGGGTTTTTTGAAGTCGGTTTTTATTTTTGTTAAAATTTAACTTATTTGTTACTTTTTATTGAAATTTATTAATAGGTAGGTAGACCAAATCAAAACGAGCTGCTTTAATGAGACAGTGCCGGTCTTATGAGACTAAAGACGAAAAGGTATAACGAGCCTTTAATGTTTAAAGAATTACTAAAAACTACTAATCTACAAAGAGTTATACCTTTCATCATCAGCTAAGCAACATAACATGATGAGTACGAGACGCGAATACTGGAATCGTTTTAGAAACAATAAATAAAACACTTAACATGTCGTTAAAATTTAAGAGTGGCCCTCGTTTTCATGGAATCCCATCACTAGACCAAGACTTGGTGAAATTGAGACTATCTCGAGAATAACACTCAATATGGCCCTATAATATTGAAAGAATTATCCACGAACTCCTAATCGTTAAGGAGTTACACCTTCCATCATCAGCTCAGCAACATGAGATTATGAATACCAGACGTAAATACTTGAACTGTTTTAGAAAATAACTAAAATAGATTGTACGCGCCTATAATACTTGAGGGTTTCCCTCGATTTGCCTAAGATTCCTTCATCAGATCCAGATGTGGTACCAATAGGACCAACTCCAGGATATACCCTTTTGATTAAACAAAAGAACTCTAAAAATCGTCTTACGATTCTCGAAGATATCAATATTTAAAGAATCATAAACTAATTCCTAATCGTTAAGGATTTGTACCTTCCATCATCAGCTCACCAACATAAGATGATAAGTACCATGCGTAAATACTTGAACAATCTTAGAAAATGTCTAAAACACATTGTACGTGCCTATAAAGTTTGAGGGTTGCCCTCGATTTTCCTGGGATCCCTTCATCAGATCCTGACTTGGTGGTAATGGGACCAACTCGGGAGTAAACCCTTTCGATTAAAAAAAAAAATTTGGAAATCGGTTAACAATTCTCAGAGATATCGAGTAACATACATACAAAAAAAAAAAAAAAAAAAAAATTCAGTCGAATTGAGAACCTCCTCCTTTTTTTTGAAGTCGGTTAAGAAATAGGTTATGATCGATTGAATAACAATACGTGGGAATAGTTATTGATAATATACCACAAAAATAATAGTTATCTATCTGGTATTATATAATAACTTACCTATGTAACTATAAAGACAATAATACCATTGAAAACGAATTATTTCATTATATACATACATACATATCATCATACCAGCAATCCCCTAAGGGGTAGGCAGAGTCAAAGGAGCAACTAGCCGCCTCAACCACATTCAGCCAAAAAATAAAAACTGGGTTGGGTGACATGGAAAATTGTGAATAATTAGTGACAAGTGGCTAGCTCGTCGCCTACACAATCACACACCCAAAACCATTAGTCGCCTTTAACGACATGCTAGGCAAGGAACACAGTTGGCACATTATTTTAAAGTCATATACCAACCTAGGTCAATAATTTTATTAATCGAACGGTTTTTCGATTCAGGACTGATCTTAGTAGTCACAGCACATCTCTCTTCTAACTTTATTACTCGTAAGATTTTGCATAAGTAATCTGGTAGGACTTTACGGTTCTGATAAAAAAAACCTACGAAAGTCTTTAAAAAACTTCAACTATATAAGAAATTTGCAGCTTAGAGAAAACAACCTCCATACTGAAGACCGAGACCTGAAAGGAAAACCTAGATCAGTTTTTAACCGACTTCAAAAAAAAGAAGGAGGTTCTCAATTCGACTGATTTTTTTTTTTTTTTTTTTTTTTTTTTTTTTTTGTATGTATGTTACTCGATATCTCTGAGAATTGTTAACCGATTTCCAAAATTTTTTTTTTAATCGAAAGGGTTTACTCCCGAGTTGGTCCCATTGCCACCAAATCAGGATCTGATGAAGGGATCCCAGGAAAATCGAGGGCAACCCTCAAACTTTATAGGCACGTACAATGTGTTTTAGACATTTTCTAAGATTGTTCAAGTATTTACGCATGGTACTTATCATCTTATGTTGGTGAGCTGATGATGGAAGGTACAAATCCTTAACGATTAGGAATTAGTTTATGATTCTTTAAATATTGATATCTTCGAGAATTGTAAGACGATTTTTAGAGTTCTTTTTTTTATTCAAAAGGGTATATCCTGGAGTTGGTCCTATTGGTACCACATCTGGATCTGATGAAGGAATCTTAGGCAAATCGAGGGAAACCCTCAAGTATTATAGGCGCGTACAATCTATTTTAGTCATTTTCTAAAACAGTTCAAGTATTTACGTCTGGTATTCATAATCACATGTTGCTGAGCTGATGATGGAAGGTGTAACTCCTTAACGATTAGGAGTTCGTGGATAATTCTTTCAATATTATAGGGCCATATTAAGTGTTATTCTCGAGATAGTCTCAGTTTCACCAAGTCTTGGTCTAGTGATGGGATTCCATGAAAACGAGGGCCACTCTTAAATTTTAACGACATGTTAGATGTTTTATTTATTTTTTCTAAAACGAGTCCAGTATTTGTGTCTCGTACTCATCATGTTATGTTGCTTAGCTGATGATGAAAGGTATAACTCTTTGAAGATTAGTAGTTTTAAGTAATTCTTTAAACATTAAAGGCTCGTTATACCTTTTCGTCTTTAGTCTCATAAGACCGGCACCGTCTCATTAAAGCAGCTTGTTTTGATTTGGTCTACCTACCTATTAATAAATTTCACTAAAAAGTAACAAATAAGTTAAATTTTAACAAAAATAAAAACCGACTTCAAAAAACCCCGCAAAAAATGTTTATAAAAAAACAAGTAAAAACTGCTTTGATAGCTATTTAAATGTCTAAACACTAAAAAGTATAAAATAAATTCTTTCGACTGCTTCGATGAAAGTATTAATCTTTAACACGTATTTAAATATTTACAATAATCAGTTAGTTTTGGAGTCGGTGCCAGCCAAACTAAAAGAAAGTATACACTTTATAACAAATTACCTTACTAATAAAAATTTCATACAAATTAGTTATGTAAAATATGAATATCTAATAACCTACTAGGTATTGATTCTGTATCTTCAAAACCTATTTTACCACCCTTCACCAAGAAACAACAAAATGCGAAATTCCGAATTGATGACGAGTATGACGACCGTATATAATAACGCAGGCTGGCACCGACTCCAAAACTAACTGATTATTGTAAATATTTAAATACGTGTTAAAGATTAATACTTTCATCGAAGCAGTCGAAAGAATTTATTTTATACTTTTTAGTGTTTAGACATTTAAATAGCTATCAAAGCAGTTTTTACTTGTTTTTTTATAAACATTTTTTGCGGGGTTTTTTGAAGTCGGTTTTTATTTTTGTTAAAATTTTCCAATAACAGTATACCCACAAGGCTCCAATGCTTTTATTAATAAACAATTTCTAAGTGCAGTAAAAAAGTCTGCGTTGTACTTCACCCCGTAATAAATCAGTGCACACGTCCCGGCATTCCAGAAAAACTTTATTGAATCTATCGGGGCTCGGCGCGGGAAAAAGAGCTCCGCTTAGATTTACCGACGTTTTGACTAGTTCTAGGGATCGTATTCAGTTTTTCTACGTAGTATATTTAGCTGTACTACTTAGTACGTTTACGTTTTAGTACGTAGTAGGTAGTACGTTTCTACGTAGTATATTTCACAGAATAGAAAGTAAATTAGTTGGTACACGTTATTCTCTTTATTTATTTATTTATAATTTCACACTTAACAATATATTTGGAATGCAGTTACGTGGACCCTGATAGGATGTAGCATGTATATAGGTAAGTTGTTTATAAATATCGTGATTGCGTCAGTCAATCAATTGTTATGGAAAATATTTTCGTAATGGGATACCAAAGTTATCTTTTTTATGGAACGATATTATTGATAGAATTGAATTGTCGATAAAATTTCAATATATATTATAGACTGAATGCTACACGGGCGGAACCGCGGGAATAAACAAATAAATAGGTTTCATTTATTTGTCTCAAATACGAACGTACGTAGGCATGGGATAATGTTCTTTTCTGGCTTGAATCGGAGGCTTACACACAAATATTCCGGCAGAAGCAAGCATACTATTAGTAAGGTATAAAATAACTCCCCAAAACTCCTTCAAAACCGAGAAATTAGGTCTCCAAGCCCCTCAACTACGAGATTACCGGTCTAGTTCAATTTTAGTGCATTTCAAACGGAACTCCCGAAACTCGAATTGAATGGATTAAAAAGTTTGCCGAGTTTATGCCTCGCCATCCATCAAGGGGAAACGAGAAGGGTAATGCTTTGGCTAATTAAAAGTTAATAAGCGGCTTTACCATGGTAGTTGTTCTTATTTTTATACCTCTAATAATAGGGTTTATGACGTAATCTAAATCACGAATGTTAGAATAGTTTGAGTGCCACTGGGTTATGGTTTTGTAATTAAACCTGTTATGTGAAATTAATTTAGTTAGCTTTTTCCCGCAACTTTGCTCGCATCAATGTTTGCAATTTGCTATCCCCCGGGAATATAGTTTTTGTCATCAAATTTAGTCCAACTTAAATATAAAATTTGTTAGAATATGCTTTTACTAATATCATTAAGATAGGTTATTTGTTTGTATTGGATAGGCTCCGAAACTACTGGACCGATTTGAAAAATTCCTTCACCAATGGCAAGCTATATTATCAGCTAGTAACATAGGCCATAATTTTATCCCCATCTTCCCACGAGAACGGGAGCGATGGTAGCCCAATGGTAAGGACTCGCGCTTCATTACCGTAGGGCGCGGGTTCAAACCCGAGCACGTACCTCTGGATTTTTCAAGTCGTACGTTTTTATACCACTAGCGTGAGGGAAAATACGTGATGAAACCTGCAAATTCAAAAAATGGTTACGAAGGTCAGAGCGGCAGTCGCTTCAATAAAATGTAATTACTAACCAGACTCGCTAAATCCTGGATCGGCCCCGACTTAGCGCAGGACATAACGCTAGGAAGATGATGATTCCCAATAGAACGGGTGCTATGTGAATGAAACTGCAGGGCGCTGCTATAATTGATAAGAACAAAGTAAAAATGCCGAACTGTTAAATTGGACCGAGAAGATTCAAACAAAGTTTCTAATTAATTACACTTAGCGCTGATATTGTCTCGCGTCGTCGTAATGACGCTTTAACTATCGCAGCGATCGAAGTTACACCCGCATCTACTTTGTAACTCAACAACGAACGAAAGAATATTCGGGAAGTTTTCGAGCCGAACCACTTATGAGTTGGAAAGTTAGTCGGTATTGTGTTGTACGTCAACATTGTTTGGGTATTAACGGTTTGAAATATAACATGATGTTATTGAAGTTCTTGTCAATTACATTGAACCTACTTTTTCTTCTTTGAAGTCCAATTTAACAAAAGGAGTGTTTATTTTTATTAGTTTACATAAGTAGTCTCGTGTTGAACAATAATGTTTCTTATGATTCGTGATTACGCAGGCGACGAGCTAGCAACTTCTCACTGCTGTTTCACAATTTATCTAACCGAACTCAATTTAATTTTTGGCTGAATGTGGTTTAACGTGTCTTGCTCTTTGGGCTCTATCTACCCCTTCAGGGATTACCGTCGTGATGGTAAGCATATATGCACGTATGTAGCTTAGATTTCCAGTAATAACCCAACTTAATTAGTATTATCATTATCATCAACCACACTCATCCACTATTGGACATAGGCCTCTCCTCGTGAAATGCCACTGGGTCCGATCTTTGACTAACTTGTTCAGGGCTTCTATTTCAGTATGATCTAAGGAGCTGTGTCATTTTATTTACAATTTCACTGAATAGATAAAAAAATCATGACCTCAACACAATATCAGTTGCTAAATCACCTTGATTCTCCTATCTGTAATGAGTAGGCCAGAACATTTATCCGTAGAAGCATCTATCCCAAAGCGAGCCTAAGCTTACTAAGCTTTAAAAGTCCAGGAGCAACTCTAAACAATCTACTAGCTAGCCGAATTGGCACCTGAGGTAACCTCGTTGCCTCTCGGCGCGGGAGTAAGTGACGCGCGCAGGCCTTTCAGCGATATGGTTGGTTAGGGTGAGGTATACGGGACAAGCGATGAGCGATTGGCGTCTTTTATGAAGATCAAGAGACATCTCTAGCCTTGAGTCTGGTCTAGGTCCCAAGTCTAGTTTAAACGGGAACACTAGGATCACCAATTAACGGAATATTCTCCATGTTGGTTCGGGACTTAAAAATAATGTGCCGACTGTGTTTGCTTGCTAATGATGTCTTAAAAGGTGACTAATAGCGTACGCAATATACAATTGGTTTCTGATTGTCTAAGTGACGAGCTAGCCTTTTGACACTATTACAGTTCTCCAAATCTAACTCATTTTACTAATAGCTAAAAGTGAATATAGGACCGTTCTCTTCCTTAGACTTTGTATCTCTTCGGGATTTGATAGTATGTTTTGACATAAAAATTAAAATCTGATTACAAAAGAATCGTGCTTTAAAAAAATATTCCCATTTTTTTTTCAGCTTATGGCTGTAATCGTATAATTAACTGATAAAAAACTTTTATGTTATTTAGTTTTGTTACCGGAACTATACATTAATATTATAAAGACGAAAGTTTGTGAGTATGTATGTTTGTTACTTCTTCACGCAAAAACTACCGTATGGATTTTAATGAAACTTTGAATAATGTAGCTTATACACCCGAATAACATATAGGCTATGTTTTATGGACGTACCGAATCAATTATTGAGGTGATGATGTAAAAACACAAAATTCATTATGATTTTATCATTCTTCTTCGCTTTCTTTTGGCGTAGTCTGTTAAAAACTCTAGAAGCATCACCAAACAAAGCTAGCAGGATTGGCGACAGAGGTAACCTCGTTGCTTTTCGGCGCGGGCGTCGGCCTTTCAGCGATATGGTTGGTTAAGGCAACGGAGTGGGGTATAAGTAACAAGCGATTAGAGTGTCGTCGAACTGTTATCAGTCTTTAAGAATTGTATTAAGGTTTAGTTTTGATGGAAACTTTATGCGCCTACAGACGAAATGTAAAGTATTTAAATAACTTATATGTTAAACGATGTCAAGGTATTCACATCCTACTAATATTATAAATCCTACAAATGTTATAAATGCGAAAGTTTGTTTGAATGTGTTGATGTTTTCACGTAAAAACTACTAAATAGATTTTAATGAAGTTTAGAATAATATAGCTCAAACACCCGAATGATATATAGACTATGTTTCATCGATGTACCAAGCAAGCGAAGCCCCGGGCAGAAACTAGTAGCTAATGCGTGTATGATACACGTCAACCCGAATTAAAAAGTTAAAACTGGGCTGAGTAAGATGATTTTTTTTTTAAAGTAGTTACAGGCGGCTATCTCGTTGCCTACATAATCACTTACTAAACACTCGATATACCATTTGTCATCTTTAACGACATGCTAGGTAAGGGATACGTGTACACACACATACACACATATTATATACTATACACAAGTTGGCATATTTTTATAGGCCCAGCGTAACATCGGACAAAGACTGGGTGTAATCCGCTCCCGCTACCGCCTAAGCTTTGCCCCAGCTACAAAGAGCGAGCCCAGTTGTGCTGAATGTATTATTCAGCCGCCCGTACGTGTCGCGTTGAGCCCGCACTATCACTAGCTATTGGACGCAACGCTACATGCAATGTAAGGAAATGCCTTAGTGAACTAGATTTTTTGGGCAGTATGTGGCTGGGAATGTAATGAATATGGATGCACTATGTAGCATATACTTAATTAAGTGTTTCCTGTCGTTTTACTATTTAAATGTGCTTTAATAACTCTTCGATTTTGTTATGAAATGAGTTTCAATTGACGATTCAGCTTATTCTTAAGTGAACATAAAGGATTAAATGAAAGTGTATTGAAAGGGAAAAATCAAAATAATACGTATCGTTTAACGTCGATCCCCGAACTTTTTTTAAGGAAATAGAAAACCTTGCTATCAAACTATACATCTAAATTGTGTGCCCTCATTTTAGTCCTCGTCTAGAAGTATCACAAATTATTTTGATTAAATTTAATTTTAAAAGCTTCATTATACTGATAAGTATAACGATTTTAATGTAAAATTATATTTAATCGCTAAAAAAAAGTAGCCGTCCATTTCAAACATCGTAAAAATTTTAAACATCAAATGTTCCCTCGACTTCCATTACAGAACGACACAAAATTTCGCCTAACCCGAATCGGCCACTTTCAAAACCTTGTATTCGCAGTTCCGTCCACCAACCACGAAACAAGTGCATGAAACAGCCTTGTAAATCCCGAAGCAACACTTATCGAGATGAAATACTGTTTAATATTCTACAAAGTGTCCACAATAAAGCTCAAGAGCTTCTTAAAATGGTTTCTGGGACAGTCTGTGCGGAGGAAATCGTCTGAGCACATGATGATACTAACTCAGCCGAGTGATAAAATTGTGATTCAATGCTTTTGTTGCTTAATGGTATGTTATGTATTTACTTGAACTATAGTCTTTTTATAGGTGATTAATACTTAATTGGGATGTCGAATGCTTGTTATTGATATTAACATAAAGATGTAGCGATTTAAACGTAAATTAAAGTTTTACAGTTTAATCTGTCGTAAGTAAAGAACTATCATTATTTATAGTTAAATTTAATCACCTAGAACGAAATATTACACTTAAAATAACATCAGGAGTAATGGTGATTTCTTATCAGTTATCTATGTCCATCATTTCATAAATTGGCCCAAGTACGTACAATTGCTATAGCTTATGTGTGATTCAGAATCGTAAAATGTTACCGGCGACATTCGTCCGTCATGACCAATTTTCTCGTTTTTAATATCAAAAAGATTAGCAACCAATTCTCCCCTAATAAGAAAGGGCTACTGGCCTTAATTGGCTACACAATCGAAGCAAATACTCCAATAAGGCCTGATAGTTCCGAGCCTATCGGCGGAGTGGACACTCGAATCTAAATCGGTGGCCACATCGGCTCGTATTTTCGCAGGCCCGTTCCGTCCAATAACTGGGCTCGTGGTGAATTTTTGGGGTATATCCCGACGTCTGCGGAGTTGTCAGTCCAAGTGTGGGGAGGGAGCGGGAGGCGGTGTTCATTTTTGTTCCAATTCAGCTTCCATCTATGATGCTCCTATTTCTTCGTTGTTATTATTTGACTAGTATTTTTACTTTGGTATCTGTGGTGGTGGTACTGTTGGTACATATTTTTTTTTTGAATTTTGGAATTCAATATCTTCTAAAAATTTTTACAAAAAATATTATAAAAATTATGTAGGTATGATTGTATGTATGATAAACATAGTCTGTATGAGTTTAAAAGAGAGTGGCACAGAGCAGCATACTTTGTATAGCATACTTAAATTTATTTGTAATTTAACTAAAAAAAAAAAATACCAAAACATTTGACTAAACTAAAAAAGATATAAATTAGCTTATATTATTTCTACAATACACTTCCAAATTACAGAAAATAATTAAAGTTTTTAAAAATATTTTAGTTATAAAATATCTTGAATTAAAAATGTTCAACAGCCTAAACAGCTCAAAAGGACATTAAAATAAAAAAAACGAGTCTACCTTCCAAGTCTACAAGTTACTACAAGCGACTACTATGTAATTTACACAAAATCGCTTCCGCTTATCGCTCACGCTCCGTTAATATCCGTACGAGCGCCTGCTTCTGAGTGAATTAGACTTTTACGAGCAACTCGAATCCGTGCCACGTATCTGAGGTAACGACGCAAATTGACCAAAAATATATCGCCCTAATCATAATATAGCGAATGGGGCGATATTTCACACGGCTCCCTAGGGCGACTAATGTGGGCGACGGAGTGCAGAATGTAGTGCATCCGGACTGATTGCGAAATGGGATCGGATTGTCCGGTGTTAGGAAAATGCAGCTGCGTCGTAAATGTCTTTCGGAGGACACTGAGTCGTGTAACTGAGGTTTTGTAACCTCAGTTGTGAATTAGTATGATATAGAACTGAGTAAAACTTGAAATATAAAATTAAATAAAATGGAGTTAAATGAAATTAAATAAAATTAAATGAAATTATTTCTGCAAGTAGATTTGTACCAACTTCTTTTGCACGTCACACTTTTTTACCGTACTAACTCCTTGACGTGAATGGCCTGATAAGAAGAGGTGCCGCGGTATATCATTAAAAACTTCACTGTGAAGAGCGCGAGTGCGAGCACATTATTTTGCATAAACATTTTCAGAATTTAAACAATCGTCTATTTTGTAATTATATTTGTATTGACTGCCTCGTTGGTCTAGTGGTAGCATGCGCCGCCTAAGGACCAAGGGGTCCCGGGTTCAAATCCCGGGTCGGGCCAAAAAATTGTGGCTGGGTATTTCAATATCGAAATTACTTAGTAACAGCCCGGAGTCAGGAAGCTGGCGGTTTAATCACCCCCGTGCCTCGGAAGGCACGTTAAGCCGTTGGTCCTGCGCCTGACCTCACTCTGGTCATGTCGAATTGCCGTCTCACCGGACTATGAGGGTAAAGGAACAGAGAGTGCACCTGTGTTCGCGCACACAATTGTGCACTATACTATTTCCTGCGCAGTTGGCTAATCCTCATTGAGATTGGTCGCCGTGACCGATATCGGTTAGGAGGACATTTTTTTTATTTTGTAATAACTCTTTCTTATCAAACATGATTAAATATAAGACTTAAATTTCAGCGTGGGTAATTCGATATCATTTTGAGGCAGTTTATTAAATATTTTTATGATTAGACGTACAAATGAACCACTAATCCTATTAAGCCTGAGTTTGGGAACGGCGAGTTTGTTTTTATTTCTCATATTAAACTGGTGACCATCAGATTTAGATTTTTTATGTGCATGATACAATCAAAAAATGTGTTGTACAATGTCTTTGTAGTGAATTAATTAACAATGTAAATGAGAAAAATTGTGATATATAATAATAATAATAAATTCTCCAGACTGACACACCAATTCCCTAGTCCAAAAGTAAGCTTGTGCTTGTGCTATGGATACTAGGTATACGGATAGACACACTTAAATATGTTTAATAAATAAATAAATAAATTCTCAAGACTGACACACCAATTCCCTAGTCCCAAACTAAGCTTATGCTTGTGATATGGATACTAGGTGAACGGATAGACATACTTAAATACGTTTATAAACATCCATGACTCGAGTACAAATGTCCATGTTTATCACACGAAACATTTGCCCCTAGCAGGATTCTAACCCGCGACCCTTGGTTTCGTGGCCAGGGTCTCTGACCACTCGACCAACGCATTCCCGCATGGGGAAAATATTTTGTGTAAAGAACATGGACATTTGAACTCATGGATGTTTATAAATGTATGTCTATCCGTTCACTTAGTATCAATAGGACAAGCTTATAGCTTAGTTTGGAACTAGGGAATTGGTGTGTCAGTCTGGAGAATTTTATTGCTATTTATTAGACGCGGGGAAATCCTTGTCGACATACTTATATACAAACTTGAAACCAATACCGCGTTTACGTATGTAACAAAGAATTATCGTTAGCTGTTAACCCCATGTTACGTGATCTCTGCCTACCCCCATGGGAAAAAGGCGTGACATTATGTATGTATGTATGTATGTTAACCCCATGTCTAATTGTATCACCAGCGTACTTCACGAGCCTGCAGTCTATTACTAGACTAGGTGTAAGTAGTGTTGTGTGATACACTGAAGTGCGGTTATCGATAAAATTTACAATAAATGAAGGTAAACAGGTTTATGAAGGTAAACTTTATTCTTTATTTCTTTATTTCAAAAGGCTCAGTTATGAAATACTGTCAATCGGTAAAATGGTTGTAGTTGAATTATTTTGGATGGGTGGTTTTTATAACTTAGTAAGGTGAAAAAAAGGTGGTGTATATTGTAGAAAGAAAACTGTTGAAGTTACCTTAATATTTAGTAAATTATATTTCATTGTGTTACTAAACACAAATGAAAACAAAGTTATCTTTACACGCGTCTAAGTAAAGGTATACTTAATTTTTAACGGTGATCAATTGCTAGTAATTGATTACCATTTAATTTCAGCTCACCACAATATCGATAAATTTATCGACAACCAAACAACACTATGCAACTGACCAGCAGTTAACGTGATCTATTTGCATTGTTGCAGTGCATCTACGGGTGCTACGTGCATTCCGCGATCCTGCCCACCTTCCACCGGAGATGTTACTGGTTGCTGCAGGTATGTGTATAACGTGTATACTGTGTTGGTATGTCAACGATACTCAGGTATTTAGGTAGACTAATTAACTGCACTAAACGCAATAAACATTGCTTGATGAACACTTCAGCGCAATACACCAAAGTCGCCGAGCCGCCTTCACGACAGCGGCCTTCATGAAAATGATCACGGCAGCGCCATGAGCCCGCGTGACATGTTAGCGGCATGTCGGCGGCTTGCGTGTACGTAAGCGCTCGCTTACGGGCAACACTGGAGCGGCAATGAGTGAAGCCGCCAACTAGCCCGCCGACAAAAAAGTTGCCGACATAGATCAGCGGGTCGGCGGCTTTGGTATGTTACGCTTTAAATGTGCTGTCCAAAACAGATAAAGGACCATCACATAGAAAATCAATTGACTGACTCAATGGTACATTCGGTTGTGAGCCTGTCCTATGCGCCAAGGATTGTGGATCCCCATTCTTGATGAATACTTGTGTTTGTTCTGTATCTGGAATAGGTATGTATAATATTTAAGTACCTATGTATTTGTAATACCACGGCTAATTCTGGTATCCGTAACGAAAGTGCATAAGGTACTTGTTTCGGAATTAGATCAAATATATGTGAAGTTGTCTGATATTTATAATTATTTTAACGATACTATATATATATCTATATATCAGTTGCTACATTTTAGCTGACTTTTTTATGGTTGACAGACTTCCGTCCCCGGCAGACCAAAAATGCCTCATACCACTTTATATAATAAAAAAAAATGAATTTTGTAAATCGGTTTACGATTCTCAGATATATCGAGTAATATACATACAAAAAAAAACTGTCCAATTGAGAACCTTCTCCTTTTTTAAAGTTGGTTAAAAGTATAGTGTACATACTTCAATAATAAACAATGATCTAAATCAGCACTTAATAAAGCCAACGGAATCAAAGTCAGAAGAAGCTAGAAGCCCAATAAACGGACGAGTTATAAAACCGCAAATGGAAATATTTTATGCGACAAGTCCCGTTTCCGGATCCAATAAAAACTTTTACTTAGCGTCCACGGGACTTAGCTCGTATAAATTGGAAAATCCCGGTTATTCCATTAATATCCGAACGATTCCGGGAAGATATATTACAAATATCGGGAACGCAATTCGCGGTACCAATGCCGTTTAAGCCGCGGTGTATGGGGAGCGAGGAGGCGACGATTTTGTTACGTCACTAGTGATTCATTTTACGTCCCTCTTGCCTCGGAAAGAAAGAAAAAAAAAGCAAGAACATTTGTTGGTAACACATACAATGACAAAACAGAATACTGAACAATATTTTAATTTAAATTAAACAAAAGACAAAAAGAGTAAAAGATAAAAAAAAAATGATAGGTACATAATAGTCGAACGAACAGAGTATGTGCTGCCAACTAGATCCCAGACTCAGCATAATGCTGCTGCGGCGTCGGGTAAACACCGCAGAAGCGCTGGTATTCTGGCCAGATCTAATGTGGAGTGGCAACATTTAAATGGACAGGTACAAATAAGATTTACAAAAAAAAGCCACGCCTACAAGCGAATAAGTGAACCAGCGCCGTTAAGCCGTTGGTCCTGCGCCTGACCTATCTCCGGTCATGTCCAATTGCCGTCCCACCGGACTATGTGGGTAAATGAACAGAGAGTGCACCTGTGTTTGCGCACACACTTGTGCACTATAATATCTCCTGCGCAGATGGCTAAACCTCGTTGAGATTTGCCACCGTGACTGATATCGGTTAGAAGGACATTATTTATAATAGTTGCTTTCCAATTGTTTAACAAAGACCAATAGTTATTATGTAATGTTTTAATTGTTAGATAACTAATTACCGATATTTTCCGTGAAACTATCGGGATAAAAAGTAGCCTATTAACTCCTGGCTTATGTTACTTTATAAAACACAATTATAAACAAAACTATTTAGAATCAGTCTTTTACAAACAAACAGACAAATAAACGTACATAAGTAAATTATAAGCTGAACGCTTATAATTTCCACATTGAAAAACCATCATCTACTTTCTCTTTATAATCCTTACAGCTAAATATTAGCTGTAAGGATTATAAAGGAAGAAGGAATATAAAATAAATGCTCCTTTAACTCTACCTGTTAAATCTTTACGCCTAAAGTACTCCAGATCGTCAAGGTTAGATGGAAAATTGTGGAAAAGCAGTGGCAAGCGGCTAACCTGTCGCCTACGAAATCACACACCTAAAACCCGATATACCATTAGTCGCTTTTTACGAGATGCTAGACAAGAACAGTTGCCATATTCTTTTTAAGTCCCAGACCAACATGGGACAGTGGACTGGGTTGAATGGAAAGCTGTGAAAAAGGAGTGACAAGTGGCTAGCTAGTCGCCTACTCAGTCACATACCCAAAAGCCTGTAAACCATAATCGCCTTTTACGACATGCTAGGCAAGAACCACAGTTGGCACTTTCTTTTTTTGTCCCAGATCAACATGGGCCAAGTCCCAGACCAACATGGGACAAAGTAGAGTTTTATTATACTCAGGCAAAGCCGCAAAAGCTAGCCTCCAATAATCTGTTCCGCTTCCCGTGTGTACAAGGCTAAATGTATCAATACCGTGAATTTCAAAGATTCATATTTTCTTTACGGCGACAAGGTGCCTGCACTCGGAACTTGTGAAATTGAAAAATCTATCTTGAAAGATTTCATATATCGTATATCTTAAGCGGAATGTATGAATTAACTTGAAAGATTTCGGATCCGAGATGGATACTGAAAGCCTTCTTTAGAAAGCGGCAGAGTTATTACTGGAACCAGTAAACATGTTACCGAATTGATGTTAAAAGGTTTCACATTAATAAGACTCTTATCTGTTTGAGCTTTTTAATTTGAGCTTCAGAGAGAGATTCATAAAAAGCTTTTTAAATGAAGTATCTAAGCTAATCTATACTATACTTAGGGCCGATTTTTTTATGGTCAGGTAAGAATTAACTGACTGATAAAGTATAAAGTCACCAATTTGCGGATGTAATACGGTACTTTACTAAGGAAACAGGCAATGACATTTTACAATTATCCGGATTGTGATTTATTCGATTGTTATCTTTTATCTGACTGTTGAAAAATCAGCCCTTAATATCATAAATCTGAATAGTTTGTTTGTTTGCTTGAACGCTTCGTTAGTTCCTGGGATTAGGCCCAGGAACTAACGAAACTGGTCCGATTTGAAAAATTATTTCTGTGTAAGATAGTCCATTTATCGAGGCTATATAGGCTATATAACATTAACCATAAACGCGAGTGAAACCGCGGCACAGCTATTAGCTAATAACACATTTCTCATAAATATCACTTTCTGTAACAATAGCATTCTGTATACGGAAACTGATTTGTATTTTTTTTGCTTGCAATACGCTTTGATTGTCATTGTAGCAACAATTATTTGTTATCTATCAATTACAGGCTTCAGCCTGTAATAAAAAAAAACACAGGCCCATTGTTATCAAATTGAGAATCGATCAATCACACGCACGATTAAAAAAAAGTTTATTTAAAGCTGTACTGAGGTAAAAAAAAAATGTTTACTTAGGTACTAGGTGCGTACTAAGTTTATTATTCTATTTAATGCACGTGTTAACAAAAACCATTTTGCAACATGTGGGGTACAAATGGGATTAAAGTTTAATATTTAATTAACCGTTCTTACACCGCTCATGGTTAGACTCAGGATTGTAGTGTTTAGTTAGACACGCGTAACACTGCGCTGTCCCAATTTTGTTAACACAATTGTGCGCCCCAAATGAGTTAACTTAATTATTTTTAATGAGTTGCGCAGGACTGGCAGCATTCGGAAAGAGTCACCACGGCCCATTTTTGAGTCAATGCATAGAGTCAGCGCAGTCAGCCCTTGACAAAGATGACGCAACGATTTTCATTGAGTTTATTACTGAATTTTGTTTTTTTGAAATTGACTGGCCCGTTGGTCAAGTGGTCAGAAACCCTGGCCACGATACCAAGGGTCGCGGGTTCGAATCCCGCTAGGGGCAAATATTTCGTGTGATGAACATGGATATTTGTACTCGAGTCATGGATGTTTATAAACGTGTTTAAGTATTTCTATCCGTTCACCTAGTATCCATAGCACAAGCTTATAAGCTTAGTTTGGGACTAGGAAATTGGTGTGTCAGTCTGAAGAATTTATTTATTATTTAAAATTAGTCAATAAATTTTGGCCTTTTTTTTCTATTTATTAGATTAATACTAGCTTGAAGCGGTGATAACTTAAGTTACAACTTACCTTCACGCCACTTCCCTAGCTGAGTTAGGATAAGTTAAGAATAGCCGTCAAGTATTTATGCGTGTGTAACAACGATCCAATCTGTTCGAATCCTTTTATCTAAGATTTACTTAGATAAGTCGGTCTGAAGGACAGCGTCGAAGTCAAGGTCTTACCTTGACTCCGACGCTCCTCTTCTTAAAGAGGCATGCTCCGGTGGTGCGGACATGTGGAAAGAATGGATGAAAAAAGATTGCCTAAGCAGATATACAATGCGAAAGTGGAAGGATGTAGGAGCCGCGGATGGCCCAGGCTCACCTACCACGACCAGATTGGTCGTGTGTTATTGGTTGACAGAAAGGTGATGTTACGAGTCATAAAAACCGTAGAGCTTGTATGAAAAGGATCATGAATGTTGAAGAGGCGGGTGAGGTGTTGAAGGATTGTGCCATATGGCGTTCGGTTCTCTCTGCCTGCCCCGCTAAGGAAGTGTGGTGAAGTTTTAGTTAGATACTTAGATAAAATGACAGTCGTTTTGATGGCATAACCTGAATCCCGAATCCCAGATCACGGTCCAATCGGAAACTGACTAGAAACGCAAGCTACGAAGATGATGTATTGCCTACGTAGTAATTTTTATGAGCAACTTTTCTCATAAAATACATATTTCGCAAGCAACAGCAGTTTTCCTTTCACAGATTAAAAATGATGGCGGCTACACGTTACCCTATAAGGGAGGTTTTTCCTTGACACTCGTCGTCACCTCATTTCGACTTTGAAATAATGGGTGTTAGGCGAAAAGCGCCCCTATATTTCATTTCAACTCTTTAATCGTAACTCTCTATTGTGTTGTGTAACAATCCAAACCTCTTCGGATTCTTTAATCTGTTTGCGTTGTGGGGACGTTCAACTTTTTTTTGTTCCAGTGCAGGTACTGTAGGATTGTATGTTTATTAGAACTTTTTCTATTGAGTACCTGAAATGTACAGTCAACTGGAATACATTTGACAGGCCCGTTGGTCGAGTGGTCAGAGAACTATGAAACCGAGGGACACGGGTTCGAATCCTGCTAGGGGCAAATGTTTTTGTGTGATGAATATGGACATTTGTACTCGAGTCATGGATGTTATAAAGTATTTAAGTATGTCTATCCGTTCACCTAGTATCCATAGCACAAGCTTATAAGCTTAGTTTGGAACTAGGGAATTGGTATGTCAGTCTGGAGAATTTATTTTTCATTTATTTAGTTATACCACATCCATACATACACACGCGCAATCCGGCAGCGTCCAACGAGCATTAAACTATATTTAGCTTAAAATCGAGTTGGGTTGGATGGAAAATTATGAAAAGTAGTGACAAACTGTGTGGTGCGTCAGGCTGGAGAATTTATTCATTATTTATATTCTAGTTACCTTTCAACCATTATGACTTTAAGTCCCAGACCAACATGTGACAATCATATTTTCTCAAAAAAATCGTTAAAGAACGATCCAAAGAAATGGTAAGAAGTCTTACCCATGATAAGCAATGCCTTCCTAAATTAAAAACCAGCCGTCGAAAGTTAAAAAAAAAAACAATCGAACCATTTCGGGAAACCGCCGTTCGCCGATTATATCTCGTCCATAATGGAGTATTTGGAAATGCCATCAAATCCGCAGTCGCATCTAAAACGCGGCGGTTAATTTCTGATTGGCATCTCCTTAAACCAAATTTTTCTTGAGTTCAGTTTGATGAAAATTGTGAAGAAGAAGCTAACGTTGCTCGCAAAGTCACAAAGCATTCTTTGTTAATTTTTTTTTTAGTATTTATAAAAACCATTCCAAAGAAATAAAAATAAATCTTATCCACCATAAGTTTACTGAGCATTACTGGCTTGAATTAAAAACCAGCCGTCGAAAGTCCAAACAAAATCAAACGAGCCATTTCGGGGAACTGCCCGCTGCCGATTATATCTCGTCCATAATGGAGCATTTGGAAATGCCATCAAATCCGCAGTCGCATCTAAAATGCGGCGGATAATTGAATTTCTGATTGGCAAGTCGGTTTGCGTAACAGGTGGCGACGTGTTCTGGCCGAGTGCCTACTGCATCCGAGCAATTGAAAGCCTTCGGAAATATTCGTGGAAGACACTTGTGTTTTTATGGGAAAGTTAATGGAGTCGCTAAAAACTTTTTGTATGTATATAAAAATCGTGTGGTCGTGGTCGTGGTCACGGTCGTACTCCTCCGAAACGACTTCACCGATTTTAATGATAATTTTTTGTGAAAAATACTTTACGACCTACTCTCATACCTACAAAAGGTACCCTGCTACGCCCATCCCCCAATTGGATCTCGATTGTGGTACGATGTTCACCGGGATAGCTAGTAAATAATAAATATCATGCTTAATGTATCCTAAGACGTTTATAAATCTTTGTCAGTCTAAATATATTAATGATACATAGATGTCTTATTTATAGCGCAGCTTAACACGTAAGCCGATTTAAATTATTATTTTACAATAAGAAAGAGTAATTTTTAAGTTAGGAGTGGTATTATTAATCCGTAATCATCATCATCTTTCCCTTCTCTCAGTTCATCAGGGGTCGGCCCAGCATGTCTTCCCCTTCCATACGTCCCGGTCAGCCGTCATCAAGCTATCCACTTCCATTTCACTTATATCATCTTTCACACAACTCATCCAACTCTTATTTGGTCTTATTTATTATAACCATCCGTAAAATCGTTTTTTATTTATCTATATACAAAATAATTTTATATACCAAACAGATATGGTCATCTGATTGTATGTATATGAAGTAAGACCTAACTCATCATGTGTCTTTAAAACCATACATAAACCAACACTATAAAACCAAGCTCCAATCGCCACTGTCGTCAGTAAATCCATCACTCTAATAGTCAGAACTCGTCTGTAAAGTTCGTACTTTATTTAGCAACAACACATTTAATACTTATTAATGTATTTTTATTACCTTCGACGTCGGAGCCACGAAGGGACTTTAAAACGGTAAACTACACCCATTGTGGATGTTTGCTTTTGCTGTAGCCAAAACTATGTCGCTCTAAGCTCGGTCGCGAACGAAACTAATTCTGAAGTTCGGAAGTTGACAATAAAAGGGTAGGGTTGGCGATTGCGATTTTATTATTGCTGGCTTACGAAGCAAATGTTTTCGTATTTAATCCATATATACATACATACATACATAACATCACTCTGCCTACCTCTTCGGGGATTTTTGCACCTTCAACCACATTCAGCCAAAAAATAACACTGGGCTGGGTTAGATAGAATATTGTGTTGTCTACACAATCACATACCCAAAACCCGATATACCATTAGTCGCCTTTAAGACATGCTAGGCAAGAACCGCAGTTGGCATATTCTTTTTAAGTCCGAGACCAACATGGGACAGTGGGCTGGGTTGGATGGAAATGGTTCGTATTTAATTTGGAATTTATATTGATAAACGCCATGGACTAGTAAAAAAAGAAGGACTCCACACTGTCATACTACAGTGTGAAGCCATGCTTATGCATACGTGACTGAGATATCTACTACCATTTAACGGATACCTGTCATTTAGCGCTTATTATGTTAATGTGTGACATAAGTAGCGTGTCATGTTGAAGCACCTGAGGAGCTTCAACGTCTAGTTAGTGGCGCGGAGTCCTTCTTTTTTTACTAGTCCGTGATAAATGCGTACATATATGTACCATGTAGGTGTGGGACCTAAAAAGAACCGACTGTGTTCCTTGCATATCGGTAAAGGCGAGTGGCGTGTGATAAGGACTGACTTTTGACTGGCTCGATGGCGCATTTGGTAGTATCCCTACCATATGCGCCAAGAGTTGTGGGTTCGATCCCCACCCAGGATAAATGTTCGTGTGATGAATACTTGTATTTGTTCTGTGTCTGGGTGTTAATATCCAATATTTAAATATATATTTGTAATACCACTGTTGTTTCTGATATCCGTAACACAAGTACTTAAGCTACTTACCTCGGAGTTATATCAATGTATGTGATGTTATATTTAATGAAAGCAACGAGCTAGCCATTTGCTACTATCTTTTCACGGTTTTCATGTAACCCTACTCAGGTTTATTTCTGGGTGAATGTATTTTATGGTACTACTAGTATATGTATATAGTCAGATTGATCCCAGATCAAGAGAGTCAGTGGGCAGAGTCTAAAAATCCGTGCTCCTTAAACTATATTCAGCTAACAATATATTTGAGTTGAGCTACATTTAATTTGAAATGATTTGTTTTAATTGACTAGATAAAAAATAATGGAACTTTCTATATTGGTAAGTACTAAGTTTTTTCTAGTAATTAACAGTTGCTGATTCCACTAGGGCGGAATTTGGTCTGTTCAGTTTGATTCTATCGTATCTTCATTGGAAAAGCACACAAAACTTTTACAAAATTACTAAAGATTACATAATAAATGAATCCTTTAGTCCACATAAAGTAAATTCCCAATATTCGAGAATTAAACACCAAAAATTATCGGCCGATCGGAATATTCTCAGTTTCTTAAGTATTCACATAATAGGCTATATTTTATAGGGGTCCCCATTGAGATCGCCCGGGCGATTTAAAAAACCTTTCTTTAACGGCAGCTTACAGACTATATTACAAGTTGACACATAGTTTTGTGGCGATACGATTGTCTCAAGGTTTTGTGTAGCATATAATATTTTTATATTTGACTATTACAGTTCAAAAGTGATCTGTCGTAACCTATTGTTTCATCTTTTGACTACAATCCTTATCAGTGTTTATAAATAGTGAACTGCGATACCAATCCTGATTCCAAAATCACAAAACGATTCATCGATTAATGTATATATACTATATATTAAACGTAATTTTTATTCAATTCCCCTTTTCAAGAAATAGTGTTCTTTTCAGTAAAATGAGTTTGAGGTACGTTTAAAATAAACGAGAAATATATTTTTTCTTTTATTTTATTAATTTATAAATCAGCGGTGGATAAGGGCTGTGGTCCATTTAACTTTATTAGACAAATAGGGTCTTGTTAGCGACCTAGAACTTATTTCACAGATACATATTTACAATGTAGTTCAAAAGCAGATGATAAAACTGTCAAACACAAAATATACGGAAACAAATAGCAATAAAAAACATCCTCATAAATGTTCGATTAATGCTCATTTGCTTTTAAAATGATTTAAGACCGTAAAGGTTCGTGTATAATGACTTTTTCGGAAATACTGTTACAAAATACTGCAAGATTTCTTTATAGTATAACCACAATAAGTACAACAGTAGAGTCGTACCCAATATAGTGCAGTTTGCAATACGTTGGCTACGTAAATAATCGCTTGTGTGTAAGATAACAAATGCAAAAATGTAAGACACTTTTGAATTAAGTACTCAAGGTCTGACAAAAGGCCGATTCCAAAGTATCGTTTAGATTTGAAAAAAAAAAGGTGTTTTATTAGATAGATTGTTTGTAGAGGATTGTGTTTGACTTATACGAGTACAATAGGCTAAATGACTAAAAAAATCTGTTTAGTCGGTCAATTAAATTATAAAAATATTGAAAACGTATTTTTTTATTTATTTGTCAAACAAACATTGACGAAGATACAATGCATTCAAGTTGCGCGTGACGTCACGCTTTCGTACATTTTTTACAAAATAGTGACGTCGCAAGCCCCCACTCCAAAACTTTGATGCTCTTTATCTTTGTGATTATGATAAAGCGAAAAATAAGAAAAATAGAATTATAGTTTTTTAATGCAGTCATCATCCCTATTACGCGGACAAAGTTATCGGCCGTTAGTATTAGTATTAAATAGATAAAGCTTATAATGCTTATCAATTATTACAACGATAGCACACTGGTTTATTCAGTACGCCAGCTTCATACATTACTACCCAGTTACCAATCTCGCCGAAAAATCGCCAACATTTTCCTCCCAACATACATTGTAACAAGCAATATTGTATGAGCTAACAACATACCCCATGTTAACATCGAGTTAATGAAAAACCACAATAACTATAATAAAACACACGTGTCGAGTGGCAACCCTACCAACGGCCATTACATAAATAATGGTGCAATGTTTATTACCGCCATTCTGAAGACAAATGGATAGTTATTACGGTGCACTCCGTTTTACATTCGCTCTTCGCGTTGAAAATTAAAATATTGTGTATTACTTATTTTATACGTACTTTAACTGCGCTGGAGTCGATTTAGTGCCCGTTTTGGGTGCCCGATTAGGGTTGCCACTTTCGGTTTATGGTCGCTTTTAGAGTTGAGGCTCTTATTGCTTGCATTTATGTATGTGAGTGGAAGACGTTCTTGGAATTGAATGGTTTAGTTTATATAGTCTGTTTTATAGATAATATTAAGACGATAAAAGATATCGTTTGCTAGTAAAAGTCAATGTTTGTCTAAGTGTTATATTTATGCATGTAATACTGGATTAAGCGACGTAGAGGTCCTTATGCATTTTATAATAGAGAACCTTACAAGTGTCGCATTGATACAAGTACAGTACATATTTAAATTGATTGCATATTAAGTTTTGAAGAATGGTAAGGCGTCGTTCGCTTGTGGGACATATTGATAATACTTATATATAAAAAAAAAATATTTTGTAAAGTGTGAACCCTAATAAACAACGAAGACATTTTATCGCGACCCGACCTTTGATCTTAAGTTATAATTCACACTGCTATTCTTTTCCGAAGTTAACTGCGTGCATAAGCGAAGCTAAGACATTGTGACTTTTTAATGCATTTAAAGTTAATTTGTCACAATACAAAACTTTCATTTCAGTAAAAGAGACATAAAATAAGACAACATTTAATTTACTTCTCCTTTTTTCCAAAACAATATAAGTCTAAGTGTTTATCGAGTTACGGAGTAGACTTAAAATGTCACATGAGTCCGTTCCTACATAACTTAGTTTTTACTTGAAATTCATATTTTTCAAATGTGTATATGGTATTAAATTGCTTTTACAATATTTAATATTTAATTAGTCTCTGTTAGTAGTATCTGTCTAGGTTGCTCGTGTTACAAGGAGTACAATTTAGTAGAAGTATAATTAGGATACCGCGCAAAAAGATACTATTTTCAGTATATATCAAACGGACGAATTTGCAGGATCAAGCTGGATAGTATAATAAGGATGATTATAATCAAACGTAGAAGTAATTATGTTTATGGTCGTTTCATAATTTTTTCGAATGATTATAATCGAACTTTTCTGGGACAGTGTGAGAGACACCTTATTAAAATGCACGAATAATGAAAGAGTTATTATGTTAGGTGATTTTAATGCATGGGTAGGTGTCGAGCGAGATGGATATGAAAGTATACTTGGTAAATATGGTGATGAACGAACTAATAAAAATGGAAAAAGTCTGCTTGAGATATGCTTGGAATGGAAACTTCACGTGACAAACACAATGTTTGCTCATAAGAAGATCCATATGTATACTAGAGAAGAAGGAAGTTTGAGAAGCATGATTGATTTTGTGATTGTGGATGATAGACTGAAGAAGAACCTTGTTGACACTCGAGCGTGCCGCGGGGTCGCTATAGATACAGACCACTATTTGGTGGTCTGCCGTATAAACGGACTATTCAGACGGTGGCGGCACAGAGTTAAAACTCCAACAAGAGTTCTAAAAAGAATAAAAGTAGAAAATTTGGAAGGAGAGGAAGTAAAAGAGAAATACCGTGAAAGGTTGAAAGAAAGCTTTACAAGGATGGAAGAGACGAGTGAGATAGAAGATGTGTGGAATTTATTTAAAGGTGGGGTTGTGAATGCTGCTATTGAAGTGTGTGGGGAGGCTAAAAGGTGCGATAGCATGAATGATAGAAAGGAATGGATGGACAAGGACGTACAAAAGATTATAAGTGAAAAGAAGAAAGCATGGTTAGATTGGTTGTCGGTAAAAGGCAACCATAAAACACAAAAGGCGACGGATGAGGATGTGAATGAAGCAAGGCAGGAATACAAGAGAGTAAAAGATTTAGTAAAAAAAGTGATAGATAGAAAGAAAGGTGAGCAAAAGGATAACTTCGATCGAAGACTTTCTGAAGATTTTCGGAAGAATGTAAAGTTTTTCTGGAAATCCGTAAGATCGGTCCGGGGTAAACATGTTAACTCGGACCTGACGAAAATTAGAAGTCGAGATGGAAGTTTAGTGACTGGAGAGGCATGCGTGTTGAAGAGATGGAAGGAATATTTCGAAAGCCTGTTTGAAAAGGAAGATACGACATTACGGCTGCTGACACCATGGGGAGAGGAGAGTAGTGGCGAAGGCAGTCGGGATGATAGTATCAGTATGGATGAAATTCTGACAGGGCTGAAAGGAATGAAAGTTGGTAAAGCTGCAGGATATGATAGGATATCCGTAGAGATGCTGAAGGCTGGGCAGGGAGTGGTGACAAGTCAGCTGCACCGCCTTTTCAACAGTTGTTGGACGAATGGCCGAGTACCGGGAGACTGGTGTAAGGCGGTGATCGTTCCGCTTTATAAAGGAAAGGGGTCGCAGCAGGACTGTAAAAATTACCGCGGTATTAGCCTTCTCAGCGTCGTCGGAAAATTGTATGCAAAGATATTGATTGAAAGAGTGATGAAAATAACTGATGGGAAGTTATGGGATGCACAAGCGGGTTTTCGAAAGGGAATGGGATGCATGGATCAGGTCTTTTCCTTACGATGCATAACCGAAAAATGTTTGGCTAAATGCCATAAGGTTTATTGCGTGTTCGTGGACTTGGAAAAGGCCTATGATAGAGTCGTGAGGAATGAGTTGTGGTCAGCACTATCTGTGTATGGGGTGGACAGCAACTTGATACGAGCGCTGAAGTCTCTGTACGAGGGCTCTAGCGCCTGCGTCAGGATAAATGGCACGTGCACTGAATGGTTCAACATCGAGAAGGGTGTAAGACAGGGATGTGTAGCGTCGCCATGGCTGTTCAACCTGTTCTTAGATAAGTGCTTGGCAGGTTTGAAAGAGTGTGATAAGGGTCTAAGAATGAATGAGTTACTCATCAAATGCCTTCTATATGCTGATGACCAAGTGCTACTTGCGTCTTCAGCTGAGGACTTGCAGGAGATGATGAACGTGCTGTATGAATCTTTAAGAATGAAAGGGATGAATGTAAATGTTAGTAAGACGAAAGTTATGGTCTTTGAAAGGGATGAAGAGATGACTAAATGTGATGTTTTGATTGGAGGTGAAAAAGTAGAACAAGTGAATGAGTTTGTATATCTGGGAACAAAGTTTACAAGAGATGGAAAGTGTGAGAGTGATATTGAGAGGAGAGTGAATGCGGGGAACATGGTGAATGGTGCGCTGCATTCCTTTATGAACAGTCGGAAAGTGTCTGAGAAAGCACGTCTGGCAGTTCATACAGGAGTGTTGGTTCCCACACTTATGTATGGAAGTGAATGCTGGGTGTGGCAGAAGAAGCACGAGTGTAGAATAAATGCAGTAGAGATGAGAGCACTCAGAAGTATGTTAGGAGTGAAACTGACTGATAGAATAAGAAACGAAGAAATAAGAGAACGATGTGGAGTGAAAGAAGATGTAGTGACTAAGATTGAAAAAGGCATGCTTGGATGGTTTGGGCATATTGAGAGAATGGATGAAAGAAGATTGACGAAAGAGATATATAAGGCAAGTGTAAATGGAGCCGTTGGGAGGGGAAGACCTAGACGGACTTTCCATGACCAGATTGGTAATGTATTAACAAAAGGTCAGGTTAACAGCACCCTTAACCGACGAGCGTGTATGAAAAGACTTATGAATGTAGAAGAAGCGAAAGGTGTATGTCAGGATCGTAGCAAATGGAAGTACGTGATCTCTGCCTACCCCCATGGGAAAAAGGCGTGACATTATGTATGTATGTATGTATAATCGAACTTAACTACTTTAATTGAATCGATTATAATCGAAAAGGTACAGAGGGGTCCTGGTGGCTTTTTTTTTTACTATTTTCAGGCTAATCTTTTTGGCATGCGATTCGAAAATGTATTCCAACATCGCGTTTTTATATCCATATTATTATTTATTTTATTTGTTTACATCGCAACCCTACGGAGTCGGAGGGCAATGCGTTGTTGTTCCTTCCTTTTTCCCGCCAAGAATGCTCGTTATCCGCTCGCCCTGTAATTAATTGCGCTCTAAATTCATGCATACTTGCACCCGGATGCGTTTCAGACGAATGCAAGATGTGATCCAAATGCTTTTTAGCGAACTGCGAAAAATAGAGAGAAGAGATAAGTAATTTTATGTAAATACGTATGTAGTGTGCAGAATACATTCGCGGTTGATTCACGGCAAATGAAAGACGATTTCACGTTGTTTTTCATTCTTTTAGCACAAAATGAAATATTTTTTCCACACGTCTTTCACCATCCCTCGTCCGCCATTCGTCTCTCATTCCTTTTTTAAATATCTTCCGTCTCTCTCTCTCTCTACTACGTTCCTTCCACGTTCCTTCTTACACATTTCACATCATTCCGTCCTACGTATCTGTCAAACATCATTTATCAATCCTACATTAGTACAATATAAATGTATCATTATTATAGGTACGTACATACCGAAACTATTGGCCTGGATTCAGCTTTCAAATAGAGATATTTGTATTATTTTTTTATCTACAAAAGTTTAACAAATCCGAAGTCCATTTTTATCACTTTGGATAATATTTGACAGGCCCGTTGGTCGAGTGGTCAGAGATCCTGGCCACGAAGCCGTGGGTCGCGGGTTCGAATCCCGCTAGGGGCAAATGTTTCGTGTGATGAACGTGGACATTTGTACTCGAGTCATGGATGTTTATAAACATATTTAAGTATGTCTATCCGTTCACCTAGTATCCATAGCACAAGCATTAGCTTAGTTTGGAACTAGGGAATTGGTGTGCCAGTCTGGAGAATTTATTATTATTATTTATTATTAAAAAAAAAAGCACAAAGTTTGTTAAAAATCTATCTAAGTAATCAAGTTAATTAATGATAGAATGATTTTTCAAATTATACAAATAGATTTAGCATAACCTCCGTTATACTTTAGCCATCTCTGAATTTAGACCAGAGTAATAAATAAGGTCGCTACTTACATATAACCCACACATGTTATGTAAAATGTCAAGTTAATTACAGAAGCACTATATACCTACAATCCAGATATTAACTAACTAACTAACCTTCACGCCGCTTCTCTAGCGGGGTAGGCAGTGGCGTGCCACATGGCGTTCAGTTGCCTTCCAGATTTTTGAGAGCCTATTGGCTTTCAAAAATGTACCCAACCCAAAAACTCATTTATTCGTGAGCAGTATGAAAATATTTTGAAGTCGGCCAACTTCAATCTCTTGCAGAACCCTGACATAGTGCTGGTGCACTATCTGAACGTGCCGTACCCAGACGACAACAAGCTGGCGACCGTCGCGCCCAGCCTCGCCCTCTGGGCCGACAAGAAGGAGTGGACGAAGGACGAGCTCGTCAGCCAGTTGAAGCCTATGTGTGAGTTTGGATATCCTCTTAAAAGATTAAGAAGGTTATTAAAGTTTGAGATGAATCGTACATGTTTGGATATCTCTTCATGATTAAGGTTAGAAGGTTATTCAGGGTTGAGACTTTCAATTTTACTTATGTGGGTATCTCTTGTCGAGGGCTTGAAGTCGAAGCGAGTTGAAGGGGTTAGAAATTCACTTATTTATGTCTTAATAAATCATAAGTACATTTACATTACTAAACTGTTTAGAGCTTAAGTAGGTTAATATCAATTTGCTAAAACCTAGGTCCTACTTATTAATTATTTTTAGCTTGTTAGTCTTATATACTCATACATTGATTGAAGCGAGTAGAAATTCAAAAATTAGTCATTGATGCTAAGCTTTAAGTACATGACGTAAGTTATTATAAAACTATGTGATAATATTACAGATTTCGCCGGCTTCTATTTTCATTATAATTTTTAATAAATGTATAATGAATTCTAATGAGATGAGAGTACCAGTAATTTTAAACGAAAAAGTATTTCTATAAGATAGAAACGCCCCAGACGTTTAAATGGTCTGATTATACGCTTGATATAACTAGACTGCTAAGCTAAAAGAACTGGGCCACTTGAGTCGTTCCGAAGTAAAAATCCCTAATTTGTATTCAAAGGCAGTAGAATATTTGTCCAGGTGTTACATAGATACTGAAGCTACCGATATAATGTTACCTAAAAATCCAGTCGTTGGTGCTAATGACGTCATTCGTAGAGTAAACTGCCAGCTTACCACTAAAAGAAACCTTGAGTCTAAAGGAATAAAATTTGATTTTACATCTGAGTGGATTATGAGTTCAGACGGATAATGAGAATTATAATCAAAGATCTGTCTACGCCCTTTTCAAATTTCATAAATGTTAAACAGTGGAAATTAAAGCAAAACATGGAAAGTTCTGGACCCTCGTTGAATATTTATGAAATCAGCAGTAAATTTCAATTTCATTATGCGGTATTAATCCTATCTCGTCGTAAATATAGATAATCATTTCATTAATAAAATTTGTTCAAGTTTCGTTGGACGTTATTCATTATAGAGGTTTTGATATGATTTATTGTTGCAATTTCCATTTCACATGTAATGATTAGCCGATAACAAGTTTAAATATTAATGAACGCTTCATCCGTCAATTGTTCGTTTTTGTTTGCAGTTTTCAGCGAAGATGAGCCGGATATCAACAGCGATTTGGAAATATCAGTAAGTATAACTAATATTATTTAAAATAACAATGTTGCTAATGTTCCTGATCAGTCGCATAATAATGAGATGTCAGGGCAAAATGTTCCAGACAGCTGAGACAGTGGAAGCTATCGTCGGCCAGCTGATGGAGAAACAGCGGGCCGCCAGAGCCGCCGCCCTGGCGAGGCAGCTGGAGTGCGGCTGCCCAGACTCCACCTGCCAAGACTCACGGACGTGCGCCCACCCCCTCCGACGCATTCAAGCCGCCAAACCACCTGCGTCAGACCACCACGTCTCATCTACCACTGGACCTTCACCACGACCCATGTCGCAACCCCCCAGACAATACACAAGAGACCACAGACCTGCACCGCAGTCAGCTTCTCCCTTACTCCTATCGCTTGGTCAAATCCAAGGCGGAGGTGGTCTCTTAATCCTGAACGGAACGAGCAACACCGCTCAACAACATTCGTCTCTAGTATCGCCTTTATCTGTGACGTCATTCGTTTGCGAAGAACCTAGAGATAGGTATCGGCAGCAGTACAAACCTACGTTTGTGCTGAAAAGAGAAGTACCAGATACCCTGCCGACGTCGTGTCTCCATAACACGGAAACAACCTTTGAGGTGGAGAGTCGGGTAGAAGAGAAAATAGAAGTAGATACGTTTGAGAAGAAGATTAAAATGGAACCAAAGACGAGGAATCAAATGATAGCGAGCGCTCCCGCCACGCCATCTAGATACCCAGATTTAGTGGAACGTTTAGAGAGTAAGGTTTTGACGGATAACTGTGATGATACATTAGTATTACTTGGAACTGATGGCAATTTAGGATCTAGTGGATTTTTTGATGAAACGTTGGAATTGTCGCACGAGGATATTCAGAAGACGCTGTCTGCGAATATGCCTACGTGTGAGCTGGATAGGAGTGGTGTACGATCTTCTGATACAGCCAATGTGATGGTCTCAGGAATTGATACGATGGACTTTATAGAGAGCTGCGAAGCAGTGGCATCGCCTACGCATGTAGTGGACGATAACGTGTTTGTGAATCTGGACGCTTTTGATATGCTAGGAGATTTCCCGGAATTGGAAGTGCTCGACCCTAGTTCGATATCAACGAATCCTGTGGTAAGTAATGCAATTATTTATCTATCTTTAGATTATGGGAAAAGTAAACATTAAATAATATGTTTTAAAATCTATCGAGTAACTTTAAAGGATTTTAAATTATTCTCCTTAAGATATTGTTTTTCTAGTAAATGTTACCATTACTTTCAATGACAGGTTACTCAGCTTCATTAGTGTGTGTCAAATACAATATTAATTGTAAATGTAATCATTGTGTATGCATGTCTTAGCAGTAGATAAAATTATTTAGATACTTCGCAAATTTAATCATCATTAAGACCATGACCATAAAGGTCATATCCTTCCAGCCATCTTGCGGTAAATCACCCCCTGTTGAAGAGACAGAGAAGATGCAAACCGACTGTAGTACTGAAGGTACACTCAGCATAACGGACTACTCGCCGGAGTGGGCGTACCCTGAGGGCGGAGCGAAGGTCCTGGTGGCTGGACCCTGGACGGAGACTTCGGAGCAGTATACGGTGCTATTCGATAACTTCCCCGTACCATCGATATTGGTGCAGAATGGGCTGTTGAGGTGCTATTGTCCTGGTGAGTTGGCATAATAGTATTTTAATCAATAGTTATGTCTTCTTTTGTGCTCGAACGAGCGAATTGGGCGTAGCTCAACGAGGTCACGTGTTAAATTAGTGTACATATATCTAAAATTCACCTTCCTAATTGGAAATCTTGCGTGAAAATCGTAGAGAAGGGTAAATTTCACATCCCAAAAGTTTACCATACCATTTAGGACTAGGAGAGATCTACACTACCGAGGTTCCTGAAAAAATGAAACCACATTTCAATTTGAAATTTGTCTTGTCATAAAACCGGATCAATCTTAGTATATATAAATTACGCGTCACGTTGTTTGTCCGCGATTGACTCCGTAACTACTTAACCGATTTTAATAAAATTTGCACACCGTGTACAGTTTGATCCAAAGATACATTAATTAATACAATAATTACATCTCAATTTATCTAACCCGATTATGTGTCATTGACTGTTAGGCGGAACGAAGTTTTCCGGGTCAACTAGTATTTAATAAAAATTATTACGCCAATATTTGTGAAAAATATAATATTTTGTTTTTTTAATTCACAGCGCACGAAGCCGGCCTGGCAGCGCTGCAAGTCGCTCGCGCAGGCCGAGTGGTTTCCGACACCGTTGTGTTCGAGTACAAGGCGGGGCCGGCGCCGGCGCCGTCGTCACCTGCGTCGGCGCCGCTGCCTTCGCTAGACTTTAGACGGTTCACGCTGTTACAGCGGCTGCAGCGGCTGCACGGCCGACTGCAAATCAAGAGTGAGCCGATGGATGATAGTAACCAGGTGCGACTAATAATATTATTCTCGTAATTGATTTTAAATCACAGCTGTCAATCTCAATGAGGAATAGTCAACTACGCTGAACATATTATAATGTACAAGTGTCTGCGTAAACACAGATACAATATCTGTTCCTTCAACTTCATGACGGCAAAATCATGATTTGACCAGAGAGAGTTCATGCGCAGGACCAACGTTATTAACGTGCTTTCCGAGGCACAGGAGTGAAATATTCCCAATGCCTTGCCTCTTGAGTTATTCCAAAATAAGCACTTTGCCACAGGTTTGGTCCAGGATTTAAACTAGGGGCTATATATATTTAGGCGACGCTCATTACCAATACCAATATAAAATTAGACAGTCGAATTTTAATAGGTCATGCAATGAAAAACGCTTAGAAGCCTTACTTACTATAAAATTTCAGATTGAAGACGTCCAACTATACTCCAATCCAAAATTTGAAGAGCGGTTGGTCTCCTTCTGCCGATCACTGAGCTCGCGATCCACCGGCATGTCCGAGGGGTTTACCACAGAGCCGGGGGAGGACGGCTCCACGATCCTGCATCTAGCAGCCGCGCTGGGGTACACCAAGCTGACGACTGTGCTACTGCGGTGGAAGCAAGATGACAACAGTCTGGCGCTGGAGAAGGAAGTCAATTTGGGGGCCAGGGATGTGGATAACTGCACGCCTTTGGTGAGTAATCAGACGTAGATGTGTGTTAATCGTAGTTTGTAGCATTCAGGGTATGTGGTAGATCGGTGTAGAACGATGCCTTATTTGCGAAGGATTAAAATTTATATCCGGAAGTATAGGTAGAGATATCATGAGAAGTTTTCATGTTTCAAATGTAAGGTAGAAATTACTTGTCTCATTTTATGTGTTAAACTAGTAAAGTATATTTGCTCCCTGGATAAGCCAAACATCGTTACAATATTTGAACAAACAAACAAACATAACATCACGCTCATAATCCCCGAAGCGGTAGGCAGAGTCAAAGGGGCAGCAGGCCGCTTTAACCACATTCAGCCCAAAACAAAACTGGCTCGATGAAAAATTGTGAAAAAATAGTGACAAGTGGCTAGCTCGTCGCCTACACAATCACATCCCAAAACCCCACATACCATTAGTCGCCCTTT